>VDFB02281492.1:162102515-162636254 GCA_007258455.2 Sequoia sempervirens
CCCCCCTCTCTCTCTCAAGTATCTCCCTCCTACCAAGGATTAAATTTGATGGTCGACTTTGCCTGTCAACAATTTTTTTAATGACCGTTATCTATTCAAGGGTGCCCTTAAAACATTATGATATACCTTAGTGTATGTAAAATTATATATAAATCAAACATATATATCATTATAATTCTATATAAATTTTGACAGTTTATCAAAAATATCTCCTTTTATTTGATACAATCTTCTTAAAATTTTGATTATATTCTATAGCAAAAATCTCTAAATACGGTCATATGGCCATCAAAATTAAAAAGAATATAATTAATATTTATATTAATATTAAAAATTAGTTTTTAAAGAAGGTGTTCGACTAAACATCTTTAGAATGTTTGGTTGAACCCTTTTAAAATACATTTTTTTATTCTATGTTGTGTGGGTTTGGTTGAACATGGGTTTGGTTGAACCCCTGTTCGACCGAACCCACATTTTTTCACCCTCCCCCCCAAGGCACCAAAATTGCTCAGAATTTTGCACTTCAAAGCTCGATTTGAGAATGAAAATGGAGGAGATCTCAGAAACCCAACTAGTATTAGGTTCCCCTCAAAAACGAGCTATCCAACGAATATAATTTTAATATGTTTTGATTATATTATCTATCTATTTTTTAAGTTTTATTAAATATAGGTCTTTCACCGAAAACAAAACTCTCTGTTCTGGAGAAGTGGAAAAATAGAAGATTATCAAAAAAAAAAAATTTAAATATGAGTGCACCAGATATTGGAGTCCTTGATCCAACAAAAAAAATAAAAATCGATACATACAGTAAAAGTTATGCGTTATACGATCGTGTTATGTCTGAATTGTAATTGATTTGACTTTGAAACTTGATTAAAGAAAAAATATTCAATAAAAAACTATCTAACCAAGTGGAAGCACTAGATATCGGAGTTAAAATCTAAATTTGAAAGAATTGGAATTTTATCTTTCAAGGAAAAAAAGTTATGCGTTATATGGTGTGAGTCACTTTTTAAAAATGTTGTTTTTTGAAAAAAAACCAATTTTCGTGGGAGATGGAAAAAGAAGTGCAATCTGATTCCAAAAAAATTGAAAAAAATATTTTTAGAATCTACAGACAAAATGTGACAAGACTCTAGTTTGCATCATCTTCAAATTCCTCGCGATTTAATCGCTATAGGTGCCCGAATGTGAAGATTTTGTTAAAAAAAAAATATCAGTGTCCAGTTTGGCCAAAAATTGTAAACCACTATTGTGGGATCACCCACCTATGTACACGTAAAGAAATATATCACAATGGGAGAAAAAGAGAAAACCTCATGGGAAAAATCTCCTCTCCAAAAGAGAAAAAATGCAAACAAATATGTACATGTGAAAGAAGAAAGGACTTAACATGACCCCATAATGAATACTTATGTCATTAATTTATAATAGATATCCCCTTTGATAGGAGATAAGAAGAAATATTATGTATGCCAGCCCATCCCCCCATCCCCCACAAAGGAGTAGCTCTTATGTCGATGGTGAGTATGAGGACATAAAATGATCTATATTTCCTACAAACAACATTTCTCTGCTTTGGAAGAAATAGATCCATTAGTGATTATAGAAGTCACTTCCATAATCTGGATGAATACAAAAACTGAATCCAAATGTGCGCCTCTAAAAGAAATGCTATTGTTTACATGTTAGAAAAAGACATCTCAAGAATAGGAAATAAATGCCCAATCAGAGAAGTAGAACCAAGAGAGGGAAAAATTTAAACTGCAATTGTAAACATAGATGTGATGACACCAATACCATCAAAGAGGTAATGCAAATATTCAAATGTGTCATCAAGATTTGCAATATAGACTCCACAAACAAAGATGATATGTTTGGTTGAAATGAGTCCCAATGAGGTGGATCTAGAAGAAAAATGATCCTACTACAAGAAATTTCTATAAGCTCTCAAAGAAGTAACATTGAAATTTGAAGTAGCAACATGTGATGATGGAGTAGAGATCCCAATGCATGTCATCTAAATACATTGCTCACCCTTGAATGAATTTTCCACACAAGATGTATGATGTGAACACCAAGTGTATCTACAAATCTGAGGTTAGAAGAATTTAGAAAATTGATCCTATTGAGAATGCAACGTTGTCTCAATTGATAAATTTCATAAAGTGCTTTTATATCATGAAGTCCCTTCAACATGCACTCATATATTGTATATATTTCCTTTCCATTGTAATCACATTTAATTTTAAATGAATTAGGATACATGATACAACTAGTAAAATTAAATGGAAAATCAAAGAGTTGCAATGAAGCATACCCAAAAAGATAGAACTTCTCCAAGTACTAAGATGTCCAAGTTATTAACTAGAACACATAAAATTGACAAACAAAATAAAAGATGCTTGGGGTTGTTGTAATGTCCCCTTATCATCAGTGATCAGTTCAGTCACTCTTCAGCCTATTCCCGAGGCCCGTAGGTTGGTTGAGGTAAAATTAGGGTTTCCATGTTTGGAGGTTCTATGGCTTTTTCCTGGGTGTTTACTATTTATAGTAAATACTATTTTTTAGCAGTGGTCCTTTCGGAAATGCTTCAGTGTATTCTTTCTTGTTGGAGCAGTTGGTATTTTGGATGTAGACTTCCATATGCAGTATTTTTGGCATGTTTTTAATTACAAGGCATTAATGTTATAATTTGCAGTTGACCCCTTGGCCTAGGAAAATAACTTGAAGTTGTTCTTAAAAGGTGGTCTTGAAGGGGGACGCCTTCATGGAGGATGAATTAAATATTATTAAGTCTTTTAATGCCTTGGAAAAAATGGACGCCTTTTCTTGGAGATATTATTTTAAAATAAGTTTTAATGTGCCTTGATAAAGTGGACGCCATTTTGAGAAGTTAGAAGGTTTTGGAAATTTGAAAAGTCATTGGTGACTTTTGGCGTACCTTCTTGGGATTTGAAGAGTCTTCTAATCTTTTATAAAATGAAAGCTTTGCTCCAACTTTTCACATCCATTATGCTTATCATATTGTTATGTTGTCAAAATGACAAGTGATATTTTGCTTCGAGGATGCTACCTCCTAGCCATTAACCAATTTCATGTTTGAAATACAACACCTAGTTGGTCTTTTGCCGCTTCTCATCCAGACTAGCAAATTGAGCTCGAATATTGAAGAATTTGTAGTTTTTTGTCAATTTTGAAGTTGTTGATGCACCTACAACTGAAAGTGAATTTTGCTAGCAATTTGTTGAATAAATTTATTCTAGTTCTGGGTATCTTTGCTATGCATTTGTAGACCAAAGGCGACCCTTCTTGCAAAGTGGCAGATTTTATTTTGAAGTTCTTGATTTTTAAGAAGCAAATCACCCCTCATGAAGGTCATACCATTCTTGGTGCATTGGAAGTCGTGCAAGAATTAAATTTTGAGTTTTTGATGTTTCTTCATCTGATCTTGGGCGCCTATCTTCCAATAGCACATTGGTTTTCGTTTCACGTAAATCGGAGGTAATTTGATGAAGTTATGAGCATTTTATGGTGTTTACAGTTTGTTGATCAGAATTCCAGAACTCTATTTTTATATCAGATTCATGAGATTTCAGTTTTGGTCTTTATTTTATCATTGGGAGAGTAAAAGAACATTGCTAGTATTCATTCTTCTCTTCTTAGCTTTGTTCTCTATCATTGTAATTTGTAATTTGCGTATTTGTGATTGTGTTATTAGTTTACTGCTTGGACACTCCGACTCGCCCCAGAGATGCATAACAGTACGGGATCAAGAGATGCGCATATAGGGGTAAGGTTGAGATTTAGTAGTACTAATCCAACCATTTTAAGTCTCTGCAATTACTTGATATATTCTCACATTAAGTACCCCTGGATGGTTTATCGCCAGTGTGGATAATTGAATTTGTATCTCTCTTGTACCCACTCTCAAGTGGTGAATCCCCACTTTTTAAGTGGATTCCCACCGCAGCGAAAGAATTAGTTAGTATGAATTATTATGGCTAGTTATCCGCCTAATTGTTTCAATTTCAATTAATAACTCTGTCATATGTTAGCACCTCGCCCTCACCAGGATCTTGAGTGCACATTCTTGACGTTGAGTTTGTTTTAGTTTTAGCTGCATTCCATTTGTATCAAGTTGAAGCATAGGGATCCTCTAACCATATGCCTGCCCCTCTTCCTTAAGTGGTTTTAGGGCACATTCTTGGTTAGAGTTTCTTTGATAGTTTGGAGTTTCGAGTTAACGCTAATCAAGTTGGCTAGTGTTGGTTTATGTTGTGAATTTCATCAAAAAAATTGGTTAGCATATTTCAGTGGTATCAAAGCAAAAGACCCTGCCATCCTGTGGCATTTTTGCAGTTGGTTGTCTGATGAGTGAAAGAGAACTAGACCATTCACCAGAAGTTAGGCCAAAACTCAGCATCAGTTTCCACCTATTCCAGAGGAAGACATTTTCAAAAGCCTTAAGGGATCTTGGCAAAACAGTGGAAGGTACAGAAAAGTTAGTGGAAGAAGTTGGTCAAACAGTTGAAATAATGTCAAACAATGTTAGGCAAGCTAATGAAGAGAGGGACAGAGTTGAGAAGAAGTTTGATGGAATGATAGACATGATGTCCCAATTATTGTCCAATTTGGATCAGCAAACAACACATAATGTTCTTCAGCCCCAAAATAATAAAACTAGTGAAAGCAATGGAGTTAATGGAAATACTAGTAATGACAGTCCTAAGGTGAATAGAAGAGATAGAATTGTGAGTCAGCATGCTGCAATTCCTAGTGGGTCATCCTCTAGACCCCTTTTCCCCATCTTCACGCCAAGGGAAGAGCAACAATCGGTTGAAGCTGCACCAACTTTTGCTGATGATGCACAACAAGCTTACATGGAGTATGCTTCTTTACCTCTCAATTTGAGAGATTCTTGGACCTTTGATCAATACATGAATCAAAAGGAGTCGAAGAAATGCAGGAAGGAATGAGCAACGTCCTCCTATGGTGCCTAGAAATGATTTTCATCAAGCTTTGGGAAATATAACCTTGGAGCATTTTGATGGAAGTAACAAGTGTACATCTAGATCATGGGTGCGAAAATTGGATAACTATCTCTCTTAGACCAATGCTAGAAGAGGATGCAATTAAATTTTCCACATTGCATTTGGATGGAATAGCTCACAAATGGTGGACTCATGGATTGGTCACTCTTGGCCATAACCCCATCCTCACCTATGATGAGTTTACCAACAAGTTGATCGAGAGATTTGATATCAAGGATCCTGAGTTGAGATTCAGAGAATTGGCACAGTTGAAGCAACAAGGATCTTTAGAAAATTATGTGGCTGATTTTCAAAGGTTGTCAGTAATGGTGCCTAACATTACTGAGAGAAGACTTGTGGTTCTCTTTTCAGAAGGATTAATGGAGCCTTTGAAGGGATGGGTCAAAGCCTTTTATCCACTAACTTTAGATGGAGCCATCAAGAAAGCAAGGAACATGGAGTTGGCAGCCCCAAGGCCTAAGTTTCATTCGAAACCTTTCAGCCATAAAAAGGATAAAAAACATTCTTCAAATCTTCCAAAGAAGTTTCCACCAAAGTTATCAGAAAAGCTCAAAGAACAGCATAGAAAAGATGGAGTTTGCTACACTTGTCCTGAACCTTGGGTTAAGGGTCACCGTTGCTATGGAAGAGGAAAAGCAAATCAAATGGAGGGCTATTCTAATTATGGATCATAATCTGATTCATCTGATCAACAATACAAATCAACAAGTAGTGAAGGTGAAGAAACTCTAGAAGAGAAGCCCGATGAGGTTGCAGATGGTAGTGCTTTTGCACAACTGTCAAGTTTTCGGAAAAATGAGTCCTTTCGGGTTCATGGAGTAGTTAATTCACAAAGGATTGTTGCTCTAATTGACATTGGAGCAACTCATAATTTTATTGATGAAGGATTAGTTGCTAAAAAGGGTTTGAAGATTGGAGAATTTGAAGGTTTCAAGGTAAAGGTTGCAGATGATTTTACTATGTCTTGCACAAGGAAGATTCCTAACCTCTCTATGCAACTGGGAAATTATGAGGTAAAAGATGATTTTTATGTGGTTGGAATTGGAGATACTGATGTTGTGCTAGGCATACAATGGTTGTGATCTGTTGGTGAGATCACATTGAATTTGCAAACTATGGAGCTAAAATTTTAGTCTAATGGAAGGAAGGTTCTTCTAAGAGGGATGTCAAATGGGGGTCCTCGATTGTGTCTTTTAAGAGGATGGAAAGGTTGATCTGTCATGATCAAGTTGAATGGCATGTTGAATGTTTGGTTCTATCAGCTAATCCAGTGGAAGAGAAAAGGCAATATCACCCTGATATTCATGCCTTACTTTCAAAGAAGAGCAAATTCTTTGGAAGCCTACCTCCTGGAAGACCTCCTGAAAGAGGTTCTGAGCATGTAATTGAATTAGAAGGAGCAAATCCCATCATGACTACACCATACCATTATCCAAAGAAGCAAAAAGATGAGATCGAAAAAACCATCAAGGAGCTATTGGAGATAGGTTTCATTAGACCAAGCAAGAGTACTTTTGCTTCTACAGTGGTGCTAGTCAAAAAGAAAGATGGCACAATGCGTATGTGTGTTGACTACCGTGCATTGAATCAAAAGACAATCAAGAATAGATATCCTATTCCTAGGATATATGAGCTTATTGATGAGCTCCATGGAGCTATGTTCTTCTTGAAGATTAATCTTTGTTCGGGTTACCATCAAATCAGAATGAGGGAGACGGACATAGAAAAAATAGCATTCAGATGCCATTTTGGGCATTTTGAATTCCTTGTCATGCCTTTCGATTTGACAAACGCTCCAGTAACATTCCAATCTTGTATGAACAAGATTTTTAGACAGAAGTTGAGGAAGTTTGTGCTCATCTTCTTCGACGACATCCTCATTTTCAGTAAGTCATGGGAAGAGCACCTTAAGCATTTGGAAGAAGTGCTTAGTATTTTGGAAGCAGAATGTTTGTTCGCCAAAGAATCAAAGTGTGAGTTCAAGATGACAAAGCTATTATATCTTGGCCACATTATTAGTGCAAAGGGTGTGAAAGTTAATCCTGAAAAGATAAGAGTCATTCTTGATTGGCCAACTCCAAAGAATGTTTCTCATTTGAAGGGGTTTTTGGGTTTATGTGGATTCTATAGAAGATTTGTGAAAGGATATTCTCATCAAGTAGCCCCTCTCACAGATCTTACAAAGAAAGGAGCTTTTCTTTGGAACAAGAAGGCACAATAATTTTTTGATAAGTTTAAGCAAATCATGAGTACATGTCCTGTGTTGGCTCTTCCATATTTTACAAAACTGTTTAAATTGCAATGCGATGCTTCAGGTGAAGGAGTTGGGGCTGTTCTAATGCAAGAAAAACATCCCATTGTCTTTGAAAGCTGGAAGTTGAGAGCAGCAGAAAATACTTACTCAATTTATGAAAAAGAGA
This sequence comes from Sequoia sempervirens, assembly GCA_007258455.2. Taxonomy (NCBI): domain Eukaryota; kingdom Viridiplantae; phylum Streptophyta; class Pinopsida; order Cupressales; family Cupressaceae; genus Sequoia; species Sequoia sempervirens. The sequence goes on from VDFB02281492.1 coordinate 162,109,993, forward strand.
TGCTTGTCATCATGCATGCTTTGTCTAAATTTCGTCAATATTTGGTAGGAAGTAAATTTGTTGTTAAAACTGACCACAATAGTCTTAAACATTTTATGCACCAAAAGGATTTGAGTGAAAGGCAACAAAAGTGGGTAAGTAAGCTCTAGGAATATAACTTTGACATTGAATATGTCAAAGGGAAAAATAACATAGAGGCTGATGCTCTTTCAAGAAGACCCCATTTGCAGTCAATTTGTGAGCTTTCAATAGATTGGAAGGATTTAATTGCTACTGATTATGTTAAAAATCAGTTTGCAACCAGCTTGTTTGAAGGTCATTTGGATGATGAAAGGTATAAGTTGGTTGATGGTTTGATTCTTTATAAAGGTAGGATCTTTTTAGTGCCTGAATCTAAGCTTAAAAAGAAGATTCTACAATCTTTTCATGATGTTCCCCTTGCTGGTCATCAAGGGTTTTTCAAGACTTATAAGCAGATCTGTGAAAGATTTACTTGGAGAGGGTTGAAAGAAGAAGTCTTGAACTACATTAGAGAGTGTCCGACTTGCCAAAAGAATAAAAATGAACATTCCTTTCTAGCTGGTTTGTTGCAGCCCTTGCCAATTCCGAATAAAAAATGTGAGAGTATTGCAATGGATTTTATCATTGGATTGCCCAAGGTGCAAGGATGTGATTGTATCTTTGTTGTGGTAGATAGATTGACAAAATTTGCTCATTTTTATGTTGTCACAACTTCATTTACAGCAGCTCAAGTGGCTGAGTTGTTCTTTAGAGAAGTTTTTTGTTTGCATGGATTGCCTAAAAATATTGTCAGTGATAGGGACAGCAAGTTCCTAAGTGATTTTTGGCAAGAGATCTTCAAGTTGAGTGGGATAGTGCTTACTCTACGCACTAGTTATCACCCACAAACAGATGGGTAATCTAAGATTGTTAACAAATGGCTACAAGGTTACCTAAGGAATTATGTTTCAGGACAACAAAGAGCTTGGATTAAGTGGCTTCATTTGGGAGAGTATTGTTATAACTCGTCCTATCATATGTCAATTAAGATGTCTCCTTTTATGGCTCTTTATGGATATGATGCTCCTAACTTTGTTGATTTAGTGTTTGGTGATAGTAGAGCTCCATAGGCAAAGGATATGCTTCAGCAGAGCCAAGACATTTTCAAATCACTCAAGGAAAATCTGCAACAAGCTCAAAATCAGTAGAAGTTATATGTTGATCAATAGCATGTTGAGAGATCTTTTGAAGTTGGAGACATGGTTTACTTGAGGCTTCAACCCTACCGCCAATCTTCCCTTAAGAAGAGTGGTGTTGAAAAGTGGAAGCCACGTTTTTATGGTCCTTTCAAGGTCACCAAAAGGATTGGTGAAGTTGCATATGAGTTGGAGCTTCTAGCTAAAAGCAAGGTGCATAACATCTTTCATGTGTCACGCCTCAAGAAGGCACTTGGACACAATGTTGTGGCTACTTCAAAATTACCTCCATTGGATGAGGAAGGTCAGTTGGTGTTGATTCCAGAAGAGATTCTTGATACTAGAGAGCATTCCTTGAGGAGAAGAACAATCAAGGAATACTTGGTTAGATGGAGGAACTTGCCTATTGAAGATGCCACGTGGGAAGGAGAACATATTTTGTTGCATCCACCTTTTCGGTTGCTTGAGGACAAGCAATCTCGAGGAGGGCAGAAAGTAATGTCCCCTTCTCATCAGTGATCAGTTCAATCACTCTTCAGCCTACTCTGGAGGCCCATAGGTTGGTTGAGGTAAAATTAGGGTTTCCATGTTTGGAGGTTCTATGGATTTTTCCTGGGTGTTTACTATTTATAGTAAATACTATTTTTTAGCAGTGGTCCTTTTGGCAGTGCTTCAATGTATTCTTTCTTGTTGGAGCAGTTGGTATTTTGGATGTAGACTTCCATATGCAGTATTTGTGGCATGTTTTTAATTACAAGGCATTAATGTTATAATTTGCAGTTGACCCCTTGGCCTAGGAAAATAACTTGAAGTTGTTCTTAAAAGGTGGTCTTGAAGGGGGATGCCTTCATGGAGGATGAATTAAATATTATTAAGTCTTTTAATGCCTTGGAAAAAGTGGAGGCCTTTTCTTGGAGATATTATTTTAAAATAAGTTTTAATGTGCCTTGATAAAGTGGACGCCATTTTGAGAAGTTAGAAGGTTTTGGAAATTTGAAAAGTCATTGGTTTCTTTTGGCGTACCTTCTTGGGATTTGAAGAGTCTTCTAATCTTTTATAAAATGAAAGCTTTGCTCCAACTTTTCACATCCATTATGCTTATCATACTATTATGTTGTCAAAATGACAAGTGATATTTTGCTTCGAGGATGCTACCTCCTAGCCATTACCAATTTCGTGTTTGAAATACAACACCTAGTTAGTCTTTTGCTGCTTCTCATCCAAACTAGTAGATTGAGCTCGAATATTGAAGAATTTGTAGTTTTTTGTCAATTTTGAAGTTTTTGATGCACCTACAGCTAAAAGTGAATTTTGCTAGTAGCTCTTTGAATAAATTTATTCTGGTTTTGGGTATCTTTGCTATGCATTTGTAGACCAAAGGCGACCCTTCTTGCAAAGTGGCAGATTTTATTTTGAAGTTCTTGATTTTTAAGAAGCAAATCGCCCCTCATGAAGGTCGTACCATTCTTGGTGCATTGGAAGTTGTGCAGGAATTAAATTCTGAGTTTTTGATGTTGTTTCTTCATTTGATCTTGGGCGCCTATCTTCCAGTAGCACATTGGTTTTCATTTCACATAAATCAGAGATAATTTGATGAAGTTATGAGCATTTTATGGTGTTTACAGTTTGCTGATCAGAATTCCAGAACTCTGTTTTTATATCAGATTCATGAGATTTCAGTTTTGGTCTTTATTTTATCATTGGGAGAGTAAAAGAACATTGCTAGTATTCATTCTTCTCTTCTTAGCTTTGTTCTCTATCATTGCAATTTGTAATTTGCATATTTGTGATTGTAAGGTTGAGATTTAGTAGTACTAATCCAACCATTTTAAGTCTCTGCAATTACTTGATATATTCTCACATTAAGTACCCCTGGATGGTTTACCGCCAGTGTGGATAATTGAATTTGTATCTCTCTTGTACCCTCTCTCAAGTGGTGAATCCCCACTTTTTAAGTGGATGCCTGCCACAACGGAAGAATTAGTTAGTATGAATTATTATATCTGGTTATCCACCTAATTGTTTCAATTTCATTTAATAACTCTGTCATATGTTAGCACCTCACCCTCACTAGGATCTTGAGTGCACATTCTTGACGTTGAGTTTGTTTCAGTTTCAATTGCATTCCATTCTGTATCAATTTGAAGCATAGGGATCCTCTAACCATATGCCCGCCCCTCTTCCTTAAGTGGTTTTAGGGTGCATTCTTGGTTAGAGTTGCTTTGATAGTATTTTGGAGTTTCGAGCTAACGCTAATCAAGTTGGCTAGTGTTGGTTTATGTTGTGAATTTCATCAAAAAAATTGGTTAGCATATTTCAGTTGAATCTAAAAAACTCATACAAATGGTTGAGAGGAGCTTGCCAATACCTTTTTAAATCCTACTTGTTTGCAAAAAATGAAGAATCTAGGGGAAAAAAAGAAGAGTTTGAAAGTTAAAATGGGTGATAATGGCTTTAAAAAATAATAAAATTTACTAGTAGAAAAATTCGGAAAAAATATCAGCACAAATGGAAAGTGCTCAAAACCAACATTTCTATGCCTATTCATTTGCAAAAATATTTTTTTTTTAGGATTAGAAAATTAATAAAATATCTAGCTATACCTTCCAAGCATAGAAATCAAGGAAACACAAAAATTAAGAGGCTTAAAATTTGAGGCGAGTTCAAGAAACAATGTCACAAAATTTGAGGTGGCCATATTATTGTATAGAATTTTTTTGGCAAATTTTCTAAGACACCAAAAAAAGTTACGATATTTTTTGGCTCCAAACGCTATCGTGCCTTATGTGGATTTATAGGTTTTTAGGCCTTATAAGTGCAACCATGAGTTCTAGTTTGCACCAGAATGCACCATATGAAATCTCTTGGCTAAAACTTTTGAAAAAGAAAAAAGAGAATTATTTGGTGCTCTAATACTATGTAAGAGTTGTTGATTCAACCCCACAACAACCCACAAACCTACAATTAGAACACCTATTCACAAGAGAGAAAAAAATGACTTGCTATGACATCTTAGAATTCATTAAATGTAAAATGAATAATGATAAAATAGACAATAAGAAATCCTTTTTATAAAGATAAGGATGGAACCTTAGGAAAGAATAAGATCATGACATGTCTTCATCCTATGATATGAAATACAAAAAATGCATGACCTATTTAAGCTTAAGAATGCTAGTGCAAATAGAACCTTATAAGAAACTAATTAGGTAATATACCATATTCACACTAACAATGTGTTTCAACAATATCAAGGTAGAATATAAGTATAGTTGAAATTGATAGATTAGGAGCACATCTTAAAGATTTTACATAAAATAATTCATGCATCCCCACCCCCAAAGGAGTGATGTAATCCAAACCTATAGAGGGGTCAAATAGGACATAACAAGGCCATGTACCACCTTGCTACTCCTGGCTTTGTAAAAGAGAATGAACTCTTAAGCCTTATGCCTCAACTATAGACTAGACGTGGTAAGTAAATTCTGGGAATGATGCGAATCTCGTGCACTACTTTGAAGAAATGTTTCAGAAAACCTGGATGGCTTCTAAAACAAAGGTATGTAATGACACCATGAACACCACTGGGTATACTTCAAACATGAGACACTAAAGTCTCTAGCTTCCCCTAAGTGACCCATTCGTTTGCATGAGAGTAGACCCGCAAGGTAGCGATCAATGGATTTATGCTACTTACTTTCATTTAAATGCATACATATAGCTTGTCGGTAAATGTTCTTTAGGGTTGCCTTGAGTTCTCCATTGCGAGATTTGTCTCAAGGTAGGCCCCTCTAATAAAAAAGAAAGGCTTAGTGTTTTGATATTTCTCTTACACCCAAGATTGTCGAATGACACAAGGGGAGGATACATATCAAAGCACCTTTGGTGACCAAAAACTGCAAAACCCAAGATATTTCTCTTACACCCAAGATCGTCGAATGACGCGAGGGGAGAGGATACGTATCTGGTTTGCCAATCATGAAAAACATGATGGACAATACATCATAATTAGATTTTTAAGACCAAAATAAAGTGTTATCTATCTAGGAAATTTGTGTTTTAAAGCACCACAACCAAATGTTTAAGACGTCAAACACACATACAAATTCTTGAAAAGAAAATTAATTTTGAAGAAGGGGTTGCAAGCAAGTTGTTAGTAGTTTAATCTTGGATCTTGGAGTGTATTTGTGTTGATTTGATATGTTGGATTTCCTTCAACACAAAGCTTCCATGATTGCAAAAGCTTGATAATATGACCTGGAATGCAATGGTGAATGCTCAATTTTCTCAAGACTCATTTGGACATGATCACTTCAAATTCTCTAGATGAATTATGAGAAGGATGAGGGTTCTTTTATAGATTTGAAAAAATTGGATCAATGCATAGGTTTGAGTTAGAAACCCCACAAAGAAGGGTTGAGACTGATCAAGAACACCCATAAAGAAGAGTGAATCAAGGAAGATGGATGAAGGAGATCAGTTAGAACTCAAGCTTGCTCAACCAATTTAGGAAAATGGTTGAGATATTTAGGATCAATGGATGATAATTGATCAAGATCAAAGGCTAGGAATGATTGAAACAAGTTGGTTAAGATATTTTGAAATGGAATATTCCTCAAGAATATGCTTTGTTGAGGGAAAATATGAATACTTAAATAATTAGGAATTATTTAATCATGTGACAAGAAGATTAAAAGGGTAGGATAAATAATCTTGGATGGGATTAGAGGAAATAGATGATACTAATTAAATAATTAGGAATTATCCAATTAGGGTGATAAAGGGGAATATTAGTGATGAAAAGGATGAATTAATTAGATAATTCAATATTATTTAATTAATAGAGAAATAAGGTTAATTGGTGAAAGTGATGTTAAAAGAGGGTTAATGATGCAAATGAAGTAAAATGCCAGGATGATGATAAAAAGTGATGCCGATGATGGAAAAATACGATTCAAGATGTGTGATATGCATTGAATTACATTACAACAAGTTTATTATTTTTTATCAAAATCACTTGTCTTTTATTCATATCAAGATATATTTATCTATATTTATTTTCTCTAAAAATAAATTAACTTTATCACCAAGAGAGTGAGAATCCAATAAGCTAGCACAAACTTAAAGGCTTTAAGACACTCTAGTATGTCTAATGTCATGACTATCTATTTTTAAATTCATACTTGGCCATCCTCACTAAAAATAAAATCAACTATCGCCATACTACAACACATTCTACAATTTTAGTAAAATCTTACAAGTGCTAATTTTTTTATTCAATTAATTTTCAAATTCTAAATATAGCACACACCCTTCCTATAAAATAATAAGAGCCTATGCATATAATCATACTATAAGACAAGGCCAACATGATTTTTCTAGAAATGGGTTTGTTTAAACTATATAGGGATGTCATTGCATGGATGAAATTATAGTTTCATGAGTAGTATGAGGTCAACCCACTTTTGCCACAAGTGATCTCAATGTACCCATGATTTCTTAAAAATCCTCTTAGACTTCATTTCTTCATCTTGTAATTTTTATGTTAGATGGTGATAATTTAAAATAATGAAAAGAGGCAAGTCTATCTTGTTTCACAATTAAGTAATATAAGAAAAATAAATGTGTGTTTCTTCACACCAGAAGAGTGTCACTTCACAAAATTTATACAATTTTTTTTAATTCCACTAGATATCAATATAAATATATTTTTTACAAGTGGTGTTATCGAGAAAATAAAAATTTGATTTGATCAATCGATCTCTTGACAAAATAATTTCTAACTATTTTATTATATAAAAAATCATAATAATTAAAATATTTTTGGAGGGGAAATGGTTGGTCCTTTCTTAATGAAATGGGATGAGTTTCTTTTGTAAGAGGGTTAAGTGGAATTACATAAATAAATCATAATTCTTCATAACACGGCCCACAGTCCTTCCTACACACAAACCTTGCAATAAAACACACAATACATTATGGGACAACAAGGTTATGGTGTCCCTAATCCTCAAATGAGCACACCTAGTGGTGACTTAAACTTACAAATTCAAAGTCTTAACCAAAGGATATTGGATATTCAACTTGGAAAACCATAGAAGAGCTATGCACTAAAAGATATATATTCATATCCCTTTGATCATACCATATCAATGATACCCTTTCACAAGAACTTTGAAATCCCTAAATTCGATAAATACAAAGGGAGAGGTGACCAAATCAAACATGTATGAGAATTTCTAGTAGCTTGTATGTAAGTTGCAAACAATGAGTCCTACCTAATGAGACTCTTTCCAAGAAGTCTTGGGGGTGTGGCTATTGAATAGTTCTCTCATTTACCACCTAGTATTAAAACCTTTGATGAGATATCAAACAAATTCATAAACCACTTCACGTACAATATCAAACAAATCATAATAGTGCCTAATCTATATAAAATCAAACAAAACTAGGGTGAGTCCTTCACTTCTTACTTGCAAAGGTGGAGGCACAAAGCTAGTAAAACTAAATGGCATGTTTTGGAAAAACTAGTCAAAATCTTTGTCTCTAACCTTCAAACGAACATTAACTATCAATTAACCATGTTATGTCCTAAAAATTTTGAAGAAATAATTGAGAAGGGTCTAGTCATTGAAAGATCTCTTGTAGAAAAAGGTACCATAAAACTTTACAACAATAACAACAGAGACCAACCATCAAGATCCAATGACAAACCTTGAATTTGGGAAAAGATGAAGAATGTTACAAATGATGGAGTGGTAGATGCCAAGTTTGTTCAAAACGTACAACCTTACCAACAATCTCCTAACAATCCCCAAAATAACGTTTGAATCAATCAAATAAATTACCCTAGAAACAATGTGCAAAGCACTCAACTCACATACCCTCAAAGCAACCAATAGATGAACCAAAATCAGAACAACCAAAGAGGGCCACCAAGGCAGAAATTTACAACCAATAGGAAGTACATGACATTAGGGAACCCATGGAGGTTATCATGCATAAGCTAATCCAAAAGAACCTCATCAAACTACTGGATCAAACTAATTATGAGGAGCCAAACTTTAAACCCCCATGGTATAATGAGAATGATCAATGTGAGTTTCACTGAATTAAAGGTCATAAGAAAAACAATTGCAAGAGGTTAAAGAATATCATTCAAGACTTGATAGACAAAGGAGAGGTTGCTATCAAAAACCATCCTAGACCCTCCAGAAATAGCGACATGGGTATCAAAAAGGATCCAATCCCCGATCACTCTAAGAAAAACTATAAAGGTAGATAGGATTACTGAAAAGCTGCTTACACCTATGACAATGTTATAGGAACCATCTGTCAAGCTGAAAACACTATTATTGTAGTGATAATAATTGGTAAAAAACCCTGAGTGTAACGTCACTACACAAAGAGGAAAAGTGACAATCCAAGGAGCCCCGTCTCAACCAAGAGTTACCATTAAACCTTCAAGTGACTACAATATTGTTGACTAGTTAAAGAAAACTCTAGCCTTAATCTCTATACTTGAGCTTCTCAAGCTATCCGGCGCACATAAATAGATTCTGGAAAAATATCTCATTAAAACTTATGTACCCAATGATATCACCATAGATCAGTTTCACGCTATAGTTGGAACCATAATATCTACCCATCACTTGGTATTTTTTGAAAAAGACCTTCCCTAAAGATCCTTTCATAATCAACCCTTATATCTTGAAGTTTGCATACATAAGCATAAAATCAAGAGGGTCATGATAGATGGAGGTGCCAGATTGAACATATGTACCTTGAAATTAATAAAGTAGTTGGGATATTTCAATGATGTTATTGACAAGAATAGAAGCCTCAGAATAAGAGATTATGATGATAACAAAAGAAACTCTGAAGATACAATCAGACTTCCAATTCAAGTGGGACCAACTATAGCCGAAACAACTTGCCAAGTACTGGATCTTGAGCTGCCCTATAACCTACTCTTAGGACACCCTTGGATTCACACAATGCAAGAAATCCCTTCAACCTTCCATCAATCATTGAAATTTCCTTAGAATTTGATAAGGAAGTTACAATATATATTGATCCCAAACCTTTTCATTACTGCAAGAGCTTAAAGGAAAAATACAAGAATTTTTTTCAAATACCTAGTAATGGCATATCCTTCCATTCATTCTCCTACATCAATCCATCATTGCTTGCCTCATCCTCAACTCCTCCATCATCTGATCCACCTAAATCTAACCTTAAGATCCAAGTACTTGACAATGGCTATGGAGAATACCACTTTAATCAATCCTTCTACATTGGAAAGCTACCCTCGTCACCAAGATCTTATGGGTGACCAAAGTAAATCAAGCACATTCAAGCTGTCAAAATGGAAGTCAAACCTACAATATTCACCAAGTGGGGAGACATGAAGGATGAGGTGGTATGTGAAGAAGATCTATCTACATGGCTTTACAAAGAGGAACAAGAGGAAGAAAAAAGACTACCTCCCATCCCCATTGATCCTAAAAGAAAATGTTACCAGCTAGCAAAAGGCATGGGATTCACTAGAAAAGGTGGCCTTGGTCTAAATGAACAAGGAGTAAGAGATCCTATCATTATGGAGAAGTGAAAGAAGAATCTAGGGCTAGGCTATGGTTCGATAGACATTATTACTTCAAACAGTAAAAATACCATTTGTGAGGAAAAAGCTCCTTCTATCGTGATTGAGACATCAGATGAGTATGATCTTAGCGATGACTAATAGGCTAACACTGGGGTAAAGAATAAGAAATATTTTAGGTTGGTCTAAGTTTCAATCCGGGGATCATGAACTTGTGAGAGTCGTTGTGGTAGTATACCTAAAGGGAGGAAAGCAACGAATTAAGTGGAGATGAAATGCAGCTAGAACACACAAGGAGCACCTATAATGAAAATTTGGTTCAAATTTATATTTATATTCTGCTCTATTATGTGATAGAAGTGATAGGAGCTACGATAATTTTTGGTAATAACAACAATGATCTGTGAAATAACAAAAATAGTTTGCAACAATAACAATAGTAGCTTACAACAGAAAGGAAAAATAACCTAGATCATGTATTCTTTTATCCAAAATGTGTTGAAATTGAAATCACACAGTCAAAAGGAAATAACATCTATCTTAACCAAACCAAATCAAAAGCAAACAAAATACATAAAATAGAACATCACCAAGCTTCCCCGAGGAGTGGGTCCTTACTCCTGGTTCACACAGTGGATAGAGTGAAAGCTTTCCTACATTTTCTTGCTTAGAAAAATCATTATTTTATTTATCAAAATGTTTGATACAGAAAATATTTTGTAAAAGTCTCCTATCAAAGTTTATATTCTAGTCTCCCTTACAATATGCTTACTTATATATGCATTGTTTGAAACAACGAAATAAATAAAAGATTAAGTTTATTTTGTCCTAGACCAACAAACTTAGAAGAGACAAAGATATGAATCGCCAATCCATAGATTAAAATAACATTGTTATAACAATGAGAAAATATAGGAGATGTTGAATATCTTTGGTTATGTCTAGTTGTCAAGCTTGTCCTCCACGGGTTTTGCTTTAGCTACCAAACACGTCCCCTTTCACAAACTAATATTTGTAGTTTCCTCAAGAAAGCACATCCACCATACAACTGGTAGTGCATCCTCCATCATGGGTTTCCATATGAGATACAATGGTGTTGAAGTGGTCACTATGACGTGGAATTATTGGGTTACAAAGATATTAGCATAAAATAGATTCACATGGATGAAGAATACATGCGGGAAGTTCCATGAAGAACCAAAGTAAGGTTGCCATTAGATAAAGCAATGCACAATTAGCACTAAACAGGTAATCGATGCCACCTTGGAGGTTGACGTAATCTTTAAAAAAATGACAAAAATAAATTATGGTTCAGAAAGTAATACACAAAAGTTCCTGACCAGAAAGTGACAAGAAGATATTTTGCATGAAAGGTGACAAGAAGCATAATCTTATTCCAAACTGGGGGAAACTTCTTGAACCTAGTAGATGGATTGGATCCTTGTTCATCCCATCATTCGCGAAAAACCTATCAAAGTCCCAAAAACATTGTACACTTTTTGAGTCAAATAATTGAACTATGTTGTCTTTGCATGTATAATTTAGGAAAGGAAATCATCTATGAGCCTCTGAGGCACTAGGTCAGTCTCTATTTCAATCAAAAAATCCAAAAACACTCAAATTTCCTTAGAAATTCTAAAACATTCAAAGAATAAAAAAAATCTAAAACAATGTCAGTCATGGTCAGTCGAACTATGTTGTCTTTGAGCTTGAATGTAGGTAAGGCCATCAATCGATGAGCCCCTGAGGAACTAGGTCAATCCCCTTAGGTCCCCCTTTTGGTCTCTAAATCTCTCAAAAACACACAAAAAAAATTGAATATCCATAAAACATCAAAAACAACATCAAATAACCTCAAAAGTATTAAAACATTCAAAAAACCTCAAAAATCCTATCTCTGTCATTGCCCATCTACAATAAACTCTCCATCCATAATAAAAGAATCATCATCTTCACTCTTTGACAAAGCAATCGACAAGCAAAGCAAACAACGAAACCCAAAACCTTCAAGTAAAAAATCGTAAAGATTTGATCATTATCATATTAAAACAATGCCTAAGTGTTATATTACCTACCTATTCAAATAATCATCAACATCCTGGCATATGTCTTAATGGATAAATCATTCCTACAATAGACATCATCAATGGATAACATCTTGAAACATCATACATCTATGGCAATTGATACAACAACATTGTTTTTTATCTTTTGTGATCTTATCTTTTGATTTATCTTATTGTCTCATTCCTAGGATCTCTTGAGGATGTCCATAAGGATTTAGAGAGGAAGGAATGGGGGAATTTGTCATCAATTTTTTTTGTTCTGTTTGTTGGATATTTTTTGCAATACTACCATGGTGAATACTTGCTTTGTTGTTTGTGTGGAAGTCATTTTTGAGAATTTTCATGTAGCAGTGGCCTCATACCTCTCTGTGCAAGTAGTATGAAATATTCTAAAACTTCTCACCCATACACTATAACAGGGTTTTCATATGTCTGGTATGATCAAGAATACTCCTTGTTTGTGGAGTCAAAGTCCACGCAATGGATACAAAGCCACCTTGGTCATTAATACCTTGTTGATCATGTCTATTTTCTACATTTGTAAGGATTTCTAAACATTACTTAGTCTCCATGAAGCAAAAGAAAACTCATATCAATTAATCATAAACAAGGGATATTCAAATTTTGGATCAAATCATTATTTTCTTCTATCATCTAATCCTACTAACATTTCTTTTGGCTAACCTCTCCATCCTACATCACAAAATCATTAGTATTGCATGCATCTTGCATCCACAAACTCATTAGAATATCATATCAAGTATGTCATATCCATCATATCATATGAAATCATACATCATAACATCATCCATTGCATACATGCATCATCCATAACATCATCCATACATGCATATCATATCAAAAAATCAGAAAGTACAAAACATGAGCATATCATCTCCATCCATCATCATCTATCATATACGTATAAGCATTCATTAACATAAGCATTGCATAACACGTCATATGCCGCGTCAAAAATGGTATCTTGTATATCATCAAAATGGAAATGTTAAGTACATCATCAAAATCATGTGTGATACAATATCAAATGAGATCTGAAATATACTATAAACATGTAAAAATGACCTAACGCATATCACACATCCTGAATGATATCATTTCATCATCGACATCATTATCATTAATAATTGATGTTATTTAATTAATTCACTATATTATCATTAACCTAACTTTTATTCCTCTTGATTAATCAAATAACATCAATTATTTAATTATGTCGCTAATATACCATATTCTCCTAAATCAATTAAATTATTATTACTTAATAGTTTAATTAAATCACTTTCCCCTTTCTAAACCTGAATAATTAAATTAATTATTCAACATCATTCAAAAAAGGTCAACAAACAAATACAACTTTATTTGTTAAATTCAAACATGACCTGCACATTCAACTCAAAAATACTAATTAATTAATTGAATTAATTAATTATTCTCACACTCTTTCTAATTGAGCAAATCACGATCATTGATTTCTCACTCTAAATAGTTGACTAACTCATCTATTCTTCAATCCCACTAACCTCTCAATCTATTATTCAATCCCACTGAATACTCAACTTGATTTCCCAATCACAAAGATTATGCAATCTAAACTCCTAATTTTGCAATTAATATCCTTAATTGGATTATCATAGAAGCTAACTGAGCAATCTAATTCCTCTCAACAGTTCTCAACCGTTGCTCGTGATTTTGCATTGTTGCATCTCATCTCAATTGTTCATCTTGAAATAGGAAATCTATAAAACAATCTTCTACCTTCTCACAAATCATCTAGAATTTACATAGCAAAACACTGTACAACTGATTCTTAAGCACACTTGAGAATTGACATCCTCACATTCTAGTTCACCATTTACACATGTTCTTGAAACTTTTACAACATCAACAATGGAGGCTTTGTATTGAATCGAGCAATCCGACATCCAAATGTTAATGAAAACACAACTCCAACATGTTGGAAATATGTGCCTCAATCCCACAGGCTGAAACCTCTAAGAGAGCCAAGTTAGTGTGACATGCTTTGTGTCTGGCCAACTAGCAGTTGAAACCTTGGTGAATAGTTCTGGTCGCTGTGACCTTGCTTCAGTCATGTCGAATGTATCTATCGCTATGACATTATGATCGCTATGACAATTTATATCACTCTGCCCGAGTTGATCTCTTACTGACGGGTTAGTGTCAAGTGGTGGTCGGGGAGACTCATGGCGATTGGAGTCTTCGGGGTAACACGGAGGCTTCGCTATGAACTCTCAGCAATGAAGGAAAGTCTCGCCAACAGTATACACTCGGAGTAACATAGTGGCTCAATATGAAGTCTTACCGATATGAATATCTCTGGCTAACAGGCCACTCTTATCAAATATCGGGGAGACTCTGGGTGACAAGCGGAGGCATCAGGGTAACATTAAGGGTTTGCTAAGAACTCTTAGCAATGGAGAGAAGTCTTGCAAACTATTTTTTGGTGCTCGGTATTACTTAAGACTTCGGAGTAACATCTCAGCGATAGCGATAAGTTTTGGCGATGGATGAATACTTCGGGATAACTTGTGAACCTCGGTATGATCTCTCAGCGAAAGCGATAGGTCTTGGCAATAGTGATACAAGTGATGATCATCGGTATGAGGTCTCGGTGACAAGGGGAAATCTTAGTGATAGTTTTCTGGACTCGGTATAACATCTTGCCGATAGTATGGACTCTTGGCGATATCAAATGCTAACTTCGTGGCATTAGGGAGACGCGGTTAGTGTCTCACTGACATGCCAACATAGGGTGAACGCCTTTGACCGAGTGAAGACTATCCTACATGGCTTGTATTCGACCGATCAGAGAAGCCGAATGGGAACCGCTAGCAGTTGGACTGTTGCGGCCGTTACTGAGAGGAAGTTCGATAGACATGGGCGTCATGGAAATACTCAGAGATTGCAGAAGTAGTCTAGTTCGATGGATGGTTCAATGATTGAATATATTGTTGGATGAATAGTTCAAAGGCTGATCAGTGTGAATTCTATTATGAGTATATTGTAATTGGAATCTTCTGTACAAGGTTGGTCATAGTGAAAGCTGCTGTAATTTTGACATCAGAAAGATAAGTCTGATCTCTGTATGTAATCTTCATTACTGTAATAGAAAGTGACTTCTCTTGGTGTGGTGGGTTTTTCTCCCGTAAGGGTTTTCCCACATAAATCTGGTGTTCATATGTGTATGTCTAATTCTCTATTTCTGTTATCTCTTTCATGTGCATCTTAATTGGATTGTAATTGTAAAATTTAAAAGGTATCTTTGCATTCTTCCTTGAGGTTTTGACGTTAGGAGAGTTGTTCCGCACCTTTGCTTTCCTTACAAGTGGTATCAGAGCCTGGCTAGTTGTGTTATCCTTGTGGGTACGTTGATTTTTTTTGAGTCAACTCTGTTCAGTGGGAGTCTTGTAGAAGTTTGGTAATTCAAATTATAGATTGAGATGGCTAGCACGTCAGGAAAGATTGAAGTAGAGAAATTCAATGGCAACAATTTTGAGTTGTGGAAACTCAAAATGGAGGATCTCTTAGTGGATTGTGATCTGTGGCTTGTTGTGTCTAGAACAAAACCTACAGGCATGAAGCAAGAAGATTGGGACCTTGTAGATAGAAAGTCTAAGTGGCTGATAAGGATCTGTTTGGTAGACTTCGTTCTTCTAAATGTGCATGAAGAGAAAACTGCATCTTCCTTGTGGAAGAGACTGGCATCTATTTATTAGGGGAAGTCCTTGGTGAATAAATTGTTCCTGAGGAAGAAGTCGTACACTTTGAGAATGCAGGAAGGAGGGTTTGTAGCTGATCATTTGAACACATTCAACATGTTGATTGCATAGTTAACATCTATTGGTGTGAAGATTGATGAAGAGGATTGATGTATGCTTTTATTGTGTTCTTTTCCAAACTCTTGGGATCACCCAGTGATGGCCATTAGGAGTACAACATCCAATTTCAAGATGGAAGATGTTGTTGCTTCTTTGTTATTAGAAGAAATGAGAAGGAAATCTTTTGAGATGGTGAAGGAGGCTCTTGCTGTTAGGGGCAGATCGAAATAAAAAGGCAAGAAGAAGGACAAGAAATCTAAATCAAAATCAGAGGGGAGATCAAAGTCTCCTGGCAAGAAGTCCAAGGTGAAGTGCTAGAATTGTGGGCAACCGGTCATGTCCGAAAGGATTGTAAAGAGGAGAAAAAGAAGAAGAAGAAGAAGAATTGACAATGATTCTTCTCAGAGTGATGCAGACGCCTTCATTGCAGCCTTGGCTACTCAGGCATCAGATGATGTCTGGCTGATTGATTCTGGAGCATCTTTCCACATGACATCTCATAGAGATTGGTTTACGAAGTATGAAGAATACGATGGTGGAAAGATGTACTTGGAAAGTGATTCAACTTTGGAGATTGTTGGTCATGGAAGATTCAGAATCCAATTCCCTGATGGAAGAGTGAAGGGAATCAAGGATGTGATGCATATACCAAGTCTGGCTCAAAATCTGCTGTCTGTCAGTAAGCTGAATGATATTGGAGTGCAAGTCATGTTCTCTGGAAATGGCTACAAGATGACTAAAGGCTCAATGGTGCTAGCAATATGTGCTCGTATTGGTACCTTGTACAAGATGGATGCACATGTTGTTCAATGCAACAATGTCTCTGAAAAGTCACAGAAAGCTACTCATGGAGGAAAAGAGGGAAATGTTCCTAATTGTGTAAACTCTATGGAAGTTAAACTTCTAGCTGAAAAGACTATGCTCTAGCATCATAGGCTAGGCCACATTGGAGAGAAAGGTTTAAAAACCTTGAAGAATAAAAACCCGGTTGAAGGGCTTGAAGATTGTAACCTCGAATTTGAATTCTGTGAACATTGTATATATGGAAAACAACACCGTGTTTCTTTTTATTCCAGTCCTCATAAATCTTCTGGTTTGCTAGATTATATTCATTCTAATGTATTTGGTCCAGTGAATGTTCCTTCTTTGTCTAAGTCAAGGTACTATGTATTGATTATTGATGATTATTCAAGAAGAGCATTTGTCTATTTTTTGAAAAGTAAATCAGAAGTGTTCAGTCGGTTTAAGGAATTTAAGAACCTTGTAGAAAATCAAACTGGAAGAAAAATAAAATGTTTAAGGACTGATAATGGTAGTGAATTTTGTTCTAATGATTTCGGGAGGTACTGTAAAGACCATGGCATTAAAAGACATAAGACTACACCTTATACTCCACAACAAAATGGAGTTGCAGAAAGGTTCAATAGGACAGTGATGGAGAGAGCATGAAGTATGCTGAGTAGTTCTGGCTTGGAGGAGAAGTTCTGGGCTGAGGTAGTTGCTACAACATGTTACTTGATAAATCGTTCTCCAAATTCTGCTCTTGTTGAGAAAACACCTTTGGAAGCGTGGTCTAGTAAGTGTATGCAACCTAAAATGGTCACCTAGATGTTGGGACCCATTTATTTAATTTGTCAACATCAACTTTCTGAATCAATGATTGTCGCATTTTCAAATCAAATTTCTTAATCAATTCATAATTATTTCAAATATTTCAATTTTCCCTAAGGTTTGAATGCTTCATTAATTTTATTTAATCAAAAGAAATAAATCCCTTTTAATAAATAAAATAATGTTATTTAATTGAAGTTAATATTACTTAAATAAAATGATGCTATTTAATTAAATCTATTTTTAATTAAATAATTTTATTTTATTTTATTAATATTCATTTCTAAATTACATAATCTTATTTTATTTTATTAAAAGAGATATTATCATCTTAAATTAAATAAAATAAATGAAATATCCTCTCAAGAATATCCTGTGATGAAAAAAAGG
Source organism: Sequoia sempervirens (assembly GCA_007258455.2). NCBI lineage: Eukaryota > Viridiplantae > Streptophyta > Pinopsida > Cupressales > Cupressaceae > Sequoia > Sequoia sempervirens. The sequence goes on from VDFB02281492.1 coordinate 162,127,718, forward strand.
AAACAAATCAGTTAAAAGGGAAATAAACTAAAAAAAGAATTCCAATCAAGATTTGTTTCTATTTTTCTATTTATCCCACATTGCTTCTGAATTTGCCTTCAATTCCACTTTTGCCTATAAAATGAGCCCTCTCATTCTCATTTCAAAAAAAAAATCACGAATTTTTACATCGACTTATGCTACAAATTTTCTTGAATTTTATCATTTGAGATTACACATTAGTTTGATTTTATAAGCATCTTAGTTTTAGAGCATATAGTTTAATATTACATTTTAGCTTAATCTTCATAGTAGATTAATTTGCAAAGTAATTCATTTATGGCATTGCATGTAGATCAATTTTCATTTCAATAAATTAGTTTTGTTTATTGCATTTTACATCATTTAGATTAGTTTTCATTGTTGCATTGCAAGAACAGGATTCATGGAGATTGGCATTCCTGCTTCTCCTCTTTGAATCTCTCGAGACTGTATTTGCAGGGGTAACTGGGTCAATCTGAGGGCCACAATATCAATCCCTGCTCTTCTCGGATAGAGAGCTGAATTGATTTGCAAGGACTCATTATTGGCTATAGTGCTGGCATAAAAGGATACAAGCTTTGGAATCCTAATACGGAGAAGGTTTTGTACAGTAGAAGTGTAATCTTTCATGAGCTAAAGCCTTCTACCTTGCATCTATAGTCAGAGACAAACTCAGAAAATAATAAGGATGTAGTTGAAATTCCTCCGACACTAGATAAAGAGGAATTGAAAATTCAAAATGTACCTAAACTGAGGAGAGCTCAAGTAGTTCTGAAAGTTCTGAAGAAGAAGAAGAACCTCAACCTCAGCAAGTGAGGAGGTCAACTCATGAAAGAAAGCAACCTGATAGGTATGGGTTCTCTTTGATAGATTCTACTTGTGCCTATGCTTTAATTTATAGCACTGATGAGCCTAGGACTGTGAAAGAGGCATTTAGAATGTCTGATTCAGACTCTTGGTTGGAAGCCATGAATGAAGAAATGGCATCATTAGAAAAGAATGATACTTGGAGTTTGGTGCCCTTGCCTGAAGGAAGAAAAGCTATGGGTTGCAAATGGGTATTTAAGAAGAAAATAGGTCTGGATGGCAATGTGGAAAAGTACAAGGTGAGGTTGGTTGCGAAAGGTTATTCCCAAGTAGAGGGAATTGATTATGGGAAAATTTTTTCTCCTATAGCTAAGTTGACATCTATCAGATTTCTTTTGTCCCTTGCAGCAGCGTATAAGTTAGAGATCGAATAGATGGATGTGAAGACAACATTTCTTCATGGTGATCTTGAAGAAGAAATCTATATGTCCCAGCCTGAGCACTTTGTTGAAAAAGGTAAAGAAAAACTAGTTTGCAAGTTGAAAAAGTCTCTATATGGGTTAAAACAGTCTCCTAGAATGTGGTACCAGAAGTTTGATACTTTTGTATTGTCTTTGGGATTTGTAAGATCAAAATATGATCATTGTGTGTATTATAAAGTTGAAAGTGATCGAGTGCTTATTATTGCTCTCTATGTTGATGATATGTTGTTCATAGGCAATAGTAAGTTGATGATTTTTGATCTTAAGTCTCAGTTGTCTACTAAGTTTGAAATGAAAGATCTTGGTGCAGCTAGGTATATTTTGGGGATGGAAATAACTAGGGACAGGACTAGTAGAAAACTTTGGCTCAGTCAGAGTAAGTATATCAGGACTGTTCTAGAGAGATTTTGTATGAATGATTGCAAGCAGCTAGTTGTTCTAGTCTTGCAGGGAACGAAGCTATCTGTTGAAGACTGTTCAAAATCTCCTACCGAGATGGATGACATGACTAGTGTACCCTATGCTAGTGTGGTTGGCAGTCTTATGTATGCAATGATTTGTACAAGGCCAGACATTGCCCAAGCAGTGGGAGTTCTTATTCAGTTTATGGCTAATCCTAGAAGAACACATTGGGATGATTTGAAGAGAGTGTTTAGATATTTGAAGGGGACTTCAGAATATGCTTTGTGTTACCATGGGAACTTGGTTGAATCATAGAGGACTCTCAAGATTTGAGGTTATGTAGATTCTGATTGGGCAGGGGACATTGACAACAGGAGGTCCACCAGTGGATACATTTTCATGATGAATGGTGGTGTAGTGAGTTGGATGAGTAAGTGGTAGGTTGTAGTCACTTTGTCCACTACAGAGGTTGAATACATGGCAGCTACACATGCTTGTAAAGAAGCAGCTTGGTTAAAATGTTTGTGTTCTAACATTGGTTTTGATGCAGGGAAAATAACTATTTTTTGTGACAGTCAGAGTGCAATTTGTCTGGCAAAGAATCCTACTTTCCATGCCAGGACGAAACATATAGATGTACAATACCACTTTCTACGAGATATGGTGGAGGATGGAAAGGTCATTTTCGAAAAATTTGATACTCTAGAGAATGTTGCAGATGCATTGACGAAGCCAGTGAGCACAAACAAGTTCAAGTGGTGTGCCAATTCGATGGGCCTTAGTGCCCATGAACTTCAGTAGTTTTGTTGTGCTCTGGAGGTTCCTGTGTGATCTTCGTCAAGTGGGAGATTGTTGGAAATATGTGCCTCAATCCCATAGGCTGAAACCTCTAAGAGATCCAAGTCGGTGTGACATGCTTTGTGTCTGGCCGACTAGCAGTTGAAACCTTGGCGAATAGTTTTGGTCTCTGTGACCTTCCTTCAGTCATGCCGAATGTATCTATCGCTATGACATTATGATCGCTGTGAAAATTTATATCTCACTCCACCTGAGTTGATCTCTTGCCAACGGGTTAGTGTCAAGTGGTGGTCGGGGAGACTCATGGTGATTGGAGTCTTCAGGGTAACACAAAGGCTTTGCTATGAACTCTCAGCGATGAAGGAAAGTCTCACTGACAGTATACACTCGGAGTAACATAGTGGCTCAATATGAAGTCTTACCGATATGAATATCTCTGGCCAACAGGCCACTCTTATCAGATATCAGGGAGACTCTGAGTGGCAAGCGCAAGCATCAGGGTAACACTAAGGGTTTGCTAAGAACTCTTAGCGATGGAGAGAAGTCTTGCCGACTATTGTTTGGTGCTCGGTATGACTTAAGACTTTGGAGTAACGTCTCAGTGATAGCGATAAGTCTTGGCGATGGATGAATACTTTGGGATAACTTGTGAACCTCGGTATGATCTCTTAGCGAAAGCGATAGGTCTTGGCGATATCGATACAAGTGATGATCATCAATATGAGGTCTTGGCGACAAGGGGAAATATTAGCGATAGGTTTTTGGACTCGGTATAACATCTTGTCGATAGTATGGACTCTTGGCGATATCAAATGTTGACTTCGTGGCATCGGGGAGACACGGTTAGTGTCTCACCGACATGCCAACACAGGGTGAATGCCTTTGACCGAGTGAAGACTATCCTACGTGGCTTGTATTAACTGATCAGAGAAGCCGAATGGGAACCGCTAGCAGTTGGACTGTTGCAGTCGTTACTAAGAGGAAGTTCGACAAACAGGGGTGTCATGGATATACTCAAAGATTGCAGAAGTAGTCTGGTTCGATGGATGATTCGATGATTGAATATACTGTTGGATGAATAGTTTGAAGGGTGATTAGTGTGAATTCTATTATGATTATATTGTAACTAGAATATTCTGTACAGGTTGGTCATAGTGAAAGCTGCTATAATTTTGACATCAGAAAGATAAGTTTGATCTCTGTATGTAATCTTTATTACTGTAATACAAAGTGACTTCTCTTGGTGTGGTGGGTTTTTCTCCTGTAAGGGTTTTCCCACATAAATCTGGTGTTCATATGTGTATGTCTAATTCTTTGTTTCTATTATCTCTTTCAAGTGCATCTTAATTGGACTGTAATTGTAAAATTTAAAAGGTATCTCTGCATTCTTCCCTGAGGTTTTGACGTTAGGAGAGTTGTTCCGCACCTTTGCTTTCCTTACACAACATGGGATGGTATATGTTTCAAATTTTTGAATTCAGTTTGTGTTATCTTAGGATTTCATAATTTTAGAGCCTCATTTCATGAGTAATGAGTTTTGGGATCTTAATCTTGTTTGAATTAGATTAGTTTATTCATTTTCTTTCCTAATGCTTTCCCCCCCCTTACGACATTCAAAACGCTTGGTGGGACCTAGGTCTTTAATGTTAACATTTTCATGAGTTTATTTGAGTAATTGTAGATTCCAGAATGTTGACACCTTTTTCTAAAACACCATTGATAAATTTCATGTGAAAGCTACAAGATTTTCACACACTTGTTTCCATGTTTCTACTATGGTTGCACTTTTTCCAACCACTACTGCACTAAAGAAGACCGCTTTTGACATTTTAACTGCAGTTGTCTGTAATAGGTCTGTAGTTGCACTTTTCTAGATTGCTATTGAAAACCTCAACTACTATTGCTACAAATGGAAAGTCTACTACTATTTGGAATATTATCGCTATTGCTTTGTTTCTTTCTATTTTAAATCTAGAAGTAGTTTTTCTTATTTCTAATGCTAATGTTTGACTATTTGGTGTTTTGGTAAATTTATAACATTGATTGTGCAACCCTTATAGGAGTATGGCATGGGTTTCCATGAGAAAAAATAACAGTTTCATTGCAAGTTTGGCGAATAGTCCAAGGACACTTCAATCTTAAAAGCTTTCATAATTAGAACACACTTCAAATTGGTGTTTTAAAAATTAAACACATAACTTTCACACTTCAATTTGGTATTTATAAAAATGAATAAAGGAAACTCTCACACTTCAATTTGGTGTTTCTAAAATTGAACAAGGAAACTCTCATTTTCAATTGGTGCTTAAAGAATTGAACAAGGAAACTTTCATTTTTCAATTTGGTGCTCATAAAACTAAATGTTTTTATTTTGACCAACGCCTTTCTTTTTGTTGATGAATGAATGCTTTTATTTTGTTGACAATCAAACACTTTTCATTTTTTTGACCACATTAAGATGAATAAGGCAATTAGGAACACTCAAACTTTGGTGCTTAAAATTTAAAAAATCCATTTTGATTTGCACATTGCTATGTTTTTCTTGAAGTCTCAAACACTTTAAATTTGGTGCACTTAAAAATTGAATTGATATCTTCACATTTCAAATTTTGGGACTTAAAATAGAAACTATGATGAATTATATACTGTGTTCACCATGCTTGGAAAACCAAGCATGTATTCTCTCCCCTCGCATCTTTTAATGATCTTGGGTGATGAAAAGCACTTTGGGTTTCACATTTGTTTTATTTTTAGCATCACCTTTAGATCGGGCTTTCCTTGAGATACATCCCACACTGGAGAACTCAAGGTGACTCAAAGCAATATTTCCTCAGGCTGCTATATAGATCGATCAAGGATAAACACCAAGATCTAACCCTCAATTACTTTGCCAACAATTTCATTCAAAATGAGGAGGTACCTTCGAGTATATAGGGCCCCTAGTAATCTGGCTAAATCCTTAAGTGGCTTGCTTGATGATAGCAAGGCATGTGGTCCCCTAAGAAATGGCTAAGAACTTTACAGATGTAGTTATCCATCCTTGTTTCCAAAAATTTCTTTGAAAGTGGTGCATCAAAATTTACTTCTGAGAAGTTACTTACCAAGTCCAAATTATGAATTCACTCCATAAGTTGCTTGTAAAATCATCCCTTCGGGGCATGAGGTAAGCCTACCTAAAAGAAATGAACCTAATTAGGATGACTTGTATATGCCAAAATTTATTTTATTGGATCTCAAAAAATTATTTGTTGTATGCATCACTTGCCATCAAAACATTTGATTGATCAAAAACTTCAAAAATATTCAAACAAGTTGATATCCAGAAACTAGAAACAATTGAATAGAAGTCGCTATTGCAAAGATCTTACTGCTATTTGACTTAAAGATTGCTACAGTTGACCTAAAACTTGCCATTATTGCTCTTTGGTTTATCACAGTCACTGTAAAAACTTTGTATCTTTTGAAAAATAGAACTGCAGTTGACTTGAACATTGCCGCTATTGATCTAAACATTACTATTGTTGACCTACTTTTCAGCCGTAGTTAACCTAAAGATTGTTGCTTTTGACAAATCTACCACTATTTCCTTTACAGTTTCACAAGTCAAAAAAATTGCAAACAAAAGTAGCTTTTGATAAAACCTGTCGTAGTTATCCTAAAATTTCAACTGTTATTGATCTAAATAGGACTGCTTCTATCAAATTTATTGCTATATTTTTCTCTATTACCATGCACAACTTGAAATAGAGATTGTTATTGCTCTAATTTTGACCATAGTTGTCCTACATTTCAATCGTTGTTGTTATAAAGATCGTCTCTATTGCTCTATTTTTTGGTGCAAATTAGTGACTTATCCAAAATTGGTTAATCTTTCATCTTTTGAGAACAAAATAGTTAGACCTCCAAAACACCTCATATTTGCATCATTCCATATCCATTAGCAAAAGTCAAACACATCAACCTAGTTTTAGGATTCAAAATCAAAACACAACTTGGATTATTCATTTGCTCTTGATTTCTAAGATATTAACATTTTCTTGCACCTCAAGGCTAGTTCAAGTAGATCTTCAAACATATCCTCTAGAAAAGCAGAGTAATAGCAGGTCCAAGTTTCACACAAGTTGAGTCCCAAAACTAGCATCATCTCCAAAACATCCACCAAACATCACTCATACTTTAGGGTCTTGAGTATCACAAAAACCATAGCAAAACATCAACACCTTTTTCCAAAAGGTTTTCTTTTACATCATCATCATTCATCATTCTTTTAAGCAAAAAAAGATCAAACATCAAGAAAAAGCTCACACTTCATGACCATCTGGCATCTACTGCTTCTATTCAACAATCAAATCTTATTGCTCCTATTATACAACCAAATCTCATGTGAGTTGGAGGTGAGCAATTGAACATTATTAGTAGTTTGAGAAGTTTCATGTTTGAGAGAAAGGAAACACCAACTTAGTGGAGAAGCGAGGCTACTATTTTAGACAAAGAACTAAAAGTTGATCTTGCATTCAAAAGACCAGTATTACCACCTCTTGCATGGAAGTAGATAATACTAGCTTACAAAACACCTTTTAAATAGAAAATCCCAAAAGTAAAACATCATTCCATTCCATAGTTAGTGATCACAAAAATTTAACTAGGTCTTGGAATTGTTTATGACAACCATGAGATCTCAACATAGAAAAAAGATGGAAGCCAACAAGAGTAGCTCAAGAGCACCGAAAACCAACATCACTAATGAGGAAACCAACCCATGGGGTTATAAACCAAGTGACCTTACAACTCCTCAAAATAACCCACATTTAAGGCAACACCAAACAAACCACCAAGTGATGAGGAAGTACTCCTTCAACACCAAAATATGATTGATAGTCAAAATCAACTTCCAAATCTCAATGGTGTGATCATATAAGAATACGTTAGTGATGAGGAACTTACTAATGAAAAACTGTTAGAGATTTCCCAAGATCCTAAGATGCAAAAGCTTATGGACAAGATGCTTGGAAAAAAATCAAACTCATATTTCCTCACATTAGCACAAAGTGGTGCAAAATTACCCATTGACTTCAACATGGACATCCTAAAAGATCCAAATCTTATTCCACTAGGAGATCAAATGGTGGTTATAAAAATTCCAAAACCAACCATGAATCCCAACATACCACCATTGTTTGCATAAAACAATGATCAAATGCAACCCATGGATAACCCATTTTTTAGACCACCATCCCAAATTGAACAAGCATTTGTGGCACAACAATATCAAGGAAATAAAACCCAAAACATGCCACAACACAACACTATGAAAAAACATGGGAAACCTTCCAATGGACCAATAGGGTAGAAACCCATCACAAGGGCATTGACATGCCACAACACACATCATACATTGACCCTTCCAACAAATTACAATATCATCAAGGGAAATTATCACAAAATCAACCAAAATAAGGTGTACCATCAACACAATACCTAGGTACCCTTCAAAAACACTCACAACAACAAGATGTACCATCGACGCAATACCATGGTACCCTTCAACAACATTCACAACAACAAGGTGTGCCACCAACACATACCATGGTACCCTTCAACAACATTCACAACAACAAGGTGTAGCATTAACACAATAGTATGGTACCTTTCAACAACATTCACAACAACAAGGTGTACCATCAATGTAATACCAAGGTAACCTTTCACAACATTCACAACAACAAGGGATACCACAAATAAACTACTAAGGTATACCCAAAACTCAATAATATGTTGTTCACCAAAATCAAAGTCCTCAACAACAATAGCAAGGAGGACCACAAAATCAGTACCAAGGAACACCTCAAAGTTAATATCAAGGTACACAACAAGGACCCCACATACCATATGCACAACAAGGACCTAACAAAACTTATGCACAACATGGTACTCAAGGTCCTGGGACTACACAATATCTTGTTTATGACCACATAAATGACATGGGACAACAGATCTACAATACCAAAAATCCTCAAGCAAGCACACAAAACAATGACATAAATGAGCAACTAAAAATACTCAATCAAAGGACATCAAACATAAAAATTGGAAAGCCAAAAAAGAGTTATGCTCTACAAGATATTTGTCTGTATCCTTTTGATCAAAATTTATCCATGGTACCTTTCCCTAAAGCCTTTGAAATACCAAAATTTGACAAGTATAGGGAGAAGGAGATCCAATAGAACACGTACATCAGTTTTCAATATCTTGCATGGAACTACAAAAAAGAGATACCTACTTGATGAGGCTTTTCCACAGAGTTTTAGTGGGCCCACTAAGACTGGTTCTCTCATAAACCACCATGTATTAAAACATTTGATGAGTTTTCATATAATTTTTTCAACCATTTCTCATATAACATATAATAGGACATAATAGTCACCGACCTCTTCAAAAATCAAGGGGAATCATTTGCCTCATACCTCCAAATATAGAGACATAAAGTGAGCAAAATTAAATGGCCCGTTCCAGAGAAATATCTTGTAGATATCTTTATCTCCAACATACATGCAAATATCAATTACTCACTCATTGTGTTATCCCCAAGCAATTTTGAAGAAACTATTGAAAAGGGAATACTTATCAAAAGAGCCCTCATTGCAAGGGGAGCAATCAAAATTTATAGCCCTAAAGATCAATCTTCAACTTCAAATGTCAAACCCAAGATATGGGCTAGAAACAAAAATGTAACCAATGATGGAGTAGTTGACACTAAGGTTGTACGTAATGTAAAAACTCCCAATGTGCCACAAAATCATGTTCAAATAGCACAAGGTTATCAATAGAACAACCAACCAAGTTATTCTCAAAAAACCAACCCAACAAAAAACATCAAAATCAAGGATAGGATAACGAAAGGAGACCACCAAGATAATATGAAAAACTGAGAAGAAAACTTACTCCATTGGGAGAATCCCTTGAGGTGATTATGTACAAGCTAGTCCAAAAGAACCTCATCAAGATCAATGATAGCGAAAAATATGAAGAACCCAACTTCAAACCCCCTTGGTATAACGAGAATGACCAATGTGAATTTCACAAAATCAAGGGGAACACTATCAACAATTGCATTAGACTCAAGAACATCATGTAAGATTTAATCAAAAAGGGAGAGGTTGACATAAAACATCAACCTGAAAATAAAGACTTGAAGATTTACAAGGATCCAATCCCCAACCATTATAGGAGAAACAACAAAGGAAAAGAACAAGATTATTGTATGTCCACCTTCTCTTATGGCGAGGATAACATTGTAGGACATATCTCTTGTGATGATCATACCATCCATATGGTAACCATACTAGGTGGAAATCCTTAATGTAATGTGACTACTCGAAGGGGAAGAGTAACCATCCAAGGAGCACCACCCCTAGCAAAAACCACAAGTAAGCCATCAAGTGACTATAGCATTGTGGAACAACTCAAGAAAACTCCAACCTTAATTTTCATCCTTGAGCTCTTAAAACTATCGCTAGTACATAAGGAAATATTGGAGAAAGCTCTTGTCGAAACATTAGTCCCAAACAACCTTGATGCTAATCATTTTCAAGCCATGGTTAGCAACATCACATCCACCAATCATTTAGTCTTTTCTAAGAAATACCCTTCACAAAAATCTTTTCATAATCAAGCTCTTTATTTAGAACTATATGTCCACAAGCACAAAGTCAAGAGAGTACTAATAGATAATGGTGCAGGTCTAAATATTTGCACCTTAAAATTTGTGAAACAATTGGGGTACTCTAATGATATCATAGATAAAAACAAGAGCATCACTATCAAAGCATATGATGACATGGAGAAAAATTCAGAAGGAATGACCAAGCTACTTGTTCAAATAGGACCAACAATAATAGAAACTACATGTCAAGTATTGGATCTCAAGCTTTCATACAACCTTCTCTTGGGTCAACCATGGATTCATCCCTTGAAAGTAGTCTCATCTTCATTACATCAATTCCTAAAGTTTCCTTATGAAAATAAGGAAGTTACCATATATACTGACCCCAAACCTTTTCATTATTGTGCCAAATTGGAAGCAAAATATAAAAAGATCCTTTGAATACCCAACAACGATATATCCTTCCATTCCTTTTCATACATTGACCCAACATTATTAGCCTCATCCTCCACTAAATGATCATCAACTTAGTTACCTAAATATAATACCAAAATCCAAGTACTGGACAAGGGTTGTGGGGAATACCACTTCAACCAATCTTTTTGTATTGGAATGCTTCCCCCAACACCTAAAATGTACAGAGGACCAAAAGAGATCGAAAATGTTCAAACTGTCACAATGGTTGTCAAACCCACCATCTTCACCAAGTGGAGTGACATGCAAGATGAGGAAGTGTGTGAAGAAGGCCTATCTTCCTAGATCTACAAAGAAGAACGAGAGATACCACTACCTCCCCTTCCTATTGATTAGAACAACAAAGGATATTAGCTAGCTAAAAACATGGGGTTCACTGGAAAAGGTGGCCTTGGTCTACATGGAGAAAGTAGAAGAGAACCAACCATTATGGAAAAACACCCGCATAATCTTGGACTGGGTTATGGTTCATCTAACATGATTACCGAGCAAGTACTGAAAACACCTCTTATGAGGAAGAAGCTACTTCTGCCACTAATGAGACATCAAATAATTGTGAATTTCTAGACGACTATATGTATATCCAAAACATGTTTGAAAACCTCAACATAAATACCCTCACTACCAAATCTACGTTTGAGACCATATTGAGATGGATTCCAATGAATATGAATGGGATTCTTGTGACTCTAGTGAGTATAACCTAGAAACCTTATGGGGCTTTGATAAAACTAATGTCCCTACCCTAGCAACAACATTTGTAAGCTTTGTCGATACTAATAATAAAACATCCTTCCATTATCCATAGTTGATAGATTAGGACCAACAACATCATACTCCAGTTTTAGACACATTCCATAATGATGAGGCTATTGCAGAGTTCATGGGACTTCAAACCAATATACCACAAAGGGACCACAAAGTAGGGTTTGTAATGGAACTAGATTAAGGAGCATATTTTGGAGGGGAGATTGTGTCTTCCAGTCGCAAAAATAAACCAAAAAATTTAAAAATAAAAAAGAGGTCCCCTAAAGAAAACCACAATGTGGATTTATTGAATCTAGAAATGACAAAAACAAAGGACACATCTAACGGTGAAAACCTCTCTAAGTTCTTGAAGATGGAACATTCAATCTTCCCACCATAGAATATCAAGAGAAATCAGCACTCCTAGTTAAAGACACCAAACCTGTCAATGTTGGCACATAGAAACACCCAAAATCACATATCATTCAACATCACTTGATCCTGAAGAAAAGGTGAACTTCTGAGCATTTATCAATGAAAGAAAAATCAACTTTGCATGGACACATGTAGACATGCCAGGGCTAGATCAAACATTGGTTGTACATCACCTAGCAGTATTCCCTGGAACTAAACCCATCAAGCAAAAGCTACAGAAGATGCATCCAAAAATAATACTTTTGGTAAAAGTAGAACTTCAGAAACTATTAGATGTGGGCTTCATCAAACCCAGGGTGATCCCACAATACTGGTTTACAATTCTAGTGAGGAAGGAAAATTGCAAAAAATGCTCCTATGATTTTTTTTTTGTTTTTTAGGGGTTTGCATGAACTGTGGTGTTCAAACGGACCCAAAAGGGGTTCGAATGGACCCTAGTTAAAGCAAACCCTATTAAATGATGTGACCCATTTTTTTGGAAATTTTTTATAATGAAAACAATGGAAAATTCAATAAAAGGGGGGGTTCGCTTGAACCAAGGTCCATTCGAACCTAGATTCATTCAAACCCCCCTTTTTTTCCCTTCTCCCCCTCTTGAACCAAATTTCTACAAAAATTTTCCCTTCGAAGCTCAGGTTGAGAATGAAAATGGAGGAGACTTCACAAACCCAATTGGATGATGGTAGTCCTTGGAACGAGCTATCCATCAAATATAATTTTAATATGTTTTGGTTTTATTATGTATTTTATTTTTTAGTTTGATTTAACATAGGTTTTTCACGAAAATTCAAGCTCTCTATTCTGCACATGTGGAAAAATAGTAGATTATAAAAAAATTTGAAAAATATCAGTGCACTAGATATTGATGTCCTTGATCCAACAAAAAAAGTGAATTTCAATACATGCAAAAAAAGTTATTCTTTAGCAAGTGAATCATGTCTAAATTGTAAAAGGTTTGACTTTGAAACTTAATTAAGAAAAAAATATTCAATGAAATTCTATTAAACCAATTCCATGCACTAGATATCGTAGTTACGAATCTAAATTCAAAAAAATATAATTTTATCCTTCATAGAAAAAATTTGTGTTACCTAGTAACGTCTCTCTTTAAAAATGGTGTTTACTGTTAAAAACTAGTTTTCGAAGGAGATGGAAAAAAGAAGTGCAATCTGATTCAAAAAAAAATGAAAAAAATATATTTAGAATCTATAGACAAAATGTCACAAATCACTAGTTTGCATCATCTTCAAATTCCTCACATTTTAGCTGCTATAGGTGCCTGAAAGTGAAGATTTAGTTAAAAAAAATTAATTCAATATCCAGTTTGGCCAAAAATTATAAACCAATATTGTGGGATCACCCCCCATTGACTATCTTGAATGGGTATCTAATCTAGTACCGGTATCAAAGACCACTGGGGGCATGTAAGGATCTGCATAGACTTTTGAGATCTAAACAAGGCTTGCCCAAAGGATGACTTACCTCTACCCAACATCGACATGATTGTAGATCTAACTATAGGGCATGAAACACTATCACTGATGGACGATTTTTCTAGATACAATTAGATCAAAATATCCCCTAAGGACCAACATAAAACAACTTTCACTTGTGCATGGGGAACCTTCTATTGGAACATCATGCCATTCAATCTAAAGAATGCAGGGGCAACCTATCATCGAGCAATGACCACCATATTTCATGATATGTTGCATACTACTATGGAGGATTATGTGGATGGCATACTAGAAAAATACATCAAAAAAGAAGACCATTTGGCCAACCTAGCAAAGGTGTTTGACAGGTTAGAATAGTACAACTTGCATCTCAATCCAAAGAAGTACATCTTCAGCATGACTTCTAGAAAACTATTGGGTTACATAGTATCAAGAAGAGGCATTGAGGTAGATCCCACCAAGGTAAAATCTATACTAGAAATGCCTCCTTCAAGAACATTGAATCAGTTGAGAAGTCTACAAGGTAAAATACAGTCCATTAGGAGATTCATTGCACTATTGTTAGACAAGTTCCATCCATTCACCCATTTTCTACACAAAGACAACATTTAAATGGGATGAAAGATGTGATCAAGCATTCCAACAGGTCAAGGATTACTTACTCACTCTAGTATTAATGCCACTATTTCAAGACAAGGAAATGATCCTATATGTTTCTAAAACATTGATAGTGTTAGGATCTCTCTTAGTGCAACTAGATGATAATAAAAAGGAAAGAGCAATCTATTATATCAGCCGAACATTGGTGGGCTATGAGTTGAACTATTCACCCATAGAAAGAGAATGTCTATCTCTCATATTTGTGGCACAAAAGCTGAAACACTACATCTTAAACATACAACTAAAGTTGATATCAAAGGTGTACCCCCTAAAATATTTATTAGCAAAAACAACTCTAATAGGAAGGATTGCTAAGTCGGTAATGATACTTAGCGAGTTTGACATAGAGTACATTAAAATAAAAGATATAAAAGGACAAATAATAGCAGATCAATTAGAAGATGCACTGATGGAAGATCATCAACCTCTAAAAATAGAATTTCTAGATGAAAGCATACTTCTAATTGATCAACCTAGCCATTGGATCTTGTACTTTGATGGGTCCCACACTCAATACAACTCAAGAGCAGGTATATTATTTCTCACACCATAAGAAGATATTATACCTAAGGTTTATAGGATTGTTTTTCCATGTACCAATAACATCTCTAAATATGAAGCACTAATAATAGGACTAAAGATGGCCATAGAATGGAGGATAAAAAAACTACAGGTTTATGGAGACTTGCAACTAGTCATTAGGAAGGTAAACAATGAATATCAAACAAAGGATGACAAGTTAATGTCATATAAAAGAATGGTGGACAGTTTCAAACAATATTTTATCATCACCTTTGAACAGGTTCCCAAAATCAACAACAAACCAGTTGACACTATGGCGACAATAGGTTCACTCCTCAACATTCCACAAAACATTCCAAAATATGAATTCCTTGTGGAGCAACTCCTTATACCAGAATTTGATATCTCAAAATTTGAACTTGTTTGTGATGTTGTTGGTCCTAACTCACCATGGTACCAAGATATGTTTGACTATATCCAACATGGTATCATACCTCCTAACTTAACGATGAACCAAAATAAAAGCTTTGTCCATAGAACATCCTGGTTCACCATCTTAGGAGATACCCTATATAGATGAGGTCTAGACGGAACGTTACTTCGATGTCTTAATGTGGAAGAAGTGCAAACTATTTTACAAGATGTGTACGAAGGTATTTTTGGGTCTCACTCTAGTGGACCTAATCTAGTACAAAAATTGCTAAAAACAAGGTATTATTGGCCCTCAATGGAGCAAGAATCCATCCATTTCTCAAGAAGATACCATCAATTTCAACAGCACAATGAACTTATTCATGCACAGACATAGGAACTAAGACCTATAACAACACCAAGGCCTTTATCACAGTGGGGGTTAGACTTGGTAAGTAAGATATCTCTCTCTTCATCTAATGGGCACAAGTTCAATATCACAACAACTAAATACTTCACAAAGTGGATAGAAGAAATTCCATTAACGCACATCATAGGCAAACATATATCAAAGTTTATCTTGAATTATCTCATCCATCGATATGGAATTCCCCAAACCATCATAATGGAAAATGGAACCCCATTCAAGAAGCAAGATGTCTATGATCTTTGTTCAAAGTTTTCTATCCAACATAGATTCTCATCGCCCTACTATCGCCAAGGAAATGGTTAGGTTGAAGCATCCAATAAAACCATTCTAAAAATACTGAAAAAGACTATTAATGACGTTGATTGTGATTGAAACTTATAATTAAACCCAACCTTATGGGCTTACCAAACAAGCATCTACACACCTATGGGTGCCATACCTTTTTCCTTGGTCTACGGATCTAAAGTGATCTTACCTATTGAAGTTGAAATCCCCTCACTATGAATATCCCTAAAAGGAATGGTTAGCAGTGAGGAATATTGGGTTTATAGATTGATGAGTTGGAACTCTTTGATGAAAGGCATTTGAGTGTGTTAAACCATCTTTAGGTTTATTAGAATTGGCTTAAACAAAGCTACAAAAAAAAGATTAAAAAATAGAATTTTTCAAGTTGGTGACCTAGTATTAAAAGAGAATCAAAAGATCTAATTGAATCAGGATGGGAAGGGGAAGTTTGAACCTAACTAGTTAGGTCCTTTCATCATCATGGCAAGCTATGGATCTAGAGCTTATCAATTCGCTACTCCTGAAGGAGAACCTTCAACCCAACTTGTGAACAGTAGTCACCTTAAAAAGTTTTATACTTGAACACATCAGAGTATCTCAAGAAAAAAAAAAACTAAAAAAGAAAAAAATCCAAAAAGCAAGAAAAATAGTAAAGTGAAATAAAATGTCCTTTAAAGTGAAAACCACTTTGTGATGCTTCTAGGATAGGTGTCGTAGTGAAAACCTGACAAAAAAGTGCTAAATTTGAATAAGACTTGCATCTTTATCTATCAACACTATCTAAAGCATCCACCCCATTCATCCCATAATAAAACATGAAACCAACCATGGCTTGATGACTGATCAAGTGTTGAACCTTGCTGCACCATCAAACATCTATTTCCCCTAATGAACATAATCTTGTCTCGAACTGGGGGAAACTTCCAAAAATTTGTATAAGATTGGATCCTTGTAAATTCCATCATGGTCAAAAACATCAGTAAATCAAAAACATTCAAAAAACAAACAAAGTCAAAAACATCAAAATCCCAAAAACATTTTATCCTTTGAGTCAACACCAGTCGAACTACATGGTCTCTACATGTATAACGTAGGCAAGGCTAATCTCTAATTAGCTCCCAAGGCCTTAGGTCAGTCCCCTTAGGTGTCCATAATGGTCTTTTAACTTAGTCAAAAAAATTTAAAAAAACATTAATAAAAAAGAAAAGTCAAAAACATGTTCTTATCAAACAAGCAAACTATGAGCCTCTGCATGGATAGTGTAGGCAAGGCCATCACAATTGATGAGCCCCTAAGGCCCTAAGGTTAGTCCCCTAAAACAAAAAGAAAACATTAAAATATCTTATCAAAATCCAAAACATTCATATATATAGAAAACTCCAAAAATAATGTCAATCAATATTGTTGAACTATGATGTCTCTAAGTTCATCATGTAGGAAAGGCTAATCTTTGATTAGGCCTTGAGGCACTAGGTCAGTCCCTTTAGGTCCACCTATTTGTTTCTAAAATTCTTGAAAATGACAAAAAAAACATCAAATAATAAGAAAATTACAAAAGGTCCTATCTCCATTATCATTTATCTAGAATAAAAGTTTTGTTCACAATAAACAAATCCTCTCCTTCACCCTTTGACAAAGTAATCAACAAACAAAATAAACATCAAAATAAAAAATTCCAAAGTGAAGATTGAAATGATTGATCACTATCAAGTGAAAACAAAGCCTAAGTATAGACTACCATACCTATTTGACAATCATTATCAACAATCCTAAAACATGAGTCTTAACAAATACAAATTCCTACAATAGACATCATCAATGGATTTCATCATGAAAAATCACAACTATGGCAAGTGATAATGCAACATTGTTTATCTTTATATAGTCTTATCTTTTTTATTTATCTTAATACCACATTCCTAGGATCTCTCAAGGATTTCCATTAAGATTTAGAGAAGAAGGAATGGGGTCATTAACTGTCGATTTCTATTTAGTCTATTTGTTAGATGTTTTTGTGATACTACTACGGAGAATACTTGTTTTTTCTTATGAATAGAAGTTGTTTTTAGGAAATTTGTGTAGCAGTTGCATACTAGGTACTTCATACCTACCTATGTAACTGGTCCAAAAGTTTTTGACAAAACTCACCCATACACTCTAAATGGGGTTTTCGTATGTTTGGTATGAGTAAGAATATTCTTTGTGTCAAGTCAAAGTCCACACAATGGATACAACATCACCTTGGTTATTAATACCTTGGTACATCATGTTTATTTTCTACGTCAAAAAGGATTGCTAAAAGATACAAAGCCTCTATGAAAGCAAAAGAAAAACTCATTAGTAACTAACAACATCAAATTTCTATCCATATCTAAATCATCAAACACTTCTTCTAACTAACAACTCCATCCTGCATCACAATATCATTAGTATCAAATGCATCCTGCATCCACAAATTCATCAGTACATATCATGACCATAATAAAATGATATCATCATCCATCATATATCAACATCCATATTATACATAATAAATCATCATTCATCACATTGATATATAAATCATCCATCCATCCATATCATATGCATACATAAGAAAAGTACAAAACATAAGCATGTATACATCATTATCCATAATCATCTCATAAACACATAATAAAGCCAAATAAAAACATGGTATATCTCATATATATCATCAAAAATGAGAATGGAAAATATATCATCAAGTAACATGTGTGATATCATATACAAAAAATACATATATGTGAGGCCTTAGCTGGGCTGATGAATGTATATACAAAAATATGATGTCTACACAAAGTCATTGGTATAATAAACATCATATAAGGTCAAGGAACAATCAACCCAACTGGTCATCTCGAGGTGGGGATCTCGACTACTCTTGGCTCTGATGAGATGGTTGCAGCATAACAGGAGACTGATGTTGTTACCTCACTGACTGTCCACTTGACTCTACATCCATCGCCTCACTCAGCTCTCTGAAGAGAGGACACTTTTTTTGCTCTAGGAAAAAATGCCTCATATAGTTTTTGATAATAAGTGCTCTGCTATATCAGTCGATCTCACTCAACTTGATACTAAGCCAAAGGAATGAATGAGGCTACTGAAATATTGATAGCTAATCTCTGCTACCTCTTTGCAACCAACTCCTACCTCAACCCATCTCTCTCCTGACAGAGGCCATATCTCTCAACAATCAATACCACAACCTGTGCCTTAGCAGCCTACCTCCATGCTATCTCTACATCCCTCTCTACTATCAATTGGGAAATTTGAGCCACTACCATTGCATCCATTTATGGAGGACCTTGCGGTACCTACTAATCTTGACGGGATTGATCTTGATGTTGTTGATCACCCTGCTCCCCATCCTATCCTACTCTAGCCAACCGCTCTACAACAATCCTAAGTCGTTGTTGCTCACCCCTCCAGCTGGTTACACCCACTCTCCCTATGGCTAGCCCAGTGCCAACAAGATCAGTAAAATGGAGCAAAACATGGCAAGCCCACCACTAATCATACTCACATGTTGTGCCAAGGTTTTCCAAGCCTATTGGCCATCCCCATCCAAATGGGGTAAGTCATCTAAACTTAGCAACATCTGTAGAGGAGCCATGTTGTAACCTCTTAAGTAGTCCTTCGAAAACATGCATGATAATCATCTTTGATCTATTTCTGCCACTGTCCAAACTAACACAAAAATTGATCAGGTAAGTAATGCTCAAGAAGAGAGTCCACGGGGCCTATCATTTATCATGTCTATCAGTATTAAGGGAGTTGATCCTCATCATCATGTCAGGCCTCATAGCCTAACAATGCTCTCCACATTAAAGTAGGCATATGAAAAAAAATGTGACGCTAATAAGATAGCTGGCCAGGCTAGGTATAGTGCATAAAATCTGAGTATTTATATGAATATGGATCCTTTGGATACCAATCCATAACACCATTAGGACTAGTCACTAGGATGTGCTCCCAAGCCCGTGCGTGTACCAATGTCACACCAACGGAGGTAGAATTGCCTCCTTGATAGGAAACCTCATGCATATCTCTATATAAATATGCCAGGAGACATGAGCCCCACATATGCCTCATGTCATGCCCAAACATCTGCTCAATGTAGATGCCCCAACCAACAGGAAACTATCTGCCTCTCCGATCAGGTACTATGAGCCCCCAGATCAAACCACATAGGACCAAAGATGTAAGATCTACACTGTCAATAAACAGAGACAAGTCTATCTCTGATTCTACTACTTGAAGACATCTAACACCGAGAACTCACCACATTGCTTGGGTACCTTGTCTAACATCATAGGTAACAATTTCCTCCTGAATAGGAATGCAGAGAATCCTTTGGACATCCTCCAATGTGATAGTCACCTCGCCAGTTGGAAAAGGAAAAGATGACAACTTGGAGTTCCATCTCTCTACAAGGGTGGCCATCATCACCCTATGACATCAAATCTTCAACATTCACAGGCCCACAACATCCAGAAAATCTCTCTCAACCTTGAAGAAACCAGTAGGTAGGTCAAACAATTGTCACGGCTATCGCTCTCTAGAGTAAAGTGGTTGGAGAACTTCCTACAAACATTCAACCCACGATGTTAAGAATTTTCTATAACAACACATCATGAACCAAAGACTATGAACAAAGTGGCTAAAACTTTGAAAATTGACAATAACAGTAACTTCTTTTTTATAATAGCGATCAAGAAATGCAATAGCGGCCCTATTTTTGGCAATAGCGGTAATGAAATTCAAAAGCATTCAAAAAATGGCACTAGTGAATAACTTTTTCAATAGCATTAAAAACTCACAAATGCGGCCATTTCACAAGTCAAAAGACAATAGCAAACATTTTAATCAACTATGGTCATCAAAAGCAAACAAATTTTTCAATAGCGCACAAAAAAAACAATAGCGATCAAAAATATCAAAAGTGGTACAAACACAAAGGGAAATAGCGGTTGAATCAAAACAAAATAAAAAATTTCATGAAATTAACACTATTGACAAAAAATATTTCTAGCATTAATTACTTAGGACTGAAAAGACAAAAATAGGAATGGAAGATATACATATTGTGATATCTGTGTAGCTAGCCTCTCGAACTCACGGATCACCTCTGCATGGTGTGGGGCACCTGTAATCCTTGGAATCGTGAATTGACAATCGTCAAAGAAAGATCTCCAGAGATAAGAATTCACTAAAGGGCTAAGAGTGCAAATGAGGTAAAATGAACCCTAATTTCCTATTTTACCCCCCAAAAACCATAATTTTTTACCTAGGAAACCCTTCTAGGTTGAAATCATGAGCACTTGGGAACATTTGAACTATAAATGAGGGTCTTGTAAGCTTAATTTTTGCATCCTCTACACATCTGAACTACAATTGAACCTTGTTGCAAGCTTGACTGGAAAAAAGATTTTTTTTAGCCAACCTCTCAAGGGGGCATCCCAGCATTGTACTATCTTTCTGTTGACCATCGAGGCATAGTGGGGCATATAATTTTTTTTTAAAAAATCTTGATCTTAACATTGAGTTCTTTGAAACAAAGCAACGAGTACTTTGTCTGAAAGAGGGGCATAATGTAGACATGTAAAAATAACCTAACGCATATCACACATCCTAAATGACATTTTTTCATCATCATTATCATTATCATTAATATCACTACATTTCACATTATTTACATTAAAAATCCTATTTTCCTTTATTAATTGAATAATCCTTAATTATTTAATTAATTCACTATATTATCATTAACCTAACTTTTATTCCTCTTGATTAATTAAATAACATCAATTATTTAATTATGTCGCTAATATACCATATTCTCCTAAATCAATTAAATTATTATTACTTAATAGTTTAATTAAATCACTTTCCCCTTTCTAAACCTAAATTATTCAACATCATTCAAAAAAGGTCAACAAAAAAATACAGCTTTATTTGTTATTTAAATTCAAACATGACTTGCACGTTCAACTCAAAAATACTAATTAATTAATTCAATTAATTAACAATTCTTACCCTCTTTTTGATTGAGCAAATCATGATCACTGATTTCTCACTCTAAACAGTTGACTACCTCGTCTATTCTTCAATCCCACTAACCTCAATCTATTCTTCAATCCCACTGAATACTCAACTTGATTTCCCAATCACAAAGATTATGCAATCTAAACCCCCTAATTGTGCAATTAATATCCTTATTTGGATCAATCGCAGAAGCTAATTGAGCAATCTAATTCCTCTCAACAGTTCTCAACCATTGATCATGATTTTGCATTGTTGCATCTTGATCATTCATCTCGGAATAGGAAATCTATAAAACAATCTTCTACCTTCTCACAAATCATCTAGAATTTACATAGCGAAGCACTGCACAACTGATTCATGAGCACACTAGAAAATTGACATCCTCACATTCTAGTTCACCATTTACACACGTTCTTAAAGCTTTTGCAACATCAACAATTGAGGCTTTGTATTGAATCGAGCAATCTGACATCCAAACATCAATGTAAACACAACTCCAACATGGGATGGTATATATTTTAAATTTTTGAATTCAGATTTTGTTATCTTAGGATTTCATTATTTGATTTCATTATTTTAGAGCTTCATTTCATGAGTAATGAGTTTTGGGATCTTAATCTTGTTTTAATTAGATTAGTTTGATTCATTTGATTTCCTAAGGTTTTATTCCCCCCTTGTGACATATACATATATGAGGCATCAAAAACTGGTTGATGAATGTATGTACAAAAAGCATGTCTACATCAGAGTATGTAATGAATTGATACAAAGGTCATGAAATATAAATCACCCTTGTTTTCCATCCCATGGTGGTGACCTTGGTTGATCCTCTCTCTTGGGAGGGGGTTTCTCCCCATCATGTTGATCTCTCTGGCTAAGTGCAAGAGACTGATGATGTTACAAAAGTGGACCTGATGACTATCTCAAAGGCCTACTAATAGACTACCCCACTAAGGAATTTGCACCAATCGCATTGCTAGGAACCCCAAATCGAGGTCATCTTTGAGCTATCAGAACTTGATTCTCATATAGGGTCATGTAGTAAGTCCTCTCCTCTTTTAGGGAATCCCTCTCTTGCTAATAATGTGCTCGAGGAATACATGAAACATGTGTAATCTCTAATGCCATCCTCTACTATCTCTCAATATCTAACTTCCACCTTAATGAATTTCTCTCCTATCGGTGAGCATCCTGCTCTACAGTCAATGTAACAACCTACTCATCAACAGCCTATCTTCAAGCAATCTCAACATCCCACTTGCCAGCTATGGCATCTCTATCCTATGCAGCCTGATCCAGCTCAGCTATAATCTGTGCTATCCTAACACCCATATCTCCCTATGGAGGAGGTGCCTATGAAACATGAATGATTGCCTAATACTGCTACTAGTCTCCCCCATCCTATGGCAGCTACCCATCATGTTGTTGTTTTCAATCATCCTTCTCATCATACACTCTTTGGTGCTACTTGTGAGTGATTCGTAATCTTTGCTAGTCTACCTTATGCCCAACTACACTAGGCTCCTACTCACCTAACTGATAACTAGCCCACCTCCTATTGCTATAGTATCAGGTGGAGTGAAACTCAAAGGCCATATATAGTCCCACCATGAGTCATAATCCCTAGTCATCCTTGGATTGTGAGGACCGACTCCCCATCCCTAGCCGAAAGGATCAAGTACTCAGAACTCTACTACGACTCTCCCTAAATCAGCTTTATGCCCCCATGCATTGACCTCAGGTTGTGCATGCATAATGTGCGTGATAGTCATCTGCGGGCCGAGTTTGCCACTCTCTAAACTATTGGAGAACCTTGTTTGAAAGATAGCATTGTAATATAATGTCCACCCTGCCAATCAACCATCGAGTTTGTTTGCAATATACTAAGTGTTCTTGATCATCGGCCCATGCCTCGTAGGCCAGATACAGGTGCTAAATGAAATCAGTCATATCATCAAATATAGCTCTCTAGAAAGATAATCTCCATGGTTGTGTGTAATGCAAGTAATTAGAATACCTATAGGAATTAGGATCGTCAGGATCCTTCTGATCTATCCCTTGTGATTGTGTGATCACTATCCTCTCCCACACCCAAACATGGAGGAAAGTCATACTTTCTGAAATACTACTTCCATCTTGGTAGACAGCCTCATGCATATCTCTATACAAGTGTGCAAGCACACAAGGGCCCCATACATACACAGTAGCATGCTTCATCATCCTCTCAATGTAGATCCCCCATCTAACTATGGATCCCCTAGCTCTCTGTTCAAGCATCAAAGGCCAGATAATAAGTCCTGCTAGTACATACACCATAGGATCTACATCGTCAACAAAAGGTGTCAAGTCGATCTCTAAATTGACAGTAATCAACTACTAAACACCAAGCAATCTCATCATTGCCTCATTCTCCCTCTGGATATCAAATGTAATGAGATCCCCATGGATAGGGATGTGAAGGATCATCCATACATCCTCTAATGTAACTATGCACTCTCCTATAGGAAAATGAAAGGTAGTAGTCTCAGATCTCCATCTCTCAACTAATGTAGTCATCATGGCTCTGTGTGCCCTAATCTCCAGTATGTATGTGATATATCTCAAACCAACGACATCCAAGAAGTCTATCTCTAGCTCATGAAATCTAGCTATCCCATCCAACAATAGTCAAGGCCTACACTCTCTGGAATACAACATATGAAGTGTAGCCTACAAGAATTTTGCCCATAACATTAAAATTTTACTAGAATATCAAGTAGAGAATCTAAATTTCTAAACAAACTAGCTAAAACAATGTTTTTAAACAATAGTGAGCTTCTTCTAGGATGATAGAAGCCCTATTTTACAATAGTGGCCCTATTTTCAGATGATAGTGGCTCTCCTAAGTGATAGTAAGCCTGTCAATGCTATGATAGTGGCTCTCAATAATGAAAGTGGCCATATTCCTAATTTTCCTACCGTACGATCAAATTTGACAACGATCAAACAATAGTGATAGGTTTTTGTGAAAGTGGCCTAGTTTTACACTAGCGGCTTGATTTTATAGAAGTGGTCACCCTAACTAGTACTAGAGTGGTCAGATCACATCAATAGCAACCTTCCTAGAGAATTATCGCTATCATCTAAATTGGTTTTGAGCATTAATTACACAAAAATAAAAGTCAAAAACAAAAACAGAAAGCGTACATACTGCAACCCTTGTGTCGGTTGGCCGCTAGTACTATCGAACCACGTTTGCTTGGTGTGGTGCACTCAAAACTCTCGCCATCGTGATACGTTTGTAGCTACAAATCTCAAAAGGGCTATAGTTCCCAAGACTAAGTGTGCAAATGAATGGTAAATGAACCAAGGATAACTTTAAGAACCCCCCTCGGTGAAGGTGTAAAATCCTATTGAATCTTGTATACTTCGTGATAAAAAATATTAAATTTTATTAGAATTTTTTTTTGTTTTTCAAGAAAAAAATAATCTCAATAGGTGAATCTTTTGTAATCGCTAAAAGTCTGTGGAAAATCTTGGTGAATTGTAATTTTTTTAAAACCTAAAATATTTTCATTCATGATTAAAACCTATTTTCAAACCAATAAAATATTTCCATTGGCGAATTAAAGTTGTGCTCAAACAAATAAAATATTTTTGTTGGCGACTCAAAAATAATTTCAAACCAAAAAAAATATTTTCATTGGTGAATTAAACATTTTTTCAAATGAAGAAAAAAAACCATTGGTGAATTAAACATAATCTCAAGCCAATAGAAAAAATCATTGGCAAAATAAACTAGTATACCAATAATAAATCATAGCGTGGGTGGCAAAAATATCAAATGCTACATATTGTTCTATTCTAGGAAAAATTATCCACACATCCAAATTCCTTCATAAAGTGTCCAGAATGGGGACAAGTGTCAACATATTCATTATGTCTAAAGCCAGGTGTCAACAAAAATCAATATAACCCACAACCATTTGAGGGACGACTATAGTTGCATTCTAGAAGCAAATTTCTGAAGCACTAGACTTGCAAATTCAAACCTTCGAAATAACACTAGAATTGTTAGATTTCCAAAAATTAATGGTTGACATTTTATTACTAATATTTTTTGCTCGATTAATAGCTGCTAAGGGGCAACACCTTGTATTAAATAAAAAAAGTACATTTGATTTGAGAAATTTGGCTCCACCCCAAATACTATCATGTTCAACCACCATACTTACAAATAATATCACTACGAACTTACCCTTCTATCATCATAGCTTACAAAATGGCCTCTGTAAAAAAAATGGCCTCAAGTAAAAAAAATCTATGTATATGCCCTAGAATTGACACACTATCCTATCTAGATAAGACCATTTTTGCACAGTCCAAACCTTGCTTAGTCTTCATTAGCACCAACTTCCTCCATCTTTCTCTATTCCAGGTATCTACAATCATAAGGCACCCGACTCCACATGCAAGATGAGCAAGACTGTCGACCTTCACTTCCAGGTCTATGGCATTATTCTCCACCCACTCTTCACTAGTCCCCAGTTCCTAGTCGTCATCGTCACCTACAACCATTTTCCCACAAGACCTTCCTCTTCTAGGTATTTCAATGCCCACCCTCTGACCGATTCCTTCACCATCTATGCAACCTTTAGTAGGAAGCTAATGCTTCTTTCAATTTCGTCCCACTATTTCCCCAATGTCATCGGGTTGAGGGATCTCACCATAGGAAATTTGACCTCAGCTTCATTGTCGAACAACATGTAATAATTATGTGGCATTGGCACCATTAGGTTGTCGTCCATATTGTTAAGGGCTTCATCAATCTCCCCCAACATTATGTGTGTGAATACCATTTGACATAGCTTCTTCACTTTGGCCTTAGAGACACCCATGTATAGCAGCATCGCATAAACATTGTAGAAATTTTTGTGTTTTCCCTAAACCTCTAGTGTGCAAGCAGAAACTCCTTTTCCGGGACCTTCTTGGTTGCCCACAGAATTAATGGGTGAGATGAAACCAACAACCCTTTCAACCTTTTTTCTATTATTTCCCCATGAAAGGCTTGTTGTTGCCTTGTGGTGTTGAGAAAAATGGGAGTGTCCATCGCTCTCCTTCCAGAACACGAAAATATTTTTTGAAACTTTTCTTATGCAGCTACCACCTTACGCTTTTTATAGAGTTTGGTGATCCTTCGTAATAATGGTAACGTTGGTTGGCATGATTTGATCACTTGTTCACCCTCATGGCGGGCCCTACCACTGTTCAAAGGTGTTGATGGATGAATGTGATCAAATCAACAGTTAAGATGTACTCTGACAAATGAATCTTAGTTGTTTCTCGTTATCCAATGAGGGACCGACTGTCAAATCTAGGCTTATGGAGGGATAGCGGGCATTAGCCACATGGTGTCATCGGCATTGCTCGTAAAACTATAAAGGTCATGGGAATATTTGGTGAAATATTTTTTGATAATTATGAAAGGTTAAACAACATGCTACTAAAACGATGTATGAGCATGTGCAAAATTGTTCATCGAGATGTTCTAATCTTAGTCGTCTATTGCTAAAGGAGGATATACATTATGGTTACTGGCCTATTGGTTAAATGGGAAACAATTTGATGGTCTTTGGGTTGATTTGGGACATTGTTAGCTATCCCAAACTGTTGATTTAAAACTTACAAATCTCATAGGGGAAGCGAGCTACTGACACACGACTTTTCTGCCAACCTGTAAAGAGTGATGGGGGCCACAAAGCTGATGAAGGAGATGCACGAGAATGAAAGCAAGCTAAGTGACAAAGAATATTTCAATTGCAAAAAGGAGGGAATCAATGTTCAACGCTAAGTTCATCAAAGATCAACGGTTACCAAAGATTCAAAATTAGGTTGCTCTTCTAAATTTCTAATCTAAAGTGAGTGAAATGTTTGATTTGATAACTTGATACTAAAAGTGGAAGAAAGTATGGCACATGGAACATGCTGTCTTTTTATTTATTTCCACCCTTTTTTATTCATTTCCACTGGATTGTCTTGCTTTGAAGAAAGTGTGGTTGCAGTATCACGGATTAATTCCATATGTACATCCGAAGCGATTAATTAGATAGCTTCAAATTGAAAAATGCATGATGTATTGTAAATGATGATGTCATTAATCTAGTGATCAATTGAAACAAGATTTGTAATGATTTCATATCGTTTGAGTGGTGATTTTGATAGCTTGTCATCTTGATGTATAGTTTGCATGTAGCCAAATGTCAATCAAAATAAACATTGTAATTGTAAATGTAAGACTTAAGCTACATGAATCGATTAAGTTGATTTTTTGGTTTTCACAATTATCATTATACCCAACCTCACACGTGACATGACTCACAAGTAAATAGGGATCAAGCTGGTAGTGGTACTGGTGGCCCATAAATAGGGAGTGAGCACAACTGAAATCATTTATTGAAGGCTAAAAGCTTTACTGTTGAGTGCAATGCTCTGAATTGTCATAAGGGTTTTCATTTTGTAAGGTTAATAAGGAACAAGATGATGTGGTATTATTGGGGATACTCTAAATTCTCCTGCCTCCAATTATGTAGTTACAAAGTAAAAGACCAATTTCCTTCAAGTTCAAAATGGGTGGAATGGAAAAGAAGTTGATTTGGTTCACTTGGCTTCTTAGATAGGTTTTGAACCAGGATGAGGAGCTTTGATGGAGATAAGTGCTTTCACAGAGAGGAACTATGGACTTACAAACTCACTGTGAGCTATCTAGATGCATGGAAGCTATGATAGGTGTAGACACTGAAAAATGTCCTAAGTCTGTGAGCATCATTTTTCTTGGTCCTCGTCCTCCGATGATTGAATAATTTTAATTATTTGATTATCCTTGATCACATTCCTCTATTAATTAAATATTTTTTAATTATTTAATTAATTCATTTTCTAATTTCTTCTACCCTGATCAATTAAAATGAATTAATTGTGTCACTAACATTCCCTTTCTTCGATAATTAAATAAATTATTATTTATTTAATTATTTATCTTTATCGTTCATCTATATTCAGATAATAATAATTATTATTTGGCTATGCAATTAACCTTTCATTCCTCTATAATTAAATAATTTTCAAGATTATTTAATTAGGTGTCATTCTTCTCCCCATTAAATAACTAATTCAAATTAATTATTCGATGTCTTATTTCCATCTCTTAACATTTAAGTAAATTGATTTTATAAATTGACTTATTTAAATGCTCATTTTCCATTTTCCTCAAATAAATAATTCGAATGAATTATTTATTCTCCAACTTGGTCAAATATTCCCTTCTCATGGATTAATTATTTTCAATTTTCAATTCATTCTTTTCCTCCATTTGCTCATTAATTCCTTTCATAATTGTCTTTTTCATAGTCGTTGACATCATAATCCTCCCATGAATAGCATATTCCTAGGGCATCAATCCTCCACCATTGATCTTGGAATCTTTCTAGAAACTTGATCTTGATCATCCATTTTGTAACTTCCCTCTCATGGATTCTCATCCATTGATCTTGGAATCCTTCTAGAGGATTAATCTTAACCATCCATCAAATGGTTGTTTATAAAAGTAGCCTTCCTCTCCCTTTTTTACCTGAACAACCATTTTGTCTCCAACTTTCTACTTACAATTTGCATGTATTTGCACAAAAACAACAACAAATCTAAGGGAAAAGATTACAAAAGGAGAAATAGGAGAGACAAGAGAAGGAATCAACTTCAATGGGGAGTGGTCTATTTCATTTACTTCCATTTTTATATCTCCATTGTTTGTATTCACTTGTTTGGATGTGGTTTGTAGCTTTGAAGTGTGGGTTGTCACTTTATCTAGGCTAGGACTAGTTTAACCCCATTTTACATTGCTGAACCAGACGTGAAGAATAGTTTTTGGAATATTTCATACAGTTTTTGTAGATTTCAAGTACAGAATGATGCTACTGATCGAAACAACAATCCATTTGTCAAGAAACAACACATCTGATGGAAGTAGCAACACATTTGATGGAAAATTATGCATTTGTCGAAGACCTCTATGGGAGGGAAAATTCAAAATCAAAATGCAATCACTCGAGTGTGACACGACGCATTGATGCATTTGATGAGAAATGACACATTTGTTGCTTGGTATAAAGTTCCAGTTTTGGTGCCTTTTTTATTTCTATTTTTGGTTTTTCGAGTAGAGTAGTTTTGTTTCATTACTAATCTTCTATTTTAGTGTGTGGCTTTGGAGCAGAGCTCTCAAAAACTGTTTCTTTTGAAACAAAAAAAAAAACTAAGCTCTTTAGTTTAGTTTTAAGAAAGTTTTCAATTTTGTTTATTTTCTACAAATTGCATCAGGATCATAAGGTTAAAAAGGATCTACATTTTACATTCATGAGGCTTAAAAAGAACCACAATTTTCATTTTCACTCATAAGGCTTAAAAAGGACAACAACTTTCATTTTCATTCATAAGGCTTAAAAAGAACAACAACTTGCATATCACTCATGGGCATTAAAATGAACCTTGCATAAAACATCATTGGTCTAAAAATTTTAAAGTGTTCAAATAATAAGCAAGGGTAAAATCAACTAGTGTTTTTCGTGTTTGGCGGTTTGCAAGTGTCTTAGAAAGTGTGTATGCTTTCCTCTCATGCCATTAGACAATCTTGAGTGACCAAAAGTACCTCTTTGGCATTTGTATAATCACACCACATATTTGGATTTGGTGCTTAAACTTAACCCCATGTGAGTGTAAGGAAAAGACATTTGGTGTGTTCCCTCCTTATGCTTTATGTGATCTGGGTGGTTGAACTACAAATGTACTTCCTTAATTTTGTCTATCTTTAGAGGGCCTACCACCCCGCTTTGAAAGGTGGGAATGACCCAAGTTGTAATGAACTAAAGCCAAGCTCTTCTAGACCACTATATAAATTTGTGGTTGTAAGGAAAGTTTCCAATCAACAGGAAGTGGTACATTATAACTCTCCCCGAGTATCTTTACGATGCTAAAAGCCCTTGTTCTAAGGGTTGGGAGACCTCTTGAGGGTGTTTATCATAGTATCCCTTGAACCAGATGTCCTTACTATAAACTCTTGTGTAGAAAGCCAAAATCCTTCTATTTGATGGTGCAGGAGGTCAGACCTCTGAAGCCGTCCCACATTTTCGCGGTTCATTATAGAGATGGAAAATTTCTTGAGATCCTTGTGGTCTTAGGGAATTCTAAACTTGGTATGCCTAAGAAGTGAGTGTCGTAGAGGGAGACAATGCTACCAAGTTCCTAGGTCATCTACTCTAAATAGGCGCGACTAGAGAAATCCAAGTGGGAACTGAGTGAATATTATCTTTTCCAACCATAGGGATTGTGCTTGTTGTCTATGTGTGTTTTCATCTTGAAATAAAAAAATTTCACATCCAAACTAGACCAAAAACAAGTGCTTGATATTTTCTTTTGTGTTTTCCAACCAGAATTCATCAAAGACAGTCAAAGTACCATCAAAAGCCAACTCAAAAACATCAAAATTTCCAAGACAATGTTTGTGAAAACTACAATTGTCAAAAATAGAGCCACATTTGATACTGTGCACTGCAATTGAGAACTAGAAAACTACAACTATATTCTTGAACCACATTTGTTAAAAACAGAGCCACATCTAATAACCTGAACCACAACTATAAGACACATTTGAAGAAAACAGAGCCACAATTGTCTACTAAACATAAACTTTTAAAATCCTTGTCCAAAATTTGATCAAATCATTTTCACAGTGACCTCTAACTGCTAAACTAGAGACTTGCAAGATTCATTAGTTCATCCTACCATTGCCATTTAGGAAAACATTGCATTGTAGGGTACTTTTCCTTCATCCTTTGCATTGCATAGACTAAACTTTGATCCTTAGACTACACTTTTACCTTTATATTTTGAACATAGGAAGACCTTTGAGCTCTTGGAGAATCCTTGGTTTTATATTCTATTTGTCATTGACCATTATCCCTCCTTTTGTCAATCCTTGTCATTGTCACCTTTGTGAAATTTGAGTCTTAATCTTGTGTCCTATCCTTGACTCAACCTTGTCAAAATTATCCTCTTAGTTCCCACAAATGGTCAATGACACTTGGAATTATTACCTTTGGTTCACATTAGCTTGATTTCCATCCTTTGTTTAAAATTTTAGGATTCCTTTGCATTTAATTTGGCCTCATTTAGAATCATATCACATCCCTTACATCATAGCTTCTATCATCATCTTGCCAAACTTTGATCTTTAATCTAGATTGCATTTTACATCTTTATCCCAAAAACACAAAAAAATATTTCATTCCACCTTAAGTTTCAACATCATATCATTTTGTCAATTAGTCAACCTTTCATATCCTTTTGCATCCATTAGTTGCATTATTACCTTGATATTCAATTTAGCATCATCTAGTCATCTCATCATTTTCCTTGATCATTAATCAACATTTAGCTTCACCATTATCATCCTTGCATTCTCATATCCAAAAATCTAAAAAGAAGAAAAATTCAAAAACATAGATTCATCCTCATCTTGCATTAGCCTCATTATCTTTATACACAAGAAAATCCAAAAACATAGCATAGTTTCATCATCATCTTGCATTATCCCTCAACTTGCAAAAGTCTCACATGGTTAAAACAAGGTTAGAAGCCAATAGAAAGGACATGGCTTTTCAAGTAACCCCTTTCATGACACTACCCTTGGAATGGATTCAAATCATTCTACACCTCCAAGACACACACCACCAAGAGACCAAACATGGGAAAACTTGAACCTAGAAGAATTCAACAAGCAATTGACTCCTCAAGAAATTGAAAAATTGTATCAAGACCCAAGAGTTTTAAGCATGATTGATCAACTTGTTAGTGCCAACCCTAGCATATACTTCTACACACTAGCTAAAAAGGGTGCCAAATTACCTCAAGGCTTTGATGTATCAACCTTTATAGAGGAAGAAAATGAAAACCCATTTGCATTTGACATGCCCTCATCACCAAAAATGACAAACATACCCCTTGGGACAACTACACATATGACTACCCCTACCACACATATCCCAATCATTTCAACATTTGGAAACAAGGTAACCCATATTACTACACAAGGATAAAGTTTCACACTTGGAGGTCCCTCAAATGCCATGGGAAAGACCTTCACAACCCCCCTTTTCCAACATACAAACTAGGGTTCCACATCACAAGGTCCTACCCCTTTGATCCAAAATTCAAATCAAGGTCCTAAATCCACACCGCAAACTACAAATCAAGGTTCCACATCACAAGGTCCTACCTCTTTGAACCAAAATACAAACCAAGGTCCTAAATCTACACTTCACAACACAAATCAAGGTTCCTTATTCCAATTTCAAGGTGCACCTTCATCAAGTCAAAACCCACCAACTAAATCAAGAAGGATTCACATTATCTTGCAAAGGACCCCAAATCAAAATACTAATCAAGGATCAATTCCATCACTCCAAAACACTAATCAAGGGTCCTTTCCATCATTCCAAAATTCTACTCAAGGAACCCTTCCTTCATTCCAAAATACCAATCAAGGACCCACACCTTCAAATACCAATCAAGGAACCTTTCCTTCATATCAAAATACAAACCAAGGGTCTATATCTTCATGTCAAAACATCAACCAAGGACCTATACCTCCATTTCAAAATACTAATCAAGGACCAAATTTTCAAAACCAAGTATAAACCAAGGGTCCACATCTCAATTCCATAACAATACCACATGCAAACATGACCTTTGGAACAAACACAAATACCAATTTCATCTCAAATCATAACAACACACACTAATATGGCAATCAAGGTCATACCTCATGAACCATCAATCCCAACTCAAATCCAACATATGACCTCATCATGGCACCAAACCAAAATAATGCAACACCAAACTTTGACTTTTTGATACAGTAAGTGCAGACTCTTCAACAACAAATGACAAATATGCAAATGGGAACCAACAAGAAGACCTGTTCCATGGAAGAATTGTGCCCCTTTCCATTTGATCAAAATCTATACATGTCTCCCTTTCCCCCTCATTTCACAACACCACCTTTGCCTAAGTATAAGGGGATAGGGGATCCAATAGAGCACATTTGAGAAATCAACACATCATGTATGGAAGTGTCATATAACCCTACCTATCTAATGAGATTTTTCCCATGAAGCCTCATAGGACCAACATTAGATTGTTTTTCACACCTTCCTCCAAGAATTAGGACATGGGGTGAACTAGCCAACAAATTCATCAATCATTTTTCCTTCAACATTGAAAATGATGTCACACTTGCAACATTGAGCACAAACAAACAAGAAGAAGGGGAATCACTTACCTTGTTTTACCAGAGATGGTGAGGTTTAGTTAGCAAATTCCCTTGTCACATTCTTGAAAGACAACTTCTCACCATATTTTTGGAAAACCTTAACAAAAAATTGATGAGTCGAATTCAAATCCAATGTTGCACAACCTTTGAGGAAATTCTTGAGAAAGGTGTCCTTATTGAGAGAGGTCTTATTGCCAAGGGACTAGTCAAAGTAAACAAAGAAAATCTGAAACTAAACAATGACAAGAGCAAATACTGGTTCCAAAAAAAAATGTCAGAAATGACGGAGTTGTTGATGCCAAACTGGTAACCAAAGGTCCAACTATTCAACTTAAAGGTCCTTCCTCATCAAATGCATCCAATACACCAAACACACACACAGAAGACCAAAACCAAATGCTAAATGCAGTCCAAAATAATCAACAACGAAGAGGTCCTCCCTGTGCCAAAAGTACATACACCCCCTTGGGTGAACCTATCAAATCAATCCTCAAACAACTTTTACAATCAAATTTCATCACACTACCAGACACCAAAAACTATGAACCATAATTGGTCAACCCTGATTTGTGGAAAGAAGACGAATACTATGAGTACCACCATTCGAAAGGACACAAAATAGTCAAATGTTGGATAATCAAGAATATCATTCAAGACCTCATTGAAGATGGAACCATTTCAGTTGATAATTCACAAGCCACTATGAATGTTGATCATACCATATTCAAGAGCCCTTGCAAGACCATGATAAAGGAAAAGCCTCTAGTTTAGGGAACAACAATAATGCCAACTATGTAGTTGTCAAATATGATTACAACACTATCATCCTTAATGTGAGCCCCTTTGATGATCATATTGCCACCATCACCATAAACAAGCCAAAATCAAAGTGTGATGTTTCCACCCGTAGAACCAAGATAACTATTCCAGGTCCTTCTAGAAATCCCCAACCGAAAATTCAATATAATCTCCTAGAGCAGCTAGGGAAAACTCCCATAAAAATTTCCATCTTGGAGCTCCTCTACATATCCCCACAACATAGATCCATCCTTGACAAAGCATTTCAAGAAGCCTCCGTACCCGCCAACCTATATGTCAATGAATTTCAGGCCATGGTTGGATACCTAGCTATGTCGCACCATGTCACCTTCTCTAAACATGACTTTTTTGCACCTAAATCTGATCATAATGCCCCCGTACACCTTGAAGTATGCATTAATAAACACAAGATCAAACAATTCCTAGTAGATGATGGAGTAGGTTTGAACATTTTCTCACTAAAATTGGTGAAAGCAATGGGATACTCTTAGAATTGTATAGACCAAACCAAGAAAATTTTGATCAAAGCTATGATGATGTTGAGCGTTTGTCTAAAGGTGTAATTTCAATTCCTGTAAGAGTTGGTCCAGCAATACAAAACATAGTATTTCATGTCTTGAATTTGGATTTTCCTTACAACCTTCTCCTTGGCTGCCCATGGATTCATGCCATGAGGGCTATACCATTCACCTACCATCAATGCCTAAATTTTTCACACAATGGTACTTAAATCACTATTCTAGGTGACCTTGATCCTTTTTTAGTAATGTTCAAACCTAAAAGGAACTTTTGAACGTCAAGTGCCCATCAGTCGAGAGGCCCCCACTTCATCCACCACTCCATCTCACTACATTGACCCATCCACCCTTGTCAAATCATACACTTCATTCACCACACCTTCCACACCAAAGATCCAAATCCAAGATAGAGGATGGCGAGAATACAATATGAAGAGTCTCTTTTTCATCAAAAAGCTACCTAAATCACCAATGTGGCAAACCATGTCTTGTATATCCTAAAGTTATCATCCACAATCCTCCTACCACCTTCACTAAATGGGGGAAAATCGCCAAAGAATCTTTAGATGACCATATTCTCACATGACTGTAATGATAAGAGGATGAAATTGAAACTAGGAAATTACCAATTGAATAGTACTCAAAAGGGTCCCAAATAATGAAGCGTCATGGATATGATGGACATAGTGGCCTTGGCCTAAATAAACAAGGAATGATGGAACCCTTACAACCTCCTAAAGTACTAAAGAATCATGGATTAGGATTTGCACCAGTAAAAATGACTATCCAGGGTATTGGAATACCTTTGAGTGTGGTTGCTAATGCTTTAGATGAGACCAAGACATCTGGGGAATCCTACTACTATGAAACTGATTCCAATGAATATGAATGGGATTCCCTTTCCTCCACCACTTTTCATGGACCTTGATAAAATATTTGGGACATTTGATGAGCCTTCCCTTGAAAGAAAATTTGATCAAATTCTTACAATTAATCCCCTACCAAGCTTGCCAAGTCCTCATCCAAAATTCCCTTTGAATAGAGAAGAGTGCATCAAACACTTTTGGGAAACCATTTATTCTGCTTCTTGGGAACTTAATGACTCTACTTCAATCTTTACCTTATCTTCTTACATAATGACTCTTGAAAATATCGATGATGGCTTACCCCTTATCTACCCTCAACTCATAGATTGGGATCAACAAGGACCACCTAAGTTTGGACACTTTCGAGAATGACAAAACCATCATTGAGTTCTTGGGACTTCATGAGGGAATATCGAGTGGGGACCATACAAATGGATTTGCTATAGAACCTAATTATGCAGCATACTTTGGTGAGGCCATCCTATCCTCTAGTCGGAAAAGTGAAAATGAAAAAAGAAAAAATAAAACAATAGGTCTTCAGGTGAAAAGTGAAAGGCACCTACGGACTGTGAAAAAGTAAAAAATAAAGGATGTATCTGAAGGTGAAAACCTATTTGAGGTGCCTAAGGATGGAGGACTAGATTGTCTTCCTATAGACCAAGAGAGATCGCTATTGCTTATAGAAGAAGCAGAAGAATTAAACATTGGTACACAAGACAATTCCAGAATCATACAGTTGGCAGCATCTTTGACCATCAAGGAAAAGCCTAACTTCATAACATTCTGTTTAGAAATACAAGTCAATTTCATATGGTCATATGCCAATATTCCTGGATTAGATCTTGAACTTGTTCTGCATCACTTGCCACTCTTTCCAAATGCTAAGCCATATAAACAGAAGTTAAGAAAAATGCACCCCTAGATTGAACTCCTTGTCAAGGTGGAACTAAAGAAACTCCTGTATGTTGGATTCATTTGCTCAATTGAATATGCAGATTGGATTTCAAACCTCATTCCTATCATAAAACCAAACGGTCAAATCAGAGTATGTATAGATTTCAGAGACCTCAACAAAGCTTGTCCCAAAGATGATTTTCCTTTACCAAGCATTGACATTGTAAACACTGAAAAATGTCCTCTTACAACACCTTGTCACAACATTACATCATTTAGACATGTTGTAGCATATTTTTCCCTAGGTACCCATGTCATCATCTAATTAGTTAAATAAATCTTATTTATTTGACTAATTTCATTTATTCCCTTCCTATGCATAATCCATCCATTCCTCTAATGTTAATTAAATAATTTATATTATTTAATTAATTAAATCATTTCTATTCATTCTTCTAATGTTAATTAAATAATATATTATTTAATTAATAAAATCATAAATCCAACATTAATTAAATAAATCAAATATTTATTTAATTAATAAAATCCTAAAAATCTTCTCGCTTTCTTTCCAAAATTGAAACTCGTGTATCTAATTAATTTATTTAATTAGATAATTCATCAATTATCCTTCTCATCTTTTTTAGGATTTATTTCCTTTAAAAGAGAAAATCAAAATCTTTCTATCTTTTTAAAATCTTATCTCATCTCATTGTATTTCCTCTTTTGTCAAAAATCAAATCCTTATCAAATCTTATCTCTATCCACATCAAGGCTCTATAAATACAACATCTTACAATCCATTTAGGGGGTTAATTCTCAAGTATCCTCACTATGTCAAAATCATTCTTCAGTCTTCCATTTGTCTCTATCATTCTCCATTTGTCATTTTTGCAGGTTGTTATGCTGCTGAATTGAGCAACCAACATTCCTCCATTATCAATCCTTCAAAATCTCGCATTCTCATGCAGGTGGAGAAGAGCAATGGAGATAAATTGAGTTTAGCATGGATTTGAGTTTGCATTCATTTGTTATTGTGATTTTCATGCTTTCTCATACTCTATTGTGCTAATTAGGATTTGATATATTTCTATTTTAGTTATATATTTGATTTTCCCCTAATTACAGACATCATGGTAGAGCTTACTGCTGGGTATGAAATGCTATCACTTATGGACAGATTCTCAAGTTATAATTAGATAATAATTTCCACTGAAGATCAATCTAAGCTAGCTTTCACATGCGCTTGGGGAACCTTTTGCTGGAATGTCATGCCATTTGGAATCAAGAATGTTGGAGCTACCTATTAGAGAGCCATGACAACTATTTTCATGATTATATGTTGGTGACCTTCTCTCTAAATCTCTATAATGAAGTGGACACTTAGTAGTATTGGACAAGATTTTCAAACGACTTGAAAAGTACCAACTCAGGCTTAATCCAAAGAAATGTGTTTTCGAGGTCCAATCAAGAAAACTCCTAGGATATATTGTCTCTCACAGAGGAATAGAAGTTGATCCTACCAAAGTAAAAGCTATCTTGGACATACCACCACCAACCAACATCAATCAATTGACAACATTAGAAGGAATACTACAATCAATTTGTAGGTTCATTGCTCAACTAGTAGACAAGATCCATCCATTTGAACACTTGTTACGAAAATGAATTCCCTTCGATTGGATAGAGAGATGCCAAGAAGCATTTGATCAGATCAAGCATTACCTATTGACTCCACCAATTCTCATGCCTCCTATCGATGGAAGACATTTGATACTATATGTGACAACAACCACATCAGCACTGGAGGAATTGTTAGCAAAAAATGACAATGATGGCAAATAATGGGCAATATATTATATCACTCGAACCTTAGTCGGATACTAGTTGAACTATAGTCCTATTGAACTAGCATGTCTAGTGGTGGGTATTTGTAACATAGAAACTAAGACACTATATGCTAAATCACAAGACAAGACTGATCACCAAAATTGATCCTCTGAAATACCTTCTCAGTAAAGCAGCTCTGATAAGAAGATTAGCTAAGTGGGTTATCATCCTAAGTGAGTATGACATTGAGTACACAAACTGAAAAGCAATAAAGGGACAAGTGATAGATGGCCAACTTGTAGATGCACCAGTAAAAGCATATTATCCTTTGATATATGATTTCCTAGATGAATCAATCTTTGTAATAGAGACACCAACCACATGGAAGTTGTGTTTTGATGGATCCTACACAAGTCATGGTTCAGGAGCCAAAATTTTGTTTATCATGCCTCAAGGAAACTCCATTCCCAAGTCATTTTGAATAGCATTTCCATGCACAAACAACATGCCTGAGTATGAAGCATTATTATAGGACTATGAATGGTAATAAGATGGAAAATCAAGGATCTTCAAGTCTATGGCGATTCCCAATTATTAATTAAGTAATTTAATGACAATTATGACACCAAAGATGAGATATTGATTCCCTACAAGTGCATGGTAGATAGTTTCAGACTGCACTTTGATAAAATTGCATTTGAATAGATATCGAGGATCCAAAACAAAGTAGTTGATGCAATGGATACAATTGGATCTCTCTTGGACATTCCTAATAATGCTTCACAATATGAGTTCTTGGTAGAACAATTGTTGATCCCTACGTTTGATGTCCCCAAAACTGAACTTGTGTGTGAACTTGTTGGTCTTGGATCTCCCTGGTACAAAAACATCTACAGTTACTTGCATGAACAGATCATCCCTCTTGATTTTTCGCTCAACCAACACAAAGCGTTTATCCGAAAAGCATCCAAATATGCCATCATCAAAGACACCCTTTACCGTCATAGCCTAGATAGCACCCTCCTCTAATGTCTCTACTCAAATGAAGCACAAACAACCTTACAAGAGGTGCACCATGGTATATGTGGAGCTCACTCTGCTGGTCCAACCTTAGCTAAAAAGATCATGAGAATGGGATATATTGGCCTACAATGGAATGTGATGCTTATCACTTTATGAAGAAATGTCACTAGTGTCAAATTCATGGAGATCTTATACATGCACTAGCTTAGGAGCTACAACCGCTTACTTCGCCATGGCCATTTTCTCAATGGGGACTTGACCTCGTAAGAAAGATCCATCCCACCACTTCTAATGGACATAAGTTCATTCTAGTCGCTATTGAATACTTTATAAAATGGATCAAAGCCATCCCACTAACCTACATTACTAGGAAGCAGATAGCCAAGTTCATCCTGAATTACATCATTTTCCACTAGGGTATCCCGCAGTCCATTATTACAGATAATGGTCATCCTTTTAAGAATCGGGATTTCTATGAGCTTTGTGAAAAAATTCATATCCAACACCATTTTTCTACTCCATATTACCCCCAAGGTAATGGTCAAGCTGAGGCATCTAATAAGACAATCCTAAAAATCTTGAAGAAGTTGTCAATGACGCAGGCCAAGACTAGCACCTACAACTTAATCTTGCTTTATGGGCCTACCATACCAGTGTCCACACCCCTACAAGATCCACACCATATTCCCTTCTCTATGGATCTGAAGCAATACTCCCTATAGAGGTCAAGTTACCATCCCTGTGAGTCTCTATGCAAGGTTTGATTGATCAAGAAGAATATTGTGTATCATGTCTACATGAGCTAGAGTTACTAGATGAAAAGAGATAGAATGCTTTGACACATTTGAAAGCATATCAAAATTTCCTTTGATGCAGCTACAATAATTTCCAACCCAGAATCTTTGACATTGGTGAGTTATTCTTGAAAGAAAATCTGAAGAATCAAGCAGAACGAGAGAAACCTGAAAAGTGTGAACCTAATTGGTTGGGCCCTTATATTGTCATAGCATCATATGGATTTGGTGGTTATCAAATTTCTAATCTTTAAGGAGAACCATTATCTGAGCCTATCAATAGCATGCATCTTTGCAAATACTGCAATTGATTCTTAGAGTATCCCCTTAAAAAGTAAAAAAAAATCAAAAAAATGGAAAAAAGTAAAAAAAATAATAAAGAGAAATAATTTATCCAAAAGTGAAAACCACTTAAGTGGCACTATGGATAGGTACCATGGTGAAAACCTAGAAAATAGGTGCCATGTGTAGTCAATCTATGCTCCTCCTTCTACTGTCACTCTATATGGTCCTTTCATCCATTTGTGCATGTCACCCACTCATAATAAAGCTTTGTCATCCTTTCCATGGCCTGAGAACCACCAAAATTTAGCATCATTTTCCTTCATGATCATCCTTTGCATTTGTCACTTCCCTTCACAAATAATATAGTCACCCT
The DNA here is from genome assembly GCA_007258455.2 of Sequoia sempervirens. NCBI lineage: Eukaryota > Viridiplantae > Streptophyta > Pinopsida > Cupressales > Cupressaceae > Sequoia > Sequoia sempervirens. Next base: position 162,169,141 of record VDFB02281492.1, read on the forward strand.
ATACCTAACTGGGGCAATTCCTTGACTCACGTATTTATGGGGAATAACGCATGGTATCATCCTTTTAAAACACCAAAAATAAAAAAAAATAAAAAAACATCAAAATCCAAAAAATTCGAAAACCATAAAAATCCAAAAAATCATAAAACCATAAAAATCCAAAAAAATCAAAAAATCATCAAAATCCAAAAAAATAAGAAAACATCAAAAACTCCAAAAACAAAGTCTGAGTTTGAGTCTGAATTAGTTTGTGTTAGTAGGGTTGAACTATGTTGTCTCTACACATTTGCTACATAGGAAAGGCTCATCTCAAATGAGCCCCCGAGACATTAGGTTAGTCCTTTTAGGTTGTCCAAATAAAATCATAACTCAGTCTTTTGTCAAATAAGCAAAGACAAGTTGTGTTGAACTATGAGGTCTCTATGTGTATAACGTAGGCAAGGCCATCAATCAATGAGACCCCAAGGCCACGTAGGTCATTCCTTTAGGTTTTTTTGAGTCTAGTCATATTCTAGGTCCACAAGCAATCTTCATTCAAACGACATCATGAATCAAAGGACAAACATAACCAGCTGCAATCCTTCATCAATCAATCATCTCATCAGTCAATCAACCAATCTGGTCATTCATTTAGAATGGGGCATCATGAAATTTGTCTCATTTGGTCCTATCTCTTTGTCTTTTATTAGGATGCATCCTTCCTGAGATTAGATTTGGTCAATCTGGTCATTCACCTTAAACAGGATGTGTCTTTCTTGTAGTTAGGTGCTTTTTTAACAATGGTTACTTGGTCAACTTTAGCAGATGTGTTTCTTGCCTTAAATAGGATATGCCTTTCCTAAAATAAGGTATTTCCACATTTCTTGGTCATATCAATCAATCCTTGTTAAACAAACAATAAATCTTTCTAGCAACAATCATAATCAATCAAGTGCACTCAATCAACCTTATCAATTAATCTTTGTCAAAATCAATCAATCTTGTCAACCTTGTCAGCCAAACTTTCCTTATTAGGGATATGTCCTTGAAAACCAAATCAACTAGTCAATGTCTGTCTAACTCATTAATCAATCCTTGTCAACCTATCAATCAACTTGGTCATCGTGGTCAACTTAATCAATCATCAATCTTATCAGTATCATTGAAAAACACTCTGTTGACAAACACTTTCTTGGTCTAAATTTGTCTTATCTTTCTTATTGGTCTTCAGTCATGTTACTAGTTACCACGAGGATGTCCTATTAAGGGATTTAGAGGGACGATGATGAATCATGACCTCTTTTCTTTGCTTGTTGCCTATGGTTTGTCTTGGAAAAAACGACTAGGATAATTGGGTTTTTAGTATGAGTTGGGTCATTCCTTGTCTGTTGACTTTCTCTTTTGGTTGCTTGTCTCTCATAAATGGTCACCTTGCACACCTTGGTCTATTTCATACCATGGTGTCTATGTTCCATTTGCGACACTTTTGACGCCTGATGATGATAAATATAAAAGTATGAAAGTTCATACCTTGTCTTTTCCCATCTAACTTTCATCTCCTTTCCCTTCTCTCACACTAACATCCATCTCTTCTAGGCTAACATTTCTTCCATCTACATCTTGACAGAGTCCTGTGGCATTCAAAAGAACATCTTGAATAAATAATATGTTAGCAAGCATCCTAGAAGGCATTTTTAAAAACAAAAAAAACATAGCGATCATCCATATAAATTAGCATTTTATCACCATATTAGCATCATCATATAATCATTTTATTGCATTATACATTCCATCATAGCATTATATCCCATATCACATAGCATTGCATTCCATATCATATCGCATTTTAGACCATAATCCATTTACATTACATATAACATTGCATCACATAAACATTTCATTTCACATCACAATGCATCCCATACACATTCCATACTAATAGGGCATATCACATCACATATCACATTTTTCATTAATTCGCATTCGCATGTCATTACATTAACATTAAATTTCATCTACATATTATGTTACATTCATAACATTAGGTCATCATCCATACATGTCACGATAACCTAAAACATTTCATCACATCAATATATTTGCATATCACATTGTAGTTGTCAAATTAGGTTATTTCCATTGTATTCATCACTCATACATATCATAATAAACATGCATCATCATATATGCATTACACCATCATATAAAATGCATCCATAAAAATATTGCATTACATCTATCAAATTATGTCATCCATGTTGCATTTACCATTCATACATATCATAAACATTCATAACATAATAAAAAATGCATAAACATAAAGCGTAGTAAAACCACCAAATCATCATATATAATGCATCAAAAAACATCATAATCATAGCATGAATATCCATCACATAACATGTCATCATCATAAACATAAAAAAATAAAGACATCACACATTTGCATATCATCAACCACCGCCAAAATCATATCATGTATATTGGTCAAAAAATAATGTGTCACTAGTACAATGTCAAGGTGTATCCAATAAAAGTGGAGCTCACAGGCTCAATAATCACAAATAACAATGTCCATACAACATGATAAAAGAAAGGTACCCTAGCCTGATCTGCCCTGATCCCCTATTCCTGGGGCATCCATGTCCTCCCTCCGTGGTGAATCCCTGGCTCTGTGCTCTGTGGAAGGCGACCTGTCATATGGGGTGGCCCATCTGGCATCTGATGTCTCTCCTTGGGGTCTACTCTGAGTTCGCCTATTATGTGTTTGGCCATGAGATCTACCTCGCGAACCACTATCAATCTCAAAAAAATGTGGGCTCCCTCCTCTTAAGAGGTACCACTCTCTCGTACAAATATTTGTAATACTGCATGGCCTTGCTAGCATGGGCATACTCATGTGAAACGTCAAAAATAGACCCACTGCATGTAGCTATAAAATCAATCATTCGCTAATCTATTTGTTGATTACTAATCACTGCTAAGTCCCTCTCAACTTGGAAGGCATCCCTCTTGGCCTTAAGGCCATATATCTCTATAGTAACTATCCTCAGCTCTGCCTCCAACCTATACACATACCTGTAGCATGGCTATCCTCTGATCAACAATACCCACCTTTGCTCATCCCTCACCCACCTCCTCATCTCCCATGATGATCCTCTGCTGAAAGACTCTCTCTGCCTCATCCATATCTACCTCCTCCTCTCCTGCCCTAGGCTCCTCTTGTCTCGCCTCTCTTATGGGCACCTCTGCATGTTGCTTCCCTACCACCTCCACCACTACCCTCACCTCCCAATGATCCTCTTCTATCTCTACCTCCTCTCCAATAGGTGGTAGCTATCCAGCCACTTGTTGTCTTGCATCCCTCCTCCTCTTGTGATGGTCTCCTCCCCATCCTCCCCATCCATCGCCTCCATCATCCCCTTGTCCTCCTACATCTCCTCGACCACCATCTCCTCTCCCTCCACCCCTCCTCCCCCTATCTCCTTGTTGGCATCTTGGGCCCCTCCCTCTATGCTCTACTGGTACTGGTTATTGTGGATCTGTAAGAGGAATGGGTCTATGTACTAACCACTAGGTGTCATACTCTGGTGTCATTCCTACATCAACATCCCCTCCCCTCCACTCTGAATCCAATGCCTACATAGCATTGATCTCCTGCTCTGTTCTTATCCCCACAATCTGAGGTCCCTAGGGATGAACCTCTCGTGAGGACCTTCCATACTTTGATGTTCCCAATGGAACCCCTTGCTGCTTACTAAACTACCGTCTAACCCTCTTTGAAAAATACATCTCAATGATATGTTGCAACTGTATGGTGCACCCGATCAGATACCTAGGCTATTGACACCACGACATATGGTCGTCCTCATCAATCCATAGAGCACAAGTCTTGTATGGCCTCCAAATGAAGCTAACCAAAGTATCCAAACCATGCCTCCAGTACCCCACATCTCCAACATGTACCTATGTCAATGTTCCTAGATACATATGAGCATATGGCACACTTCCCACCAACTATCCACCACTAGAGGTTGGAACACTACTATGTGCTCCCAAGCCCAAATTGTCAACAATGTCACACCGCAACTCATACTATACCCTCCCCTGTAAGCGATGTCATGGAGTTGAAAATAGAGCATGGCCAACAGACATGGCCCCCATGCATAAACTATCCAAAACTGAACCATCGACCCCAACACCTTGCCCCAGCCTACCAGGAAACCATGCCCCCTACAATCGAGAATCAGAACTCCTGCTATCAACACACATAGAACACAATTGAATCTATCATATGTCTTTGCTAGGGTCTCCCATCTGATCTCATACCCCTGAATGCCAAGCTCTGCATCATCATTAGTCTCATAATACTCATACACTACCTGCAGTCCTTAAGCAGGGTCATAACATACCCGCTTGCCGCGAATCAACAGTCGTAGAATCTTGTACATGTCCTATAGGGTGACTATCACCTCCCCTATTAGAAAATGGAACTTGTTAGTCTTGGAGTGCCACCACTCCACCAATGCTGTCAACATCCCTCTATTTTTCCCTAATCACGGGCATATATATGACATAAAACAACCCCAAGTCTAGCAACACTTATCTCTCCTCCTTGCCTAGCTTGTCCTGCAGTTGGAATACATTTGGTTTGGACTCTCATGTGTAAATAGGAGGTAGACACACCTGAACTCATCAAACAACCAATAATGTCAATCTGAGACCTTCAGTTGACCTATCGGACCTAAGCTGACCAAGTCAAAATTTCCTAGTTTAGGGAAAAAATTTAACTAGCCAAATATGTCACAATTTTGGCATATGCGTCACACATAGTTTTTCAACGGCTCGCAACTGTGATTGTGTCACTTGCCCAACACATGCATCACAATAGTCTTTGCATCATTTCTGACCTCACATGCAACTCGAAAACTCACTTGCATCACACAAATTTATCCGTCGCACCACAAACGCATATGCCCTAACCCTACTATAATTGTATCGTGCCGAGATGATTTCAGTGAACCGCTTATCGAATGCAACTAATGCATACGCAATTGCGTCACAATTCTTGTGACACAATTGCTTGCTAAATTATTTCCTAACCTAAACGCCAAGAAAATGAAAAAATTAAAAAGCAGGCTAGTAGTACATACTAGGGCAGACACTCCCTTAGGTTGGTGGTATGTCCAGATGTGGTATGTGCGGTGGACGGCCTCTGGAATAGGTGACATCTTCGTTAGCAAATCACTCTGGGCTCTAGAAATTTCTAAACTTGGAATGTGAAAACGACCCTTTTTCAAACTCAAATTGCTATTTATAGGTTCAAAATTAGGGTTAGGGTTTTCACCTGGGCTTGTCTATTGGGCGCACCTTTTGATCCATTTGATCTCAAATTTGAGCACATTATCAATCTTGAAACTTAATTTTGTCTTCACCATCAACTTCCTGGCCATCACCTTATCTTATCTGGACAATTTTTCAAATTTTTTGAAACCTTTTGAAAACTTGTAAAATTTTCCCGAGGGAGCATACCTATACCCTAACTTCACTAGGGCATCCTGCGGCATCTTTACTAAATTTCTTTGACACAACGTGATGAAATGCATTATGTCAAAGTGGGGAAAAAATGTAGACACTGAAAAATGTCCTAAGTTTGCAAGCATTATTTTTCTTGGTCCTTTTCCTCCGATGATTGAATAATTTTAATTATTTGATTGTCCTTGATGGCATTCCTCTATTAATTAAATAATTTTTAATTATTTAATTAATTCACTTTCAAATCTTTATTCTATCTTGATCAATTAAAATGATTTAATTGTGTCGCTAACATTCCCTTTCTTTGATAATTAAATAAATTATTATTTATTTAATTATTTATCTATATCATTCACCTATAGTTAGATAATAATAATAATAATTTGGCTATTCAATTAACCTTTCATTCCTCTATAATTAAATAATTGTCAAGATTATTTAATTAGGCATCATTCTTCTCCCCATTAAATAATTAATTTAAATTAATTATTTGGTGTCTAATGTCCATCTCTCCGTATTTGAGTAAATTAATTTTATAAATTGATTTATTTAAATGCTCATTTTCTATTTTCCTCAAATAAATAATTTGAATGAATTATGTATTCTCCAACTTGGTCAAATATTCCCTTCTCATGAATTAATTATTTTCAATTTTAATTCATCCTTTTCTCCATTTCCTCATTAATTCTTGTCATAGTCGTCTCTGTTATAGTCGTCGGTGTCATAATGCTCCCATGAATAGCATATTCTTGGTGCATCAATCCTCCATCATTGATCTTGGCATCTTTCTAGAAACTTGATCTCGATCGTCTGTTTCATAACCTCCCTCTCATGGATTCTCATCTATTGATATTGGAATCCTTCTAGAGGATTAATCTCAACCGTCTGTCCGAATGGTTGTCTATAAAGCAATCTTCCTCTCTCATTTTTACCTTAACAACCAATTTTTATCCAAATTTCTACTTACAATTTGTAGGTATTTGCACAAAAACAACAAAAAATATAAGGGAAAAGATTGCAAAAGGAGAAATAGGAGAGACAAGAGAAGGAATCAACTTCAATGGGGAGTGGTCTATTTCATTTTCTTTCATTTTGATTTCTCCATTGTTTGTATTCTCTTGTTTGGATGTGGTTTGTAGCTTAGAAGTGTGGGATGTCACTTTATCTAGGCTAGGAATGGTTTAACCCCATCTTACAATAGGTACATTTTTTATCTTCACAACTCATATTTCCCTAAAATGGTTAACCAAGTAAACCCTATGCATTTATTTTTAGGTATGCATTTGACGTATTACATTATCACTAGTAGAAAATTTGAATCAATTTGTAATCCATTGTCACAAGTAGTAGCTTGGAATCAATTGTGTCTATGTAAAGTGACATGTCATTTATACAAAATAGGAGCTTGTATGCTCTACTCATCTTTAAAAAGATATGTAATAATGTAACATTGTAATTTAGTTGTAATAAAATAAATGGTTGTGTTATTCTTCGTTATTAATTTACAGTAAATAATTAGTTTCTGAGTTAAGTGTCTATGACTCTATTGAAATCAATTTTTTTCCTTTAAGAAATTAAGTATTATCTATTTATGAAATATCTGCATATAGATTTAAAATATAAAGCAATACAAATGAAAAAAGAAAGTTGCCATCAAATTGACAAAAAACATTGTACACTAAAAGTTGTCACTCTTGCTAGGGTTTACCTAAATGTTATTGATTTCTAATTTGTTGTTGACCTTCTACCCCAGTTCCTAGTATCATTATTCATTTTGTTAAGTCCTTTGCAATGTTAAGTTATCAACCCCTTGGCCTTGATGTCAATCCTAGCGCACTAAAGTTTAAAACAACTTTAAAACACATGTTTATTATTTATATCATAGATTACTCAACCGTTCGATGAAAATTTGATGGATGGTTGTAGTTGTATTCCAGAATGAAATGCATAGAGCACTAGGCTTGTGAATTTGAACCTCCAGAATCACCCTATAACTGTTAGATTTGCAAAGATCAATGGTTTAGAATTTTTTGTCAATGCAGGACAACCATGTACTAATTTTGTAGTCTGGAAGCAACTCCTTAACATTTCATTCATTTTAATGTTAAAAAAAAAAACTTTCTACTACTAAGTGATTTTATTTTTAAGTGAGAGGATCAACACACGAGGAGATTTCAGATTGCTCATTGTAGTGCAATAAGGAGATTCTAGGTTTCACTTCCAACAAAGCCAGTCCACTCTTGTTAGTATTAATATTTTCAAGAAAAAAATCCAGGTAAGTGAAAGACAAAATTCCTACGGTTATGTTTCATCGTTTCTTAAAATCTTATTTTTTCAAACTTTGAAGTTTGGGTTTAGGGTTGAGAGACTTAAGAATTAAGAAAAATTAAGGAGGACTAAGAGGGAATTCACAATTTCACATTGTATAAGCATGTCTACCACTAGTACCACTAGAGAAAAATCAGATAAAAAAATGCATTATGTTGGATTACTTATAACCCCAAGTTTCATTGATGAATACCATGATATTTATAATCCTAAAATCTATGGTAGGCGTACCTCATAACTTATATTTTCATTTGAGAATAAGGTTGCAAATCAAATACAAGTTAATAGTTATAGTGCACCATTGGTAATTGGATTAGGGCACATGATGTTACATGAGGTTTTCCCTTGCCAAAAATTTATCATGGTCTATGCCCAAAATTATGATGATAACAAAAGAGAAATTGTTAATAAAGATAGAAAAAAAGAATTGTTATCCATTAATGCAGAAGAACTTGGAAAAGTGTTGGGGTTTACAACCGAAGAATTTGGAAATGTCCACATTGACCTAGAAAATCTTGCTAGTGATTATGAAGTAGTGGATGAAAGGGAGAAAAATTATTTCATAAATAAAATAGTTCAGGATAACATACAAGTTAGAAAAAATTGAAAGGTAATCATAAGCCTCTTATGATTTTTATATTTTTAGACCATGGGTTCAAGATACTATTTCCATGCTAGAATTTTTCCATGGACTGTATAGAAATTGGGAAGTGGGTGCAAGCCTCCTTGAAATGGTATATAATATCCATTTTGCTTTTCCATCTCAACCTGTCAAATATAACTTTATTGAGCACATTGTAGAATCCATGCATGAACAATTTTTAATGATTAAAGGAGGTGCACACTCAAAGTCCACTAATACATTTAGGTTCACAACCTACTTGTGCTATCTTTTTCTATTCAAATTTAGTGGATGCTTTAGACTAACAAGCTTTAGATTCAATCCTATAGTAATGTTGAGGAAAAGGAAATGGCTCCAGTATATGATTAGACCACTGAGATAAGGATGCATTATTCTCGAATGAACTACAATAATTTTGTAGACTACTTTTTGGCTCCATTGCATCAAGCAATTACAAATAATCCAATTCCTCGATTGCCTATGCCATGTACAAATTGCATTCAACTAGGAAAAGAAATACAATTGGATGATTGGTACTTAATGGAAGAATGTATTGTGCTAATATTTTATGGATCAAGAGTAGAGCCATATAGACTTTCAATACATGTGACAAAAAAGGGTTTTTTGCATTGGAATATGTAAAGAAAATGTAGAGTACTGACAAACTACACTTTGTTAATTAGTAGAAGAGGATATTATTTCCTTCTTTACCTTTTTCATGTGGAGGGTTCACATTCAAGAGAAAATCATTTAGTGTGGCACATAATCTTTTGAAATTTTTTAATTTTGATACTATTTGTCACTGGCAGTATGATCCATGTGACACCATTAAATCAATGATTGTGGCTAATAGGAATGTTGCAAGTACAATTCAACATCAAAGTAAACCCTTGCTTGAAAACTTGAGAAACAAGGATTCTTGGGATGATGTCAAAATAGCAATGGAGAAAACTGATGCTAAGAAGGTATTTCTTTTGAACAATTTTTAGTAGAAATTATGGCATTCCACTGAAAGAAAATTAGGAGGTACAACAATTTTTATGAAAAAAGTGATAAACCATCTATTAGAGTAAAAATGTCAGATTCTCTAGATAAGGAAGTTACAAATAAAAATTGGCCATGATAACAAATTACTACCTTTTGGTCTATGAGGAAGGAGCTAGGTGAATCAAGAACACTTGTAGACTTTGGAGATAATGAAGAAGATTGTGAGTTTAGAAAATTGTAGAATATAGAGCATCCCAATGAAAGTGATCAAGAAACTGATGATGAATCTAATGATGATAGGGGAAAACAAAGCTATGTCAAACTTGGGTTAAGTGAGGACATAAAAGAAGCATATACTTTAGAAGAATCCATAGCCAAGGTGGTCCTTTGGGGTCCCAAGGACAAGGCCCTTGGACGGTATCAAATGTAGAGCATAGAAAACCAGTTGATAAATATAGGCTTGGAACTAATAAAGTAGACCAAGGGCATACAAGTACAGCCAAAACAATTCATTTTATTAGAGCTTCAAATCATAATCCTCAAGGTTACATACAATCACAACTAAGACATTCCCATGGTGGAGAACCTAGTGCAAATGCGACTACCACTGGTGGTGATGGTATGGGTCGTAGTACTAGTAGTGGTCAACATGTGCTACAAAAAAAAATTACACACGAGAGGACAACAATACAAGATACCACATAAACACCAAGTGATCAAGGCATATAGAAGAGGGTAAGGATTTTGACAAGTCTAAGTCCAACTACCATTTCCACCACAAAGGAGTTATTTCCAGGCACTCCCATAGTTAGTGTGGCTACAACAACATTAGCAACTGCAAATACTCCTAGTCTATAATGTCCCCATTTTTAGCACTTCACTTTTCAGTGATTGGTAGCTTATCCCCAGTGTGTTGTTGGCTAGTCAGTGGCAGAATTAGGGTTTCCAGCTATTTGGTGGGTTCTCTTGATGATTCAGGGTTTTGCTTGTTGGAGTTTGGTTGTTTGGATTCTGGATTCCTTCTAGGTTTTCAGAGAGCTTCGCAGAGGTATGACTTGCAACTGCGCCGGGCAACCTTTCCGGACTTACTATTTTTAGTAAGTTACAATGGCTACATCCTAGAGTTTGGGATTTTGGATTGCAGATTCTTTCTGGGTTTTCAGAAAGCCTCGCATTGGTATCGCATGCACTTTGATCTGGGAACCTTTCTGGAATTTACTATTTTTAGTAATTTCTATTTCTGGCAGTGGTCTTGTTGGTTTCGGCATGGATGGCTCTCATCTTCAGTCAGCTCAGTTTGTTTGATCAATTTTGGCCTTGGGATGCATTTTGGAGAGATAAGTTCATTTTATTTAAATAATATTATGTTAATGTTATATTTTAATGTTGACTCCCCCCTTGGCCTAGCTACATCACTTCAAGTTGTTCTTAAAGGGTGTTCTTCAAGGGTGGGTGCTTCATTGAAGGAAATTTATTGTTATTCAAAGATCTATTTCATGCTTGAGTTGGACGCCTTCTTTGAGGAGGGAATTAATTTAAAATTAAAGTCAAATATTGCTTGGAAAATGGGACGCCATCTTTGGAGGGAAAGGAGTTATTTCAAATTTGAAAAGTTAGGGTTTCTAGAAGCTTCTGGAGAGTCTTCACAAAGTTATAAAAGGAGGTCTTGGGTCCTCATTGGGATTATCTTATGTCTTGAGTAAAGTTATGCTGCTGGAATGGTATTTGGATTGCTTCAAGGAATGAATGCCTCCTAGCTTTGGCTCAACTTCTTGCTTGAAAGACAGCAACTAGTGGAGAGTTAGATTGTAGTTGAGTGAGATTTGTCGTGAGATTTTGCATTGTAGAAGTTGTTTTGCATTTGTAGTTCAATTTATGCATTTCATATCGAAAATCTAGAGTTGTTGATATCATGGCTGATCTGTAGTTTCATTCATATCTTTGAAAATAAAAATATACTGGTTCTGGGTATTGTCTATTTGGGTTTCCTTGGCAAGGGCGCCCCTGTTTGTCAAGTTGCATATTTTTTTATGAAGAATTGAATTTTATCTAAAGAAATCGCCCCTCTTGTTGAGCCGTACCATCTAGAGTTCTCTTGGAGTTTGTGCAAAAAATATACATCAAATTTTGAGTCAGTTTTAAGGTCCATTCATGGGCGCCTTCATTCTAGGAGCATTTTGCATTTTGTCTCATGAGATTTGAGTGAGTTTTGGGTGAGTTATGAGTATTTTGGTCAAGTTATGTGTTGCTGGTTCTGTCATTCATGCTGCTGGTCTATCATATCAGATTTGAGTAATTTGCATTTCGGTGAAGGGTTTGTGTTGGAAGGTCTTATTTAGCTTTGGAAGGATCATATCTACTATTGCAGTAGTGGAAAGCTCCTAATCTTGTTCATTGCAGGCACCTTCTGATATTTTGTAAGTTGAACAGTAGTACTGTCAACATCTTTCTTATTCTTGCTAATTTCATACTTTGTATTGCCCACTGAATAAGTGGAAGAGGCTAGCTTGCCACCTATTTACTTGTGTTACATTATAGTTTAATATCTCCACCATATGGTCACCTCTTTTCCATCCTGGATTGAGTAGCACATACTTGGTGTTGAGTTACTTTTAGCAATATTAGTAATAGGGATCCTCTGACCATATGATCGTCCACCATGGACACATTCTTGGTTAGAGTTACATTCCAGTTGCAGTTTGAATTAATGTATTGATGATCCTCTAGCCATATGACAGCCTCTCTCTTGTTGAGATTGAGTGTGCATTCTTGGCAACGAGTTAATTGTAACTGCTGGTTTGATTGAACTAACCCTAACGGGTGCTTTCTGCATTATTGTGTACTTGGCAAAATTTGAAAAAAATTGGTTCGGGATATTTCAGTGGTATCAGAGCCAAGATCCTGCCATCCTGTGAAAAAGACAGAGTCAGTTAACAGATGAGTGACAGAGAAATTAGATTCTTCACCTAAGTTCAGTTTACCTCTCATAAGTTTTTAAGATGTTGCGTTTCCTGAGGTCCAGGAATCATGAGAAGTCGAATTTGATTGTGGTTTCTAAAGAATGCATGTTCAAGAGGTAATGTGAACATGAGGCTGCCATACTCCGTAAAGAATATCAGAGCATGGCAGATGAGTTTAAGAACGATGTTTCATTTGACACCTTTTTGAATTGTGCAGTGATTCATTACCCTGGAAAGTTGGCTATGGTCAACTACATCAAGAAAATGATTAAAGAGGAAGCAGAACATGCCATGGTTGCAGGTGCAAGGAAGGAAGAAGAAGTGCCTGTTTGTGGATTGCAGCACACTAATGAACAAGTCGAAGAGAAAAATCAGTCAATTAATATTGAAGATGGCACAAGCAAGGTGCACATGTCACCTCAAAATGATCGTAAGTTTGATAAAGAAACCTTGACAGTTGAGGAGTGTGTGGGAGAGCCCCTTAATACTTCCCTAGACTTGCATGTGATAGCAAGTGATGAAGATCAGTTCGGTGAGAAGAACATAGCAACAGTCTTGAATCCTAATTTGGATTCATCCCATGAAGGTTTTGAGACTAAGGGCTTCACAGAAGATGTTGGTAGAACTATTTTGTGGGATGAGTTTGTTGAAGAAGAGCAAGATGAAGAAAATACTAGTGGTGTCATAGAACCAGCTTATGACCACTACTATAGTGATGATGTTGGTGATGATTCTAAAGAGTTCATGCGAGATCATATTGAAGATTTGGTGAAGAAGGATTTTCCTCATGTTGTTGTCCCAACTTCCCAAGAATTTCCACATGAAGGAATCAATGACATATTTACTCATGATGGTTTCATAGAAGATAAAAATGATGAAGCTTTCAAAACAACTAGCTTTGAAGATTATTTACTTCATCACAATGGTGTCATGGGAGGTATTTGGTTTGATTAGCAAACCAAACTAAAAGAAAGAAATATTTTTTAGGATATTAGTTTAAGTGAGTTGGGTGGTGACCTATTCAAAGAGTCAACACTCCCAAAGAAGCACGAAGAGCTCTTTTCTTTTGATCAAAACAATTAGCCTCTTACCATTTGGGATCTAGGTGTGAAGGCATCTAGCGATGACAAGGAACCAGTATGGGATGAATTTCCCTTTGATCCGGATAATGAAATGGAACTTGATGAGGACTCTATAACAGCAAACAATGGTGACAATATGCTTGAGTTTGGGGCTGCCTTAGAGTTTGATCAAAGTGACAGTGACATGGAAGCAAAGCTAGAGGGCCATATGGCTCTTGAAGATGGAGAGTTTGAAGGTGTTACTAAACACAAATCTGATTTATCAATGCACGAAGCTGATTGCAAGCAATGGGTTGAAGAATTTGTGGAGTATGATGCTTTTTATGACAATGAGCATTCTCCGTTAGTTGGTGGTGAAGTACAAGAATGTTGGAGCAGCAATGAGGGCAGCAAAGACAAAGAATGAAGTTTTGATTTTCAGTTGTAGCCTATCAGCAGTTCACCATCTTTGCATGTTCATGAGTGGGAAGATCAATGCAAGGTATCTTTTGAAAAAGAAGTGCAAGCGCTATCCCTATTTGATCACACACACAATTTGGTTGATGATCTCTATTGGAAGACTCAGTCTGAAGAGAGACGAAGTGGAGTTAAGGATGAAATTGCTCTTCCTAACTTGCAACTTATCAGAGACTCTTTGGAGACATTGAAATCAGCATACATACACTTGATTGAAGATTGAGATTATGCCTTTGAAATTGCGAAGAAGATCGTTGGTACTTTTCAAGAAAAGGAGAGAAAGGTTGATGAGCTTACTCTTGAGCTTGAATCAACAAAGGACATGATGAAAGAAACTCAGTTGGCTCTAATGGAGGTTGAAGACCAATTTGTTGACTTCAGACTTTTCAAGGAGCAAGAGGGTGCACAAAGAGCTGAAGAAATCAAGCAAGTGATTGGAGAGCTTGATAGTCTTCAAGAGGAGTTTGATCTTGAAAGTGTCTCAAGAAAATTAGAAGTCGCATGTCCTAATTTGGAGCAGCAAGATATAAGGAATGATTTTCAAGTTTTTAACAATCCTCTCTTTGAAGTGGGTGTTGAGGAAACTTATGATAATCCTCTTTTTGTGATGGAAGATGAACCAGAACATGGTGTTTGCACTCTTGTCAATCCATTCCTTGGGTTGAGTGATGCTAGTCTATTCTGGGAGTTCAATTTGAAGTCATCTTATGTTTCATGCTCTAGTGTTGTTGAAGCTTTCATGGATTGGTTTCAGAGGTTAATCAGAGGGAATGCCTATTTTAGGAGTATGCACTTGGTTTTGACCAACACTTGGGGTTGTGTTGAATTCTATTTTCAGTGTGTTGAAAATCACTTTCGGTTGGGTATCCATGCTTGGAACTCTCGACTTGGGTTGATGGAGTTTATGGATTGTGGAAAGAGGAATTTTTGGTGGGTTATTGATCAAATTTTCAGACCTTTGGGTGTTGTCCTTCTCTTCACCAACCACTTGATGGCCCCATTTGTTCATCAACAAATGGATTGGAGAGAAATTTTGAGTATGGGTTGGAAAGATGAACAATTGGTTGCTCTTCGCGTTGATCCTTGGACAAGACAAGAGCAGATTTTGCGACATGAGCTTGATGGTTGGAGGAAGACCAGTCTCTTTACTTGTGGAGTTACTCTCGTTTGGAAGAGATTGTCCTTCACTACTTGCCAATGTGGTGGTAGTTTTTAGTTGGAGATTGTTCTAGTGGGTTTTTTGCCATTTTTGAGGCTTTATCTTGCAACTCAATATTCATCTCATACACTCACTCTTGGAAAATTCATTGGTGTTGCTGTTTTTCCTTGTGTGAAGTACTAAAATCAGATTGCATTTCACCGACTTCAGCCTTAAACAACAGAGATTATTTGTTCCTTCACACCTATCCTATTCTTGGAGTTTGTCTAATGGAGGTTTGTGATGTTAACTTTGACAGTTTTCCCTCATTGTTGGTTTAGAATAGCGAACTACCACTTGTTTTGATTCATCATTCTGAGACTCATGAGGTTGGAACTATGAGAGCTTTCTGTAGTCTTCATGGTGGTATCAATATAATAGAGTTGGTGCATAGTAGCTCCATGAGGAGACGTGAGTATGAGTTTGTTGAGCTCTTGCAAAGGATTGTTTTCCTCTTTGCAAGAAGATTTGAAGATGTCACTTTTTCCATCGGGGCTTTGTTTGTTACCATGTGGAGGTATGCTGAGGAGATTGATTTTGAGTTGAGTAGCCTATCTTTCTTCTTGCCTAGAATTGTGGTTGACAGTGGTATGGTTGTTACTGTTGACTCTAGGCATCTTGGACGCGAGACATTGCATGATTTTGATCTCAGTCCTTTAAGATCTTTCAGTTTGAGTATCATGGATGGTAACACTTTGGAGTTACAAGGGAGGTTAGTGCAGCATTGGCATGATGTTTTCACTGATGTGATCAGAGTGGTGCAGCAGTGGCATGGTGGGTCCTTCCTGAGATGGATTTGGGAACCTAGGATCTTGTTTTGGTATGGATCAGTCTTAACTTTTCAGGAGTTACGATGGTATTGCTTGAGGACAAGCAATTTTGGGAAGGGCAGACTGTAATGTCCCCATTTTTAGCGCTTCACTTTTTAGTGATTGGTAGCCTATCCCCAGTGTGATGTTGGCTAGTCAGTGGCAGAATTAGGGTTTTTGGCTGCTTGGTGGGTTCTCTTGATGATTCAGGGTTTTGCTTGTTGAAGTTTGGTTGTTTGGATTCTAGATTCCTTCTGGGTTTTCAAAGAGCTTCGCAGAGGTATGACTTGCAACTGCGTCGGGCAACCTTTCCAGATTTACTATTTTTAGTAAGTTACGACGGCTACATCCTGGAGTTTGGGATTTTGGATTACGGATTCTTTCTGGGTTTTTAGAAAGCTTCACATTGGTATCGCATGCACTTTGATCCGGGCAACTTTATGGAATTTACTATTTTTAGTAAATTCTATTTCTAGCAGTGGTCCTGTTGGTTTCGGCACAGATGGCTCTCATCTTCAGTCAGCTCAGTTGGTTTGATCAATTTTGGCCTTGGGATGCATTTTGGAGAGATAAGTTCATTTTATTTAAATAATATTATGTTAATGTTATATTTTAATGTTGACTCCCCCCTTGGCCTAGCTACATCACTTCAAGTTGTTCTTAAAAGGTGTTCTTCAAGGGTGGGCACTTCATTGAAGGAAATTTATTATTATTCAAAGGTCTATTTCATGCTTGAGTTGGATGCCTTCTTTGAGGAGGGAATTAATTTAAAATTAAAGTCAAATATTGCTTGGAAAATGGGACGCCATCTTTGGAGGGAAAGGAGTTATTTCAAATTTGAAAAGTTAGGGTTTCTAGAAGCTTCTGGAGAGTCTTCACAAAGTTATAAAAGGAGGTCTTGGGTCCTCATTTGGATTATCTTATGTCTTGAGTAAAGTTATGCTGCCGAAATGGTATTTGGATTGCTTCAAGGAATGAATGCCTCCTAGCTTTGGCTCGACTTCTTGCTTGAAAGATAACAACTAGTGGAGAGTTAGATTGTAGTTGAGTGAGATTTGTAGTGAGATTTTGCATTGTAGAAGTTGTTTTGCATTTGTAGTTCAGTTTATGCATTTCATATCAAAAATCTGGAGTTGCTGATATCATGGTTGATCTGTAGTTTCATTCATATCTTTGAAAATAAAAATATACTGGTTCTGGGTATTGTCTATTTGGGTTTCCTTGGCAAGGGCGCCCCTGTTTGTCAAGTTGCATATTTTTTTATGAAGAATTGAATTTTATCTAAAGAAATTGCCCCTCTTGTTGAGCCGTACCATCTAGAGTTCTCTTGGAGTTTGTGAAAAAAATATACATCAGCTTTTGAGTTAGTTTTAAGGTCCATTCATGGGCGCCTTCATTCTAGGAGCACTTTGCATTTTGTCTCATGAGATTTGAGTGATTTTTGGGTGAGTTATGAGTATTTTGGTCAAGTTATGTGTTGTTGGTTCTGTCATTCATGCTGCTGGTCTGTCATATCAAATTTGAGTAATTTGCATTTCGGTGAAGGGTTTGTGTTGGAAGGTCTTATTTAGCTTTGGAAGGATCATATCTATTACTGCAGCAGTGGAAAGCTCCTAATCTCGTTCATTGCAGGCACCTTCTGATATTTTGTAAGCTGAATAGTAGTACTATCAGCATCTTTCTTATTCTTGCTAATTTCATACTTTGTATTGCCCACTGAATAAGTTGAAGAGGTTGGCTTGCCGCCTATTTACTTGTGTTGCATTATAGTTTAATATCTCCACCATATGGTCACCTCTTTTCCATCCTGGATTGAGTAGCACATACTTGGTGTTGAGTTACTTTTAGCAATATTAGTAATAGGGATCCTCTGACCATATGATCGTCCACCATGGACACATTCTTGGTTAGAGTTACGTTCCAGTTGCAGTTTGAATTAATGTACTAATGATCCTCTAGCCATATGACAGCCTCTCTCTTGTTTTGATTGAGTGTGCATTCTTGGCAACGAGTTAATTGTAACTACTGGTTTGATTGAACTAACCCTAACGGGTGCTTTCTGCATTGTTGTGTACTTGGAAAAATTTGAAAAAAATTGGTTTGGGATATTTCATAGTCCTTTGCCATTCAAGCATTCCAGTTCCTGCATCCCTAGATTTTGATTACATTGAAGAGTTTAAAAAGAAATCAAAATTGTATAAAAAAGAAAAGAAGCAACTGATGGAGAGTGCATCTGTTGTAACTTCATAACTTGCAACAACCATGGTATTACCCATATTTGACACAAATAAAGAAATCATGGAGTACACAATTATTATTCCCACAGTTCAAAATAAACCAGCAAATTAGATGGATCGATCTGACTTTCAGGTTAGCAGTTTACAATTGGATTTTTCTAGACTCAAAAATACTAGAAAAATTAATGTATCAAAGAAGAACAATGAATTGGTGTATAGATCATTGCTAAAGCAAGAGAGAGAGAGAGAGAGAGAGAGAGAAAAAAGGTTGCAGACTCAAATAGAAAAGTTACAGGAAGACCTAGCAAATGAGAAAGCAAAGAGGAAAGCATCAAATAATAAGAGAAATGAATTAGAAAAAAGAATAAAAGGGTATGTGCAGGATCATAATGGGCCAAAAAGTGGCAATGTGAAAAAAAAAGTTGCGTTTTGCATCGACCAAAAAACATGAAAATATCGAGCTAACTTTTTTCTGGCTTGGGTGTCAGTGCATTGCTCCAAAGCAATGCTCAAGGCAAGAATTACAAATTAGATATCTGATCCAAATTGGATATCTAATCCGATTAATTAGATATCTGATCCAAATCGGATATCTAATTTGAATTGGGTATAAATAGATATAAGCAGCCTTTTAAAATCATTTGAAGCATTTTAAACAGCTGAGAGCACATAGTAAGAGCGATGTTTGGTTATCAGATATTTGATTTGAGTAGATATCTGATTTCCAAGGTAAGTTTTTGGTTTTTTTTGTTCTAATCGATTTTTCTATTAGTTTTGTATAATTTTAACTAATTTTTCATAGATTTTTATTTAAAAGTAGGGTTTTTTATGGTTTTTTATTAAAAAATAGAGTTTATAATGGATTTTTATTAAAAACTAGTGTTGTTTATGGATTTTTATTAAAAAATAGAGTTTGTTATGGATTTTTGTTAAAAAGTAGGGCTTTTTTGGGATTTTTATTAAAAACTAGGGTTTTTTTACAATAATTTCATTTATATTGTGTAATTTCAATTAGATTAATTAGTTTTTAACTTTAATTAGGTGTTATGGTTGAGAATGAAAATGCACAAATGCCAAACACTCCACCACCTCCATGCCCATCAATTGAAGACTTAATTGGTGAAAAATTGGAGCAATTGAGGGGCATTTGTGATGTTTATAAGACAATCCCTCGATTATCCCAGATGGCAAACACATTGAAGGAAATAATTAAAAATATAGAAACCCTCTCCACCCAACATAATGCCTTTCCATCATGGTGAGAAACCATGAAGAAATATTACTCTTGTGGATTGTCTTACGAAGATGTGAAAGATCTCCAAATAATAAAATCCCAAATAGCTTCTTTATTTGTTAACCCTCGCACCGGTTTTCCAGTTAATGTTAATGAACCAAAACTTTTCTATAAAATGGTGCACGAATAAGGACATTGTAGATAAATTTTGGGATTGTTGGTGTGGTTTTTGATAAACCACCCAACAACAATAGTGATATACCATTTTTACTTTATTAAAAAATTATACGCTGAGTTTGTGTTAGGGCATCATGTCAATTACTTTGACATTAAGCCCTTCCAGGGCATCTGTTGAGGTATGCCCCAAGATAGACTAGGGGCAGTTAGAGTAGTCCAACACCCATATGTTCCCCCTCCTCCCCTTCCTCTGCCACCTCTAGTAAATCATCCAGATATGGTCGAGGATGCAACCACACAAACTATTTAGGCTATTCACTCTTTGAGTGGTCTTTTGGTTTCCCATACTTCTATAGTAGCTCAGCCATATTCTAATGATGTTGGTGATGGATCGAGTGTTGCTGCATCATCCTCCTCACGTCCACATATTTGTGTGCCACAAGCTTGCACTATGTGCCACCAGATATGCGTGGGTCCTCTTGTACAACCCGTTGAGCATCCCTTGGACACTTCTGATTATGACCTCCATGATGTGGACATTATAGGAGATTAGACGCAGGGGTCGAGTGTACCCTATAGAGTCCTCTCCTGCTAGAGAGGGGGACGTTGGAATAGTTACATAGGTAAGCTTTAAGTTGTAAATTCATAACTTGCATTTGTTTTTAAATGATTATTAATAAGAGATAGTATCAAGTACTAATATTTATTTACATGGTCTATTTAACAGTTGATGTCTGAGGAGGAGCTCACATAGGTGACTAATAGCACCCTTAGGGCCATTTCATTTGGCCTCGACATGCACATAGTATATATTTTTGTACTCACTCGTTAACATTTTTTTATTATATACTTGCTTGGCATTTGAATTGTCATTAATGAAACTATATATTAAATTATGTGTTTATCTTATTTTCCTCTTGTAGGAAACACCTAGTGTGAGTGAGGTGCAGTGTTGTCTAGACTATGGAGGCGCAATGTTAGATAAGGGCAAGGTAATTGAACTCAAATTTGATTGAATTAAGATTTTTAAGATCTTATATTGATTATACATACATCGACATAGATTGGTAGTTTCATATGTACTTGTCATTTTTATGTACAAGCAGTTATGAGCTATACATCATTCTTGACAAGTGTCACAATGCCTGAAGGAGTAGGTATTGGAACACCTCAAGGAGAAATAAAAAGAGATGCCTAAAGAGGTATGTGTTTATTTTATTTTGTGTTTGGTAAATATGTTCCTATTACTGACAATTGTATGCTAACTTGGATCAATTTTATGTTTTTGTTCACATTTATAGATTGACATTTCAAAAGTTGGTTTGGTTGGCTCTTTGAGAGGGGCATATTCTAGGAATCCTGACCCTTTGAAGAAATGTATATTTCAGGTAATCACGATTTTAATTTTAGATTTCAAATATTGATTTTCATGTTAATTATTCAATTTTAAATTAGATAGTATAACTAATCTCAATTGTGCTTTGAATTTTTCTTATGCAGCTACCTTCATAGCCAAAGAGTGCTTCAAAGAGGCTCCATTTTGATGATCCACCAGTAGTTTAGGATGAGATCTAGACATTTTGGCATGTAGATTTTGAATAGATATTGAGATGGCATATGCCACATTTTGTAAAACTTTGTTTGAGTTGGCGTTGATGCCATTTTTGTATATGGACATACACTTGATTATTGGATAATTTGATATATAGAAGTTGACAATCAAAATTTAATTTGTTCCTCATGTGTATGATTAAAATATTTGAAAATTTAATCTTGAGCAATGGTTAAATATCAATGTACACTAGCATAAAAAATAATGGTTATATTATGTAGTTTATACTCATATCGTTGATAACATTGCATTGCACATCTTTCAAACTCAAAGCATTACTTAACATTGAATAACTAACAACTAGATGTTGATAGATGAAAAAATTTCAATTACAATATAGTTTTTACAAAGTCAACCTAAGCAGTTATGCAATTACTTCACATTGCATAACTAATAACTAGGAGAAGTTGTCAATTGCGTTTGCTTGTCATGGAATTCTATGAGACCACATTTCTTTGAGGCATTTTTTCAAACAGTTCGCTGCCTTGTCTATGCTACCACATTTTTCATACATGTCTACCAAATCTTTTTATCAAACAGTTCACTAGCTTGTTGCTATGGCTAAAAGCCTAAAAGAAGTGCTTCCAAACAAGCTATGGATGCTTGGAAAAATTCTATCAAAGCATAATAGTAAGCAATAGCATAGACAATGAAATGAACTATTTGAAAAAAGTCCTCAAAGAAATAAGGTCTCATGGTGATGGAATGCCATGACAATCAAAAGAAATTTTGATTCTCATGGCATTCCATCACCATGAGACCTCATTTCTTTAAGGCATTTTTTCAAATAGTTGACTGCCTTGTTGATTGTCATGGCATTCCATCACCATGAGACCTCATTTCATTGAGGCATTTTTTCAAACAGTTCACTACCTTGTCTATGCTACCACATTTTTCATACATTTTTATCAAAGCATTCTATCAAACATTTAATTTCCTTACTACTATGGCTAAAAGCCTGAAACAAGTGCTTTCGAACAAGCTATGGATGCTTGGAAAGAATCTAACAAAGCATAATAGTAAGCAATAACATAGACAAGGCAATGAACTTCTTAAAAAAAATCCTCAAAGAAATGTGGTCTCATGGTGATGGAATTCCATGACAAGAAAATTGCTATAGATTGTCATGGCATTCCATCACCATGAGACCATGTTTTTTTGAGGCATTTTTTCAAACAGTTCACTGCCTTGCTGCAATGGCTAAAAGCCTAGAACAAATCCTACAACTAATCATCATTCTAGACACCTATTTTTGTCCCCTTCAACATACTTCAACTCACATAGGACTCCTTTGGAACAACTTTCACAAATCATGCAAACATGCTGCTCAACCTAGCCAAATAGGCCAAATTTCAAAAGCAACCACCCTTGGAACACTTCATAGACCCTAAAAATTGTTGGGGCAGCACTCAACAGATGAAAAAACCTCAAATTTTCTCATTTATCCTCTGGAACTCACCCTTTAAGACCCTATTCCACAAAACCCTCAAATTGCTCAAATTTGGCAAGGGTTTATTGAAAAACCTACTTGCAAACTTCCCCAGACTTTACCACCAACTCCAACACCCTTGAATAACCCTGAATAAGCTTAAAAGAACAAGAAAAGTGATTTCCCTCAAACAATTCCGACTTTTACCCT
Source organism: Sequoia sempervirens (assembly GCA_007258455.2). Taxonomy (NCBI): domain Eukaryota; kingdom Viridiplantae; phylum Streptophyta; class Pinopsida; order Cupressales; family Cupressaceae; genus Sequoia; species Sequoia sempervirens. Next base: position 162,191,996 of record VDFB02281492.1, read on the forward strand.
CGCTAACCTCACTTTTTCATGCAAAAACACCCCAAATGCCATTTAGGGCATCACCAAAAATCATAATGTTGACCTCCCCTGCACAAGAAATAATAAAAACATGTTTATCTATCCTAACTAAGCCTATCCACTGAGTTACGACATCATACAGTGGATGGAAGGCTTAATACTCCATTTTAAATGCACTTAAACCCTTGGAACAGAGCTCACAGACTAACCTCCAAAAAAATGCCTCTTAAATGCACAAAAATGAATGAAATTACTTCAAACCAAGTTTTCAAAGAAGTTAACTCTGCTTCCCACCAATTTCCATTAAAAAGAAAGCAACAAGCTATGGTCTCATGGCTTTTTTTTGCATGAAAATCAACATTCGAGTTCAGTTGGAGGCTGAAAACTACTTGTAAGGGCATAAATAAATCTTGTTCTACAACTTGTATTACCTTTTCATCTATTCCAGAACGTCTGAATGGGTACGTTTAGGTTAGGTATGGTCCCCTTTCGCACCCAAATAGGCTGAAGCAGTCTGAGCTACGTTCAATTGGCGAAATCCCTTAAGAGTCCAAAGTGCAAAAGGGAAACAATCTTTGACAGATCGTTACTCGGAAACCGTGATGCCTAAAATTTTTTTGTCTATGGATACGAGATTGTGTTGGCCCCCTATATAATAACCTCTTATTTTTTGCTATCTTGGAGGTGTTTTCCCGTGGTGACGAGTTTTCAGCTGAGGGAAAAGTTGTCAAATGCAAGCAGTGTAAAGTTGCAAAGTGGTGCAACTTTCATTCTGCAACTCATACAACCAAATGGACTATTCCAACATGTCTAGATGGGTACGTTTACTCTAGGGATGGTCATCTTTTTCACCCAAATACGTCAAGTCACTCTGAGCTACATTGGACCGACAATTTCCCTTAAGAATCCAAAGTGCTAAAAGACAACAATCTTTGAAGGGCTATTTCTCAGAAACCGTGATTCTTACAAACTCTCCATCTAAGGCTACGAGATCGTGTTGAGATCATCTACAATAACCTCTCTCATTTTTTTCTATCTCGGAGGCATTTTCCCATGGTGACGAGTTTTTAGTTCAGGGAAAAGTTTCCAAATAGAAGCAATGTAAAGTTGCAAAGTGGTGCAACTTTGATTCTGTAACTCGTACAACCAAACGGACTATTCCAACAAGTACGGATGGGTACGTTTACGCTAGGGATGGTCCTCTTTTGCACCCAAATATGTTGAATCACTCTGAGCTACATTGGATCGACAATTTCCATTAAGAGTCCAAAGTGCTAAAAGTTAGCAATCTTTGAAGGGCTATTTCTCAGAAATTGTGATGCTTACAGACTCTCCATCTAAGGCTATGGGATCGTGTTGGGACCATCTACAATAAATTCTCTCGGTTTTTTCCATCTCAGAGGTGTTTTCCCGTGGTGATGAGTTTTCAATTGAGCGAAAAGTTGTTAGATGCAAGCAGTGTAAAGTTGCAAAGTGGTGCAACTTTCATTCTGTAAATCGTATGACCAAACTGACTATTCCAACATGTCTGAATGGGTACTTTTAGGTTATGTATGGTCCCCTTTTGCACCCAAATAGGCCGAATCAGTCCAAGCTACGTTCAACCGGTGAAATCTCTTAAGAGTCCAAAGTGCTAAAAGGCAGCAATATTTGAAGAGCTATTTCTCAAAAATTGTGATGCTTACAGACTTTTCATTAGAGGCTATGGGATCATGTTGCGACCATCTACAATAACCTCTCTCGATTTTTGCTATCTCGGAGGCGTTTTCCCATGGTGACGTGTTTTCAGTTGAGGGAAAGTTGTCATACGCAAGTAGTGTAAAGTTGCGAAGTGGTGCAACTTTCATTCTGCAACTTGTATGACCAAATAGAGTGTTCCAACACGTCCCCATGGGTATGTTTACACTAGGGATGGTCCTCTTTTGCACCCAAATATGCCAAATCACTCTGAGCTACATTGGACTAGCATTTTCCCTTAAGAGTCCAAAGTGCTAAAAGACAACAATCTTTGAAGGGTTATTTCTCAGAAACCGTTATTCTTACAAACTCTCCGTTTGAGGCTACAAGATCATGTTGAGATTATCTACAATAACCTCTCTCGATTTTTTCTATCTTGGAGGCATTTTCCCATAGTGACAAGTTTTCAGTTGAGGGAAAAGTTGTCAAATGCAAGCAGTGTAAAGTTGCAAAGTGGTGCAACTTTGATTCTGTAACTCATAAAACCAAACAGACTATTCCAACAAGTCAGGATGGGTACGTTTACGCTAGGGATGATCCTTTTTTGCACCCAAATATGTTGAATCACTTTGAGCTACATTGGATCGACAAATTCCCTTAAGAGTCCAAAGTGCTAAAAGGTAGCAATCTTTGAAGGGCTCTTTCTCAAAAACCGTGATGCTTACAGACTCTCCCTCTAAGGCTATGGGATCGTGTTGGTACTATCTACAACAACCTCCCTCAGTTTTTTCTATCTCAAAGGTGTTTTCCCGCGGTGACGAGTTTTTAGGTGAGGGAAAAGCTGTCAGATGCAAGCAATGTAAAGTTGCAAAGTGGTGCAACTTTCATTATGCAACTCGTACGACCAAATAGACTATTCCAACACGTCCATATGGGTACATTTATGCTAGGGATGGTCCTCTTTTGCACCCAAATATGCTAAATCACTCTGAGCTACATTGGACCGATGATTTCCTTTAAGAGCCCAAAGTGCTAAAAGGCCATACCATCTATTGTACGGTCTGCAGCTCGATGGTATGCCCATGGTAGATGTTATTAGGACTGTATAAGGTGAAAATATGGGTTTAAAGAGCTGGAAAGGTCTGTAGTTGAGTTGGTGAGTTTCCATGCATGATAAAAATGAGTGAAATTAGGTAAAAAAATGGTGGTTACAACATGCTAATTTCAATGAAATGTGGGGGCAGCAAGATTTAAGGTTGGTTCAAGCTTGTGCAAGTCCTAATAGACGTGTTTGATGAGTTTATAGGGTGTGGCAAGGTTGGAAACATTGATATCCTTAAAAACCACATGAAAGTTGCTAAAAATGAGGGTTTGTTGAAATAAAGCTTTAGAAAGCGTATCTCACCAAAAAAAATTGTGATTTTGGTCGTTTTGTAGGTTGTTTAATGTTGTCCCATCAAAATTTCAGGTTTGGGCAGTGTTTAAATATGAGTCTCTTTGTAAAATGGGCCTATTTTAGTGAAGTTTTACCCAAGTTTGTGTTTCAGGATCAAATTGGAGTTTGAATCATCTTTAATTGTAATTGTGTTGTTTAAAGCCACCTAGCTCTTACATTAGAAAACTCTTACCTAGTCAACTTAAACATCATGCACACCCAAATACCTTGTTTCCAGTTTGCTAGATCAAAACTCAATTACATTGGAAATGACCTTCACATGACCTTTTTACATTTTTTTTGGAAAATGTGGCAAGCCACTGTAATTTATTTATATATAAATGGGAGATATTACAAAACTTGGTTCATACGAGCATACTAATAGGAAAGAACCAAGAAGAAAACCTCTGGTTGTAGCTTGATTAAGTACAAAAAGTTCTTACATAATTGTCCCAATAACAGTAACAAAGTATACACCTATATGACTATTTCAACCTATGAGTTTCCAAAATACAAACCCCTTTACATTTTCAACATACCCTTTATACAATGTTATACATTTGACCCATATTTCAAAAAACATCACTGGATATAGATTATGCCCATACATAGTTATGACCTTTTTACATTGTTTCACATTTGAAAATTCAATTTTTACAAAATTTTCCTATTGGAGGCATTCGGGGCACAGTCTTCCACAAGAGTAGCATGTTGACGTTCTAGAGTGACAAGCACTTGTACAAACCATCAAGGTAGCAGTTAAACTACATACAATAGTAAAGATGCTTAGAATAACAAATCTATATTATTATAATCTGTCGCATGCCTCTTTGAAAGGATCTACGCTACCTATTGTTGCAATAGGTCCATGATCAATCATGTCAGGAATATCGAAAAAGTTGTCAAATGAGAAATTTATATTGTCACAATAGAAAAAATGCTTAGACTAACAAATCTATATTAATCTAAACAACCTGAATGATGATGAATTGGTAATGCAAACTATTAAACACCCTTAGAATAACCAATCTATATTATTGTAATCTATCGCATACCTCTCCGAAAGGATCAAAACTAGCTATTGTTGCAACAAATCCATGATCAATCATGTCAAAAATATTGCAAAAGTTATCAAATGATAAATCTATATTGTCACAATAGAAAAGATTCTTAGACTAACAAATCTATATTAAACTAAAAAACCTGAATGATGATGAATTGGTAATGGAAACTATAAAAGACACTTAAAATAACCAATCTATATTATTGTAATTTTTCACATACCTCTCTGAAAAGATCAGAGTTGGATATTGTTGCAACAGGTCCATGATCAATCGTGCCAAAAATATCACAAAAATTGTCAAATGATAAATCTATATTGTCACAATAGAAAAGATGCTTAGACTAACAAATCTATATTAATCTAAACAACCTGAATGATGATGAATTGGTAATGCAAACTATAAAAGACAATTAGAATAACCAATCTATATTATTGTAACTTTTTGCATAACTCTCTGAAAGGATCAGAGCTGGCTATTGTTGCAACAAGTCCATGATCAATCATTCCAAAAATATCGCAAAAGTTTTCAAATGATAAATCTATATTGCCACAATAGAAAAAATGCTTAGACTAACAAATCTATATTAATCTAAACAACCTGAATGATGATGAATTGGTAATGAAAACTATAAAAAATGCTTAGAATAACCAATGTATATTATTCTAAATGAACTAATTGATTATGAGATGGTAATACAAACTATAAAAGAAACTTAGAATAACCAGTCTATATTATTGTGATTTGTTGCATACCTTTGTGAAGGGATCAGAGCTGGCCATTGTTGTAGTAGGTCCATGATCAATCGTGCCAAAAATATTGCAAAAGTACATACAAAATACCACTATTAAGGACACATGCATTGCAATAGTATACAAAATATCAGTATTAAATAAAGAACACTAATGAACTTAAGCACAATGAACCTATGAATTGTACCTTCCATTCTTGAATATGTTATTCAAGTGTTCCTAAAGGGTCATCTCTTTGCTTAAGAGTATCCAATATTGCTTCATGGTCAACATTACTAAGTGTCCATAGTTTATTTATCTTTAGTTTGGCATGATACTTCAACAACTTGACATTTGTTGCTATAACAAGGTGTGAATGCATGAGAATGGTTTTTTGTTTCTTGTAGTCTTCAAATGTAGGTATGTCATTCTTTCTAATAGTGTATGTTTGTAACCAAGTTCCTGCAACCACAACTGAACCTGTAGGATACATGAACCCATCATCATCTTCCATTGGTCATGTTAGCTTATGCTTTACCCGCACACATCAAGCCAACCAATAGTTTGATCTCTCTTCATTTCCCTGCGGTGCAACAACTCCAAAAACATGTCCTGGATGTAGTAGATCTGAAAGACAGTCATAATCTACTAAACTTTCCATTGTGTCATTTTTCATGGATATTCTTTGAGATAAAGGAGTTAGATATTGTGGAACTCATGTATCCACCCACTCACTTGACTCACATTGATCCCACTCGCATTGAATACAACTCTGACAAAAAAAAGCCAACTCTCGTGTCCAAATGGTTCATGTACTTGCATCTGAGCTTCAAAATAAATGCATCTTTGAAGAATCTTTGATTGTATGATAATCCAATCTTCCTCCCACTATACCCTCCTCAATCAACCAAAAGAATCTATGCATTTTTGAATCAAGCGTCCCTCCCTATGACAATTTTGAACTACACCAATCAACAATAGAACATGCGTCACTGAATTTTGCTCCTTAAATCTTAAATTGCTCCTTAACTAGAGCTCTCTTTACACATGCACCTGCTCCAACATGCTCCCCTTTCCCATGCCCAGCTTCAAAAAACTCCAAATATGAGGTAAATCACTCTCTACATGTATTCTACTCAACCAATAAAACATACGAGCATTCTTCAATTGACCAAATGTGATGTCGGCCTAGTACTATATCATGCTCCAACAAGACCTCAAAAAAATTCTTGAAACAATGTTGGACATACTCAGATGAGTGAGATCTATCATCACTCATATAAAAATGATACTCTCTGATTCTCTTTTGATCCTCCTTTGTACTATCAGGTGCATGTATAAATGTTATGTGGAAAAAAATAGCAATTTGGATGGAATTGTGATATTGAGATTGTACCTCATTTTTTGGTTGCAATGTGTAGTTTTCTGCAAAATCAATCATGGATATAATAGTGCCAATCAGAAAAGAGTCCTTACAACTAGATTACATTGCATTGCACATCTTTCAAACTCAAAGCATTACCTCCCATTGCATAACTAACAACTAGATGTTGATAGATGAAAAAAAATCAATTACAATATAGTTTTTACAAAGTCACCCTAAGCAGTTATGCAATTACTTCACATTGCATAACTAATAACTAGGAGCAACTGTCAATTGCACTTTCTTGTCATGAAATTCTATGAGACCACATTTCTTTGAGGCATTTTTTCAAACAGTTCATTGCCTTGTCTATGCTACCACATTTTTCATACATGTCTACCAAATATTTTTATCAAACAGTTCATTGGCTTGTTGCTATGGCTAAAATCCTAAAAAAAATCTTTCAAACAATCTATGGATGCTTAGAAAAATTCTATCAAAGCATAATAGTAAGCAATAGCATAGACAAGGCAATGAATTGTTGAAAAAAATGCCTCAAAGAAATGAGGTCTCATGGTGATGGAATGCCATGACAATCAAAAGAAATTTTGATTCTCATTGCATTCCATCACCATGAGACCTCATTTCTTTAAGGCATTTTTTCAAACAATTGACTTCCTTGTTGATTGTCATGGCATTCCATTACCATGAGACCTCATTTCATTGAGGAATTTTTTCAAATAGTTCACTGCCTTGTCTATGCTACCACATTTTTCATACATGTCTATCAAAGCATTCTATAAAACATTTAATTTCCTTGCTTCTATGGCTAAAAGCCTAAAAAAAGTGCTTTCGAACAAGCTATGGATGCTTGGAAAGAATCTATCAAAGCAAAATAGTAAGCAATAACATAGACAAGGTAATGAACTATTTAAAAAAAATTCCTCAAAGAAATGCAGTCTCATGGTGATGGAATGCAATGACAAGAAAATTTCTATAGATTGTCGTGGCATTCCATCACCATGAGACCATGTTTTTTTGAGGCATTTTTTCAAATAGTTCACTACCTTGTATATGCTATCACATTTTTCATACGTCTACCAAAGCATTTTATCAAACAATTCACTTCCTTGCTGCTATGGGTAAAATCCTAAAACAAATCCTGCAACTAATCATCATTCTAAACACCCATTTAAGTCCCCTTCAACATACTTCCAACTCACATAGGACTCCTTTGGAACAACTTTCACAAATCATGCAAACTACGCTGCTCAATCCAGCCAAATAGGCAAAATTTCAAAAGCAACCACCCTTAGAACACTTCACAAACCCTAAAACTTGTTGGGGCAGCACTCAAGAGATGAAAAAACCTCAAATTTTTCCATTTAGCCTTTGGAACTCGCTCTCTAAGACCCTATTCCACAAAACCCTCAAATTGCTCAAATTTGTGAAGGGTTTATTGAAAAACCTACTTGTAGACTTCTCCAGACTTTACTAGCAACTCCAACACCCTTGATAACCCTACACAAGCTTAAAAGAACAATAAAAATGATTTCCCTCAAACAATTCCCACTTTTACCCTCTCTAACCTTACTTTTTCATGCAAAAACACCCCCAAATGCCATCTAGGGCATCACCAAAAATCATAATGTTGACCTCCCCTACACAAGAAACAATGAAAACATGTTTATCTATCCTAACTAAACCTATCCACCGAGTTACAACATCATACAGTGGGTGGAAGTCTTAAAACTCCATTTTAAATGCACTCAAACCCTTAGAACAGGGCTCATAGACTAACCTCGAGGTAAAATGCCTCTTAAATGCACACAAATGAATGAAATTAATTCAAACCAAGTTTTTGAGAAATTTAACTCTACTGCCCACCAGTTTCCATTAAAAGGAAAGCAACAAGCTATCATCTTATGGCTTTTTTTTACACGAAAATCATCGTTGGAGTTTGGTTGGAGGCTGAAAACTACTTGTAAGGGCATAAATAAATCGTGTTCTACAACTCGTACAACCAAACTGACTATTCCATCACATCTAGATGGGTACGTTTAGGTTCGGTATGGTCCCCTTCGCACCCAAATAGGCCGAAACAGTCTGAGCTACGTTCAACCGGTGAAATCCCTTAAGAGTCTACAATGCAAAAGGGCAGCAATCTTTGACGGATTGTTATTCAAAAACCGTGATTCCTACAAACTTTTTGTTTGAGGCTACGATATTGTGTTGGGCCTCTCTACAATATATCTCTTAGTTTTTTCTATCTTAGGGGCATTTTCCCGTGGTGACAAGTTTTCAGTTGAGGGAAAAGTTGTTAGATGCAAGTAGTGTAAAGTTGCAAAGTGGTACAACTTTCATTCTACAACTCGTACGACCAAATGGACTGTTCTAACACGTCCGGATGGGTACGTTTATGCTAGGGATGGTCCTCTTTTGCACCCAAATATGCCAAATCACTCCAAACTACATTGGACCAACGATTTCACTTAAGAGTCCAAAGTGCTAAAAGACAACAATCTTTGAAGGGCTATTTCTTGGAAACTATGATGCTTATAGACTCTCCATCTGAGGCTATGGGATCATGTTGGTACCATCTACAATAACCTCTCTTGGTTTTTTTATCTCGGGGGTGTTTTCTCGTGGTGATGAGTTTTCAGTTGTGGAAAAAGTTGTCAGGTGCAAGCAGTGTCAAGTTGAGTGGTGCAACTTTCATTCTCCAAGTTGTATGAAAAAATGGACTATTCCAACACATCCAAATGGGCACATTTAGGTTAGGTATGGTCCCCTTTTGCACCCAAATATGCCAACTCAGTCTGAGCTATGTTCAACTAGCAAAATCCCTTAAGAGTCCAAAGTGCTAAAAGGTAGCAATCTTTGAAGGGCTATTTCTCAGAAACTGTGATGCTTACAGACTCTTCATTAGAGGCTATGGGATCGTGTTGGGACCATCAACACTAATCTCTCTTTTTTTTTGCTATCTCGGAGGCATTTTTCTGTGGTGACGAGTTTTCAGTTGAGGGAAAAGTTGTAAGATGCAAGCAATGTAAAGTTGCAAAGTGGTGAAACTTCCATTCTGCAACTCGTACAACCAAACAAACTATTCCAACACATCTGGATGAGTACGTTTATGCTAGGGATGGTCCTCTTTTGCACCCAAATATGCCGAATCACTCTGAGCTACATTGGACTGATGATTTACCTTAAGAGTCCAAAGTGCTAAAAATAAGCAATCTTTGAAGGGTTATTTCTCAGAAACTATGACGCTTACAGAATTTTTGTCTGAGGCTACGAGATTGTGTTGGACCATCTACAATAACCTCTCTCAGTTTTTGATATCTCAGAGTTTTTTTTCCCATGGTGATAAGTTTTCAGTTGAGGGAAAAGTTGCCAAATGCAAGCAGTGTAAAGTTGCAAAGTGGTGCAACTTTCATTTTGTAACTCGTACGACCAAACAAACTGCTCCAACATGTCCGGATGGGTACATTTATGCTAGGGTTGGTCCTCTTTTGCTCCCAAATACGTCGAATCACTCTGAGCTACATTGGACCCGCAATTTCCCTTAAGAGTCCAAAGTGCTAAAAGATAACACTCTTTCAAGGGATAATTTTTGGAAACCGTGACACTTACAGACTCTTCGTCTGAGGCTATAGGATTGTGTTGGGACCATCAACAATAGCCTCTCTCAATTTTTGCTATCTCAGAGGCGTTTTTCCTTGGTGATGAGTTTTCAGTTGAGGGAAAAGTTGTCAAACACAACCAATGTAAAGTTGCAAAGTGGTGCAACTTTCATTCTACAACTCGTATGACCAAACAGACTGTTCCAACACATCCAAATGAATACATTTATGCTAGGGATGGTCCTCTTTTGTACCCAAATACATTGAATCACTCTGAGCTACATTGGACCGACGATTTCACTCAAGAGTCCAAAGTGCTAAAAAGCCATACCATCTATTGTACGGTCTATAGCTTGATGGTATGGCCATGGTAGAAGTTATTAGGACTATATAGGGTGACTATGTGGATTTAAAGAGATGGAAAGGTCTATAGTTGAGTTGGTGAGTTGCCATGCATGGCAAAAATGAGTGAAATTAGGTAAAAAATGGTGGTTACACATGCTAATTTCAATGAAACATGGGGGCAACAAGATTTAAGGTTGGATAAAGCTTGTGCAGGTCCTAATAGATGTGTTTGATGAGTTTATAGGGTGTGGAAAAGTTGGAAACATTGATTTCCTTAAAAACCTTATGAAAGTTGCTAAAAATGAGGGTTTGTTGAAATAGAGCTTTAGAAAGCATATCTCACCAAAAAAATTTATGGTTTTGGTAGTTTGGTAGGTTGTTTAATGCTGCCACATTAAAATTTTAGGTTTGGGAAGTTTTTAAATATGAGTCTCTTTGTAAACTAGGCCTATTTTAGTGAAGTTGCACCCAAGTTTGGGTTTGAGGATCAAATTGGAGTTTGAATCATCTTTAATTGTAATTGTGTTGTTCAAAGCAACCTAGCTCTTATATCAAAAAACTCTTACCCAATCAACTTGAACATCATGCACACCCAAATACCCTGTTTCCACTTTGCTAGATCAAAAACTCAATTACATTGGAAATGACCTTCACATGACCTTTTTACATTCTTTTCAGAAAAAAGTGGCAAGCCACTGTAATTTATTATATATGAATAGGAGATATTACAAAACCTGGTTCAAACGAGCATACCGACAGTAAAGAAACAGGAAGAAAACCTCTGGTTGTAGCTCAATTAAGTACACAAAGCTCTTACAAAATTGTCCCAATAACAGTAACAAAGCATACACTTGTATGACTATTTCAATCTATGAGTTTCCAAAATACAAACCCCTTTACATTTTAAACATACCCTTTATACAATGCCATACATTTGACCCATATTTCAAAAAACATCACTGGATATAGATTATGCCCATACATAGTTATGACATTTTTACATTGTTTCACATTTAAAAATTCAAATTTTACAAAAAATTTCGTATTGGAGGCATTCAGGGAAAAGTCTCCCACAAGAGTAGCATGTTGACATTCTAGAGTGACAAGCACTTGTACAAACCATCAAGGTAGTAGTTAAACTACATACAATAGAAAATATGCTTAGAATAAAAGACGCTTAGAATAACAAATCTATATTATTTTAATTTTTCGCATACCTCTTTGAAAGGATCAGAGTTGCCCATTGTTGCAATAGGTCCATGATCAATCGTGCCAAGAATATCACAAAAAGTTGTTAAATGAGAAATCTATATTGTCACAATAGAAAAGATGCTTAGACTAACAAATCTATATTAATCTAAACAACCTAAATGATGATGAATTGGTAATGCAAACTATAAAAGACACTTAGAATAACCAATATATATTATTGTAATATGTCGCATACCTCTCCAAAAGGATCAGAGCTAGCTATTGTGGCAATAGTTCCATGATCAATCGTGCCAAAAGTATCACAAAAGTTGTCAAATGATAAATCTATATTGTCACAATAGAAAAGATGCTTAGACTATCAAATCTATAATCTATAAACTATGCTTATTGTAATTTTTCGCATACCTCCAAAAGGATTAGAGTTGGCTATTGTTACAACAAGTCCCTAATCAATTGTGCCAAAAATATCACAAAAGTTGTCAAATGATAAATCTTTATTGTCACAATAGAAAAGATGCTTAGACTAACAAATCTATATTAATCTAAACAACCTGAATGATGATGAATTGGTAATATAAACTATACAAGATGCTTAGAATAACAAATCTATATTATTGTAATCTATCACATACCTCTCTGAAAGGATCAGAGTTGGCTATTGTGCAACAAGTCCATGGTCAATCATGCCAAAAATATCGTAAAAGTTGTCAAATGATAAATCGATATTGTCACAATATAAAACATGCTTAGACTAACACATTTATATTAATATAAGCAACCTAAATGATGATGAATTGGTAATGCAAACTATAAAAGATGCTTAGAATAACCAATCTATAATATTCTAAATGACCTAATTGATGATGAGATGGTAATGCAAACTATAAAAGATGTTTAGAATGACCAATCTATAATATTGTAATTTGTCACATACTTGTTCAAAAGGATCAAAGTTGGCTATTGTTGCAGTAGGTCCATGATCAATCATGCCAAAAATATTACAAAAGTACATACAAAATACAACTATTAAAGACACCTGCATTGCAATATTATACAAAATATCAATATTAAATAAAAAACACTAATGATCTTAATCATAACAAACCTAAGAATTATACCTTCCATTCTTGAATATGCTATTCAAGTGTGCCTATTGGGTTATCTTTTTCCTTAAGAGTATCCAATATTGCTTCATGATCAACATTACCAAGTGTCCATAGTTGTTTTGTCTTTAGTTTGGCATGATGCTTCAACAACTAACATTTGTTACTATAACAAGGTACGAATACATGAGAATGGTTTTTTGTTTCTTGTAGTCTTCAAATGTAGGTATGCCATTCTTTCTAATCATGTATGTTCATAACCAAGTTCCTACAACCACAACTGAACCTATAGGATACACGAACACATCATCATCTTCCATCGGTTGTATTGGCTTATGCTTTACCCGCACACATCAAGCCAACCAATAGTCTGATCTCTCTTCATTCCTCTACGGTGAAACAATTGAAAAAACATGTCCTGGTTGTAGTAGATCTGAAATCCAGTCGTAATCAACTAAACTTTCCACTATGTCATTTGTCATGGATATTGTTTGAGATAAAGGATTTAGATACTGTGGAACTCATGTATCCACCCACTCACTTGACTCACATTAATCCCACTCACACTGAATACAACTTTGACAAAAACAAGCCAACTCTCATGTCCAAATGGTCCATGTTCTTGCATCTAACCTTCAAAATGAATGGATCTTTGAAGAATCTTTGATTGTATGACAATCCAATCTACCTTCCACTGTACCCTCCTCAACCAACCAAAAGAATCCATGCACTGTTGAATCAATTGTACCTCCCTATGACAATGTTGAACTACACCAATCAACAATAGAACTTGCATAACTAAATTTTGCTCTTGAAATATTCAATTTCTCCTTAACTAGAAATCTCATTACACAAGCACTTGCCCCAACATGCTCCCCTTTCCCATGCCCTACTTCCAAATAACTCCAAATATGAGGTACACCCCTCTCCACATGCATTCTACTCAACCAATAAAACATATGAGAATTCTTGAATTGACTTGTGCAGTTATCTGACCAAATGAGATGTCAACCCAGTGCTATATCATGTTCCTGCAACAAGAACTCAAAAAAATTCTCAAAACAATGTTGGACATACTCAGACGAGTGAGAGCTATCATCACTCATATAAAAATGATACTCTTTGATTCTCTTTCGATCCTCCTTTGTACTAGCAGGTGCATGTCTAAATGTTATGTGGACAAAAATAACAATTTGAATGGAATTGTGATACTGATATTGTACCTCATTTTGTGGTTGCAATGTGTAGTTTTCTGCAAAATCAACCATTGATATAGTAGTGCCAATCGGAAAAGATTCCTTATAACTAGATTACATTGCATTGCACATCTTTCAAACTCAAAACATTACTTCATATTGCATAACTAACAACTAGATGTTGATAGATGAAAAAATTTCAATTACAATATAGTTCTTACAAAGTCAACCTAAGTAGTTATTCAATTACTTCACATTGCATAACTAATAACTAGGAGCAACTGTCAATTGCATTTTCTTGTCATGGAATTCTATGAGACCACATTTCTTTAAGGCATTTTTTCAAATAGTTCACTGCCTTGTCTATGCTATCACATTTTTCATACATGTCTACCAAAGCTTTTTATCAAACAATGCACTAGCTTGTTGCTATGGCAAAAATCCTAAAACAAGTGCTTTCAGACAAGCTATGGATGCTTAGAAAAATTATATCAAAGCATAATAGTAAGCAATAGCATAGACAAGGAAATGAATTGCTTTAAAAAATGCCTCAAAGAAATGAGGTCTCATGGTGATGGACTGCCATGACAATCAAAAGCAATTTTGATGCTAATGGCATTCCATCATGATGAGACCTCATTTCTTTGAGGCATTTTTTCAAATAGTTCACTGCCTTGTTGATTGTCATGGTATTCCATCACCATGAGACCTCATTGCATTGAGGCATGTTTTCAAATAGTTCACTGCCTTGTCTATGCTACCACATTTTTCATACGTCTATCAAAGCAGTCTATCAAACATTTAGTTGCCTTGTTGTTATGGCTAAAAGCCTAAAACAAGTGCTTTCGAACAAGCTATGGATGCTTGGAAAGAATCTAACAAAGCATAATAGTAAGCTACATAGACAAGGAAATGAACTGTTTAAAAAAAATTCCTCAAAGAAATGTGGTCTCATGCTGATGGAATGCCTTGACAAGAAAATTGCTATAGATTTTCATGGCATTCCATCAACATGAGACCAAATTTTTTTGAGGCATTTTTTCAAACAATTCACTACCTTGTATATGCTATCACATTTTTCATACATCTACTAAAGCATTTTATCAAACAATTCACTTCCTTGCTGCTATGCGTAAAATCCTAAAACAAATCCTACAACTAATCATCATTCTAGACACCCATTTAAGTCCCCTTCAACATACTTCCAACTCACATAGGACTCGTTTGGAAAAAACTTTCACAAATCATGCAAACTACGCCGCTCAATCCAACCAAATAGGCCAAATTTCAAAAGAAACCACCCTTGGAACACTTCACAAACCCTAAAACTTGTTGGGGCAGCACTCAATAGATGAAAAAACTTCAAATTTTCCCATTTAGCCTTTGGAACTCACCCTCTAAGACCCTATTCCACAAAACCCTCAATTTGCTCAAATTTGGGAAGGTTTTATTGAAAAACCTACTTGTACACTTCTCCAGACTTTACCAACAGCTCCAACACCCTTGAATAACCCTACACAAGCTTAAAAGAACAAGAAAAGTGATTTCACTCAAACAATTCCCACTTTTACCCTCTCTAACCTCACTTTTTCATGCAAAAACACCCCAAATGCCATCTAGGGCATCACCAAAAATCATAATGTTGACCTCCCCTACACAAGAAACAATGAAAACATGTTTATCTATCCTAACTAAGCCTATCCACCGAGTTACAACATCATACCGTGGGTGGAAGTCTTAAAACTCCATCTTAAATGCACTCAAACCCTTAGAACAGGGCTCACAGACTAACCTCCAAT
Organism: Sequoia sempervirens; assembly: GCA_007258455.2. Lineage (NCBI taxonomy): Eukaryota > Viridiplantae > Streptophyta > Pinopsida > Cupressales > Cupressaceae > Sequoia > Sequoia sempervirens. The sequence goes on from VDFB02281492.1 coordinate 162,207,550, forward strand.
AAAATGCCTCTTAAATGGACAAAAATGAATGAAATTACTTCAAACCAAGTTTTTGATGAAGATAACTCTACTGCCCACCAGTTTCCATTAAAAGGAAAGCAACAAGCTATTGTCTCAATGCTCTTTTTTGCACAAAAATCAGCGTTGGAGTTCGGTTGGAGGAGAAAAACTAGTTGCAAGGGCTTAAATAAATATTGTTCTACAACTCGTACGACCAAACCGACTATTCCATCAGGTGTAGATGGGTACGTTTAGGTTTGGTATGGTCCTCTTTCGCACCCAAATAGGCCAAAGCAGTCTGAGCTACATTGAACTGGCGAAATCCCATAAGAGTCTAAAGTGCAAAAGGACATTAATCTTTGACGGACTGTTACTTGAGAATCGTGATGTCTACAAACTTTTTGTCTGAGACTACGAAATCATGTTGGGCCCCTCTATAATAACCTCTCTTACTTTTTTCTATCTTGGAGGCGTTTTCCCATGGTGACGAGTTTTTAGTTGAGGGAAAAGTTGTTAGATGCAACCAATGTAAAGCTGCAAAGTGGTGCAACTTTCATTCTGCAACTTGTACGACCAAATGGACTATTCCAACACGTCCGCATGGGTATGTTTATGCTAGGTATGGTCCTCTTTTGCACCCAAATATGCCAAATCACTTCGAGCTACATTGGACCGGTGATTTCCCTTAAGAGTCCATAGTGCTAAAAAACAACAATCTTTGAAGGGCTATTTTTGGAAACCATGACGCTTATAGACCCTCCATCTGAGGTAATGAGATCGCGTTGGGACCATCTACAATAACCTCACTCAATTTCTTCTATCTCGGAGGCATTTTCTTGTGGTGACGAGTTTTCAGTTGAGGGAAAAGTTGTCAGATGCAAGTAGTATAAAGTTGCAAAGTGGTGCAACTTTTATTCTGCAACTCTTACAAACAAATGGACTATTCCAACACATCTAGATGGGTACATTTAGGTTATGTATGGTCCTCTTTTTCACCCAAACAGGCTGAATCAGTCTATGCTACGTTCAACCGATGAAATCCCTTAAGAGTTCAAAGTACTAAAATGCAACAATCTTTGAAGGGCTATTTCTCAGAAATTGTGATGCTTACAAACTCTTCATTAGAGGCTATGGGATCATGTTGGGACCATCTACAATAACCTCTCTCATTTTTTGCTATCTCAGAGGCATTTTCCCGTGGTAACGAGTTTTTAGTTGAAGGAAAAGTTGTAAGATGCAAGTAGTGTAAAGTTGCAAAGTGGTGCAACTTTCATTTTGCAACTCGTACGACCAAATAGACTTTTCCAAAACGTCCAGATGGGTACATTTACACTAGTAATGGTCCTATTTTGTACCCAAGTACGCCAAATCACTCTGAGCTACATTGGACCGATGATTTCCCTTAAGAGTCCAAAGTGCTAAAAGGTAGCAATCTTTGAAGGGCTATTTCTCGGAAACCGTGACACTTACAGACTCTTGGTTTGAGACTATAAGACTGTGTTGCGACCATCTACAATAACCTCTCTTATATTTTGATATCTTAGAGGAATTTTCCCATGGTGACAAGTTTCCAGTTGAGGGAAAAGTTGTCAAATGCAAGCAATGTAAAGTAGCAAAGTGGTGCAACTTTCATTCTATAACTCGTACGACCAAAAGGACTATTGCAACACATATGGATGGGTATGTTTATGCTAGATATGGTCCTCTTTTGCACCCAAATATGTCGAATCACTCTTTGCTACATTGGACCGACAATTTCCCTTAAGAGTCCATAGTGCTAAAAGGAAACAATCTTTGAAGGGTTATTTCTTGGAAACTATGATGCTTACAGACTCTCTATCTAAGGCTATGGGATCGTGTTGAGACCATCTACAATAATCTCTCTCGGTTTTTGCTATCTTGGAGGTATTTTCCCGTTGTGATGAGTTTTTAGTTGAGGGAAAAGTTGTCAGATGCAAGTTGTGTTGTAGATGACCATTGGGAACCTTTATTTTCTACCAGCTTTCGTGAATGTTGATTTTCCATCAATTTATAACAGAGTTCAACTAACACCCTATTTTAAGGTTGTGTTGCAGCTGTGTCATGTGAAATCCCATTTTCACCTATAATCAACCAAGTTTGGAGAACTTTGATTTTAGATTGTTTTGTATATAACTATTAGGAACCTTTATTTTCTATTAGCTTTTGTGAACGATGATTTTCCATTGAATTATAGCCATGTTTTGTTGATATTTGATTTGTAGGCTATCTTACAGTTGTGTCATGCGAACTCCCATTTTTCACCCAAAATCAACCAAGTTTGGAGAAAATTGATTTTAGATTGTGTTGTAGATGACTATTAGAAACCTTTATTTTCAATCAGCTTTCATTAATATGATTTTCCATCGATTTATAGCTGAGTTCGGCTAACACCTCATTTTAAGGCTATGTTGCAACGATGTCATGCAAACTCCCATTTTTCACCCAAAATCAACCAAGTTTGCAGAATTTTGATTTTAGATTGTGTTGTAGATGACTATTGGGAACCTTTATTTTCTATCGACTTTCATGAACATTGATTTTCAATTGATTTATAACTGAGTTCTGCTAACACTTGATTTAAGGCTACATTACATTTGTGTCATGCAAACTCACATTTTTCACCTATAATTAGCCAAGTTTATAGAACTTTGATTTTAGATTACGTTTTAGATGACTATTAGAAACCTTCTTTTTCTAAGGGGTTTCTTGAATGTTTATTTTTCATTGATTTACAGCCGAGTTCGACTAATACCTAGTTTTAAGGCTACATTGCAGTTGTCTCATGCAAACTCCCATTTTTCACCCATAATCAACAAAGTTTGGAGAAGTTTAATCTTAGATTGTGTTGTAGATGACTATTAGGAACCTTATTTTAGTTTGATTTATTTTCTATTAGCTTTCATGAACATTGATTTTCCATCAATTTATAGGCGAGTTTAGCTAACATCTGATTTTAAGACTACATTGCAACTATGTCATGCAAAATCACATTTTCACTCATAATCAACCAATTTTGTAGAACTTTGATACTATATTGTGTTTTAGGTGACTATTAGGAATCTTGATTTTCTATTGGCTATCATGAATGTTGATTTTCTATTGATTTATTGCTAAGTTTGACTAACACCTAATTTTAGGGCTACGTTACAGCCATGTCATGCGAAATCCCTTTTTCACCCATAATCAACAAAGTTTGAGAACTTTGGTTTTAGATTGTGTTGTAAATGACTATTAGGAACCTTTATTTCCTATCATCTTTCGTGAACGTTGGTTTTCAATCGATTTACAACCGAGTTTGGGTAACACCTGATTTTAAGGCTACGTTGGAGTTGTGTCATGCAAACTCCTATTTTTCACTAATAATCAACAATGTTTTGAAACTTTTGATTTCAGATTGTGTTTTAGATGACTAATAGTAACCTTTATTTTCTATCGGTGTTTGTGAACATTGATTTTCCATCAATTTACAACCAAGTTTAGCTTACACCTAATTTTAAGGATACGTTGTAGCTGTGTCATGTGAACTCTCATTTTTCTCCCATAATAAACCAAGTTTGGAAAAAATTGATATTAGATTGTATTGTAGATGGTTATGAAGAACCTTTATTTTCTATTGGCTTTCATGAACGTTGATTTTGCATCAATTTATAGTTGAGTTTGGCTAACACGTAATTTAAGGCTACATCGCAGCTGTGTCATGCAAACTCTCATTTTTCACCCATAATCAACAAAGTTTGAGGAACGTTGATTTTATATTGTGTTGTAGATGACTATTAGGAACCTTTATTTTCCATCAAATTTCATGAACATTGATTTTGCATCGATTTACAGCCGAGTTGAGCTAACAGCTGATTTAATGCTATGTTGCAGTTGTGTCATGTGAACTTGTATTTTTCACCGATAATATGCCAAGTTTCAAGAACTATGATTTTAGATTGTGTTGTAGATGAATATTAGGAACCTTAATTTTCTATTAGCTTTCATGAATGTTGATTTTCCATAAATTTATTTCAGAGTTTAAATAACACTTGATTTAAAGGCTACGTTGAAGTTGTGGCATGTGAACTCCCATTTTTCACCCATAATCAACCAAGCTTCGAGATAATTGATTTTATATTGTGTTGTAGATGACTATTACGAACCTTTGTTTTTACCGACTTTTGTGAACGCTGATTTTCCATTGATTTACAGCCGAGTTCGGCTAACACCTGATTTTAAGGCTACATTCTAGCTGTGTCATGCGAACTCCCATTTTTCACCCACAATCAATTAATTTTAGAGAAATTTGATTTTAGATTATGTTGTAGATTACTATTAGGAACCTTTATTTTCTATTGGATTTTGTTAACGTTGATTTTCCATCGATTGAAAGCCGAGTTTGACTAACACAAAATTTTAAGGCTATGTTGTGTTGTGTGATGTGAACTCCCATTTTTCACCCATAATCAATGAAGTTAGGAGAACTTTGATTTTATATTGTGTTGTAGATGAATATTGAGAACCTTTATTTTCAATTGTCTTTTGTGAAAGTTTATTTTCCATCAATTTACAGTCAAGTTCGGCTAACACCTAATTTTAAGGCTACGTTACAACTGTATCATGCGAACTCCCATTTTTCACCCAAAATCAACCAATTTATGGGGAAATTTTATTTTAGATTGTGTAGCAAATGACTATTAGGAACTTTTATTTTCTATCGGCTTTTGTGAATGTTCATTTTCAATTGATTTACAACTGAGTTCGGCTAACACCTGATTTTAAGGCTACATTTCAGCTCTCTCATGTGAACTCCCATTTTTCACCCATAATCATTTAAGTTTGGAGAAGTTTGATTTTAGATTATGTTGTAGATGACTATTAGGAACCTTTAATTTATATAGACCTTCATGAATGTTGATATTCGATCGATTTATAGTTGAGTTCGGCTAACACCTGATTTAAGGCTACATTGTAGCTATGTCATGCAAACTCCCATTTTTCACCCATCATAAACCATGTTTGGAGAACTATGATTTTAGATTGTGTTGTAGATGACTATTAGGAACCTTTATTTTCTATCTACTTTTGTGAACGGTTATATTCCATCAATTTATAGCGAAGTTCAGCTAACACCTGATTTTAAGGCTACATTCAGATGTGTCATAAGAACTCCCCATTTTCAGCCATAATCAACCGAGTTTGGAGAACTTTGATTCGAAATTGTGTTGTAGATCACTATTAGGAACCTTTGGTTTTTATTGGCTTTCGTGAACATTGATTCTCCATTGATTTACAGTCGAGTTTGACTAACACCTAATTTAAAGCTACGTGCAGCTATGTCACGTGAACTCCCATTTTTCACCCATAATCAACCAAGTTCGATCAACTTTGAGTTTGCATTGTGTTGTAGATGACTATTGGAAACCTTTGTTTTCTATCGGCTTTCGTGAATGTTGATTTTCCATCGATTTATAAGAGATTTTGACTAACACCCTATTTTAAGGTTGTGTTGTAGTTGTGTCATGCGAAATCCTATTTTCTCCTATAATGAATCAATTTTGGAGAGCTTTAATTTTAGATTGTTTTGTATATGACTATTAGGAACCTTTATTTTCTATCAGCTTTCATGAATGTTAATTTTCCATTGAATTATAGCCGTGTTCAATTGATATTTGATTTGTAGGCTATGTTGTAGTTGTGTCATGCGAACTCCCATTTTTCACCCAAAATCAACCAAGTTTGGAGAAATTTGATTTTAGATTGTGTTGTAGATGACTATTAGGAACCTTTATTTTCGATCAACTTTCATGAATATTGATTTTCCATTGATTTATAGCTAAGTTCAGCTAACACCTCATTTTAAGGCTATGTTGCAGCGGTGTCATGCAACCTCCCATTTTTCACCCAAAATCAAACAATTTTGGAGAATTTTGATTTTAGATTGTGTTGTAGATGACTATTAGGAACCTTGATTTTCTATTGGATTTTGTGAATGTTAATTTTCCATCGATTCATTGTCGAGTTTGACTAACACCTGATTTTAGGGCTACGTTACAACCGTGTCATGCGAACTCTCTTTTTCACCCATAATCAACAAAGTTTGAAGAAATTTGATTTTAGATTGTTTTGTAAATGACTATTAGGAACCTTTATTTTCTATCAAATTTTGTGAACGTTGGTTTTCAATTGATTTACAACTGAGTTTGGGTAACACTTGATTTTAAGGCTAAGTTGGAGTTGTGTCATGCAAACTCCTATTTTTCACTAATAATCAACAATGTTTGGAGACCTTTTATTTTAGATTGTGTTGTAGATGACTAATAGGAACCTTTCTTTTCTATCAACATTTGTGAACCTTGATTTTCCATCGATTTACAGTCGCGTTTAGCTTACACCTGATTTTAAACATACGTTGTAGCTGTGTCATACGAACTCACATTTTTATCCCATAATAAACCAAGTTTGGAAAAAAATAATTTTAGATTGTATTATAGATGGTTATGAAGAACCTTTATTTTCTATTGGATTTCGTGAACGTTGATTTTGCATTGATTTAAAGCCGAGTTTGGCTAATACGTAATTTAATGCTACATCGCAACTGTGTCATGTAAACTCTCATTTTTCACCCATAATCAACAAAGTTTGAGGAACTTTGATTTTAGATTGTGTTGTAGATGACTATTAGGAACCTTTATTTTCCATCAACTTTCATGAACAATTATTTTCCATCAATTTATAGCCGAGTTCGGCTAACACCTAATTTAATGCTATGTTGTAGTTGTGTCGTGCAAACTTGCATTTTTCACCGATAATCAACCAAGTTTGGAGAACTTTGATTTTAGATTGTGTCATAGATGACTATTAGGAACCTTAATTTTCTATTAGCTTTCGTGAATGTTGATTTTCCATAAATTTCTTGTTGAGTTCAACTAACACTTGATTTTAATGCTACATTGAAGCTGTGGCATGTGAACTCCCACTTTTCACCCATAATCAACCATGTTTGGAGATAATTGATTTTATATTGTGTTGTAGATGACTATTATGAACCTTTATTTTCTATCGACTTTCATGAGCGTTAATTTTCCATCGATTTATAGTTGAGTTAGGCTAACACCTAATTTTAAGGCTACATTCCAGTTGTGTCATGCGAACTCCAATTTTTCACCCAAAATCAATTAATTTTAGAGAAATTTGATTTTAGATTAAGTTGTAGATTACTATTAGGAACCTTTATTTTCTATTGCCTTTTGTTAACGTTGATTTTCCATTGATTGACAGCCGAGTTCAACTAACACAAAATTTTAAGGCTACGTTGCAGTTGTGTGATGTGAACTCCCATTTTTCACCCATAATCAATGAAGTTAGGAGAACTTTGATTTTAGATTGTGTTGTAGATGAATATTAAGAACCTTTATTTTCAATTGGCTTTTGTGAAAGTTTATTTTCCATCAATTTGCAATCGAGTTCAGCTAACACCTAATTTTAAGGCTACGTTATAACTGTGTCATGCGAACTTCCATTTTTCACCCAAAATCAACCAAGTTTGGGGAAATTTTATTTTAGATTGTGTAGCAAATGACTATTAGGAACTTTTATTTTCTATCAGGTTTTGTGAATGTTCACTTTCAATTGATTTACAACTAAGTTCGGCTAACACCTGATTTTAAGGCTACATTTTGAACAACTCTCTCATGTGAACTCCCATTTTTCACCCATTATCATTTAAGTTTGGAGAAGTTTGATTTTATATTATGTTGTAGATGACTATTAGCAACCTTTAATTTCTATAGACCTTCGTGAACGTTGATATTCAATTGATTTATGGTTGAATTCAGATAACACCTGATTTAAGGCTACATTGTAGCTGTGTCATGCAAACTCCCATTTTTCACCCATCATAAACCAAGTTTGGAGAAATTTGATTTTAGATTTTGTTGTAGATTACTATTAGGAACCTTTATTTTCTACCTAATTTTTGTGAACAGTTATATTCCATCAATTTACAGCCAAGTTCGGCTAACACCTAATTTCAAGGCTACATTGCAGCTATGTCATGCAAACTCCCCTTTTTCACCCATAATCAACCAAGTATGGAGAAATTTTATTTTAGATTGTGTTGTAGATGACTAGTAGCAACCTTTGGTTTTTATTGGCTTTTGTGAACGTTGATTTTCCATCAATTTACAGTCGAGTTCGGCTAACACCGGATTTAAAGCTACATTGCAGTTATGTCATGCAAACTCCCATTTTTCACCCTTAATCAACCAAGTTTGATCAAATTTGGGTTTGGATTGTGTTGTTGATGGCTATTGGGAACCTTTATTTTGTATCAACTTTTGTGAATGATGATTTTCCATCGATTTATAAAAGAGTTTGACTAACACCCTATTTTAAGGTTGTGTTGCAGCTGTGTCATGCGAAATCCCATTTTCACCTATAATCACCCAAGTTTGGAGAACTTTGATTTTAGATTGTTTTGTATATGACTATTAGGAACCTTTATTTTCTATCAGCTTTCGTGAACATTGATTTTACATTTGAATTATAGCCATGTTTAGTTGATATTTGATTTGTAGGCTATGTTGCAACTGTGTCATGTGAACTCCCATTTTTCACCCAAAATCAACCAAGTTTGGAGAACTTTGATTTTAGATTGTGTTGTAGATGACTATTAGGAACCTTTATTTTCAACCGGCTTTTGTGGTTATTAATTTTCCATCAATTTATAGCTGAGTTAAGCTAACACCTCATTTTAAGACTATGTTGCAGCGGTGTCAAGCAAACTCCCATTTTTCACCCAAAATCAACCAAGTTTGCATAATTTTTATTTTAGATTGTGTTGTAGACAATTTGGAACCTTTATTTTCTACCAAATTTCGTGAACATTGATTTTCAATAGATTTATAGCCGAGTTCTGCTAACACTTGATTTAAGGCTACGTTGCAGCTGTGTCATGCAAACTCGCATTTTTCACCTATAATTAGCCAAGTTTGCAAGACTTTGATTTTAGATTGTGTTGCAGGTGACTATTAGAAACCTTCATTTTCTATGGGGTTTCTTGAACATTTATTTTTCATTGATTTATTGCCGAGTTCAGCTAACACCTTATTTTAAGGTTACATTGCAGCTGTCTCATGCAAACTCCGATTTTTCACCCATAATCAACCAAGTTTGGAGAAGTTTGATCTTAGATTGTGTTGTAGATGACTATTGGGAACCTGATTTTAGTTTGATTTATTTTCTATTAGCTTTCATGAACATTGATTTTCCATCGATTTACAGCCAAGTTTAGCTAACATATGATTTTAAGACTACATTGCAGCTATGTCATGCAAAATCACATTTTCACTTACTATCAACCAATTTTGTAGAACTTCGATATTAGATTGTGTTTTAGATGACTATTAAGAACCTTGATTTTCTATTGGCTTTCATGAATGTTGATTTTTCTTCGATTTATTGCCAAGTTCAACTAACACCTTATTTTAGGGCTATGTTACAACTGTGTCATGCGAACTCTCTTTTTCACCCATAATCAACAAAGTTTGAAGAACTTTGATTTTATATTGTGTTGTAAATGACTATTAGGAACCTTTATTTTCTATCAGCTTTCGTGAACATTGGTTTTCAATCAATTTACAACTGAGTTTGGGTAACACCTAATTTTAAGGCTAAGGAGTTGTGTCATGAAAACTCCTATTTTTCACTAATAATCAACAATGTTTGGAGACCTTTGATTTTAGATTGTTTTTTAGATGGTTATGAAGAACCTTTATTTTCTATTGGATTTTGTGAACGTTGATTTTGCATCAATTTACAACCCAGTTCAACTAACTTGTAATTTAAGGCTACATCGTAGTTGTGCCATGCAAACCCTCATTTTCACCCATAATCAACAAAGTTTGAGGAAATTTGAATTTAGATTGTTTTGTAGATGACTATTAGGAACCTTTATTTTCCATCAACTTTCATGAACATTGATTTTCCATCGATTTACAGCCAAGTTCGGGTAACACCTGATTTAATGCTATGTTGTAGTTGTGTCATGCAAACTTGCATTTTTCACTGATAATCAACCAAGTTTGGAGAACTTTGATTTTATATTGTGTTGTAGATGACTACTAGGAACCTTAATTTTCTATTAGCATTCATGAATGTTGATTCTCCATAAATTTATTGCCGAGTTCAGCTAACACTTGATTTTAAGGCTACGTTGAAGCTTTGGCATGTGAAATCCCATTTTTCACCCATAATCAACCAAGTTTGGAGAAAATTGATTTTATATTGTGTTGTAGATGACTATTATGAACCTTTATTTTCTATCAAATTTTGTGAATGTTGATCTTCCATCGATTTACAACCGAGTTCAGCTAACACCTAATTTTAAGGCTACATTCTAGCTATGTCATGTGAACTCCCATTTTTCACCCATAGTCAACCAAAGTTGGAGAAATTTGATTTTATATTGTGTTGTAGATGACTATTAGAAACCTTTATTTTCTATCAGCTTTCATGGATGTTGATTTTCCATTGATTTACAACCAAGTTCAACAAACACCTATTTTTAAGGCTACCTTGCAGTTGTGTCATGAAAACTCCCACTTTTCCCTCATTATTGACAATGTTTGGAGAACTTTGATTTTAGATTGTGTTGTAGATGACTATTAGGAACCTTTATTTTCTATCGGCTTTCATGAATGTTGATTTTCCATTGATTTATAGTTGATTTCAGCTAAAACCTTATTTAAGGCAATGTTGCAGCTATGTCATGCGAACTCCCATTTTCACCCATAATCAACTAAGTTTGGAATTTTTTTTATTTTAGACTATCTTTTAGATGACTATTAGAAACCTTTATTTTTTATTAGCGTTCTTGAATGTTTATTTTCCATCGATTTATTGCCGAGCTTGGCTAGCACCTTATTTTAAGGCTACATTGTGTCATGCGAACTCCCACTTTTTACCAAAATAAAAAAAGTTTGGAGAACTTTGATTTTAGAGTGTGTTGTAGATGACTATTAGGAACCTTTATTTTATATTGACTTTCATACATTGATTTTCCATCGATTTACAGCGAAGTTTAGCTAAGACTTGATTTTAAGGGTATGTTCTAGTTGTGTCATGCAATCTCCCATTTTTACCAAAAATAAACTAAGTTTAGGGAACTTTGATTTTAGATAGAGTTGTTGATGAAAATTAGGAACCTTTATTTCCTATTAACTTTAGTGAACATAGATTTTCCATTGATTTATAGCTGAGTTTGGACATCACTTCATTTTAAGGTTGTGTTGTAGCTATGACACGTGAACTTTCATTTTTCAAGCAAAATCAACCAAGTTTGGAGTGATTTGATTTTAAATTGTGTTGTAGATGACTATTAGGAACTTTTATTTTCTCTTGACTTTCATGAACCTTGATTTTCCTTTGATTTATAGCTGAGTGCATCTAACAATTGATTTTAAGGCTACGCTACAGCTATGTCATGCGAACTCCCATTTTTCACCTATAATCAACAAAGTTTGGAGAAGTTTGATTTTATATTGAGTTGTAGATGACTATTAGGTACCTTAATTCTTTATTGGCTTTCGTGAACATTGATTTTCCATCAATTTATAGCCTAGTTCGACGAACACCTAATTTTAAGGCTGCATTACAACTGTGTCATGCAAACTCCCATTTTTCACCCATAATCAACTAGGTTTGGAGAACTTTGGTTTTAGATTGTGTTTTAAATGACTATTAGGAACCTTAATTTTTTATTGGATTTCGCGAAGGTTGATTTTCCATTGATTTATAACCGAGTTCTTCTAACAACTAATTTTAAGGCTACATTACAGTTGTGTCATGCCAATTCCCATTTATCACCCATAATCAACCAAGTTACGAGATCTTTGATTTTAGATTTTGGTTAAGATGACTATTAGGAACCTTTATTTTCTATCAGCTCTCGTGAACATTGATTTTCCATTGATCTACAACCGAGTTCAGCTAACATATGATTTTAAGGCGACATTACAGTTTTGTCATGAGAACTCCCATTTTTCACCGATAATCAACAAAGTTTGGAGGACTTTGATTTTTCTTTGTGTTCTAGATGTATATTATGAACCTCTATTTTATATCAACATTCATGAATGTTGATTCTCAATCTATTTACAACCGAGTTCAGTTAAGACCTAATTCTAAGGCTACTTTACAACTATTTCATGAGAACTCCCATTTTCTAACCATAATCAACCATGTTTGGAGTACTTTGATTTTAGATTCTGTTGTAGATGACTATTAGGAACCTTTATTTTCTATCAAACTTCGTGAATGTTGATTTTCCATCGATTTACAGCTGAGTTCGGCTAACACCTGATTTTCAGGCTATGTTGCATCTATGTCATGTGAACTCCTATTTTTCATACATAATCACCTAAGTTTGAAGAACTTAATTTTAATTCTACGTTGCGGTTGTGTCATGCAAACTCCCATTTTTCACCGATAAAACTCATTTAGCACACAAGCACCCATAAAACCCATATTTTTTATTTTTCCCAAAAAAATTGTTTCATAGATTTTATTTTTGACGAGTTCTTGCACGTTGGTGTAAAATTAGTTTTCTAAAAAATGGATGATATGGGTTTACTTAGAATGACATTCTCTACAAAACCCATTTCTTAGATTTTTCCTAAAAGGATTCTAAATATTTCTCTATTACCTTTACTCCTACTTTTCAAAAAAGTCTATCTTTTTAGCAAACAACTTATGTTTTCAAAAAATGGACGATTTGGGACTCTTTAAAGCACACAAGCACCTACAAAACCCATATCTTCATTTTTTCCAAAAAAAATTGTTTCGTAGATTCTATTTTTCAGGGGTTCCTGCATGTTGGTGAAAAATCATTTTTTCAAAAAATGGATGATCTAGGTTTACTCATAACGACATTCTCTACAAAACCCATTTCTCAGATTTTTCTTAAGAAAATTCAAAAAAGTTTCCTCTATTACCTCTACTATTTCTACTTTTCAAAAAAATCTATCTTTTTCAATAAAAACTTATATTTTTGAAAAAATGGATGATCTAGGTCTCTTCAACACACAAGCACCTACAAAACCCATATCGATTTTTCCCATAAAAAAATGTTTTGTAGATTCTATTTTTGAGGGGTTCTTGCATGTTGGTGAAAAATAATTTTTCAAAAAATAGACGGTTTAGGTTACTCATAACAACATTCTCTACAAAACCCATTTCTCAGATTTTTCTTAAGAATAAAAAAAATTGCCTCCATTACCTCTACTACTACTTTTCAAAAAAATCTATCTTTTTCAAGAACAACTTAATTTTTCAAAAAATGGACGATCTGGGTTTGTTGAGCGGACAAGCATTTACAAAACCCATATCTTTGATTTTTCCCAAAAATAATTGTTTCGTAGATTCTATTTTTCAGGTGTTCTTGCATGTTGGTAGAAAATTATTTTTTTGAAAAACAAATGATCTGGGTCTACTCAGAACGATGTTCTCTACAAAACCCATTTCTCGTATTTTTCTTAAGAAGATTCAAAAACTTTGCCTATTAACTCTACTACTACTTTTCAAAAAAATCTATCTTTTTCAAACAACTAATTTTTTTCAAAAATCAAACGATCTAGATCTCTTTAGTACACAAGCACCTGCAAAACCTATATCTTCAATTTTTCCCAAAAAAAATTGTTTCATAAATTCTATTTTTGATGGGTTCTTGGATGTTGGTGAAAAATATGTTTTCCGAAAAATAGATGATCTAGGTCTCCTTAGAACGACTTTCTATACAATACCCATTTGTCAGATTTTTCTTAAGAAGATTCAAAAAAATTTCCTCTGTTTCCTCTACTATTTCTATTTTTCAAAAAAATATATCTTTTTCAAGAACAACTAATTTTTTCAAACAATGGACGATCTGGGTCTTCTCAGAATGACTCTCTACAAAACCCATTTCTCAAATTTTTCTTAAGAAGATTTAAAAAAAATGTCTTTGTTACCTGTACTACTACTTTTCAAAAAAATCTATATTTTTCAAAAACATCTTATTTTTTCAAAAAACGGACGATCTGGGTCTCTTTAGCAAACGAGCACCTACAAAACCCATATCTTCGATTTTTCCAAAATAAAATTATTTCGTAGATTTTATTTTTGAGCGATTCTTGAATGTTGGTGAAAAATCTATTTTTTAGAAAACTAACGATCTGGGTATACAAAGAATGGCATTCTCTACAAAACCCATTTCTCAGATTTTTCTCAAGTAGTTTGAAAAAAATTGCGTCTATTACCTCTACTGCTTCTACTTTTCAAAAAAATCTATCTTTTCAAGAACAACTTAGTTTTTCAAAAAACAAAAGATCTGAGTCTCTTGAGCACACAAGCACCTAAAAAACCCATATCTTCAATTTTTCCAAAAAAAAATTGTTTCGTAGATTCTATTTTTGAGGGGTTCTTTTTTTATTGGTTTTTGTGAACGTTTGATTTTTGATTGATATAAAGCTAAGTTTGGCTAACACCTTATTTTAAGGCTACATTGCAACTGTGTCATGCGAATTCCCATTTTTCACCCATAATCAACCAAGTTTGGAGAATTTTCATTTTATATTGTGTACAGATTATATTGGGATCCAGGTGGCGACAGGATTGGTACTGTGTTTTGGATGGGTCCCAGTGGATTGCTTCACTACTTCTGGCATGGTGAAGTTGAGATCAGAGTAGTGCAGAGGAAGTCGGAGGGTATTAGGCATGGCAGACTTCCATTCCGGGTTTGGGATCCAGGGATATTTTGCGCAACTATGATTATGCTGGTGCTACAGGAGTCAGTTAGGGATGTGTGGGACATTTCACAATTCTTCTTTTGGGCCTCTCGAGGATTGGAGTTTCTTTGTAGTGGAGATTGCTTGGGGACAAGCAATTTCAAGGAGGGTGGACTATAATGTCCCCATTTTGCGAGCATCAAAGTTCGTAAGGATTAGCCTATCATTTGACCCTCGTAGGCTAACAATTATGGATAGAGGGTCTTTTGTGGTAGTTACTTGGTGATTAGAGACATTACTCATCAACTGGATTTAGGTTTTGGCCTTTGCACAGGTTATTTGACTCAAATTGGCACACTTACTATTTATAGTAAGTTACTATTTTGGGAGAGTTAGGGTTCCTATTAATAGAAAGACACCTAAGCAGAGCATATTGGTAGTGTCGACCTTGATTGGGCCTTTGCAGCTGTTTCTAGACTAAGTTTCACATACTATTTATAGTAAGTCACTATTCAGGGTTTCTATTTTTAGATGGGCATCCAATCACATGGAGAACAGGGAGAGTCGACTCCTCGCTCAGATGACTTAGCAATCAGACAAGTACATCAAGATATATTAAAGTTTAAGTGACTTAAGTGATTTATTTAATATTTTAATATTATTATAAAGTTATAAAGTAACTTTATAATAATAAAGTCACTTTAATATAATAAAGTGCGTTAAGTGAATAATTTAATGTGGGAATAAATCTTTTATCCCACATTGGCCAGGAAGATGTTTGAGCTCTCTTAAGGAAAGAATAAAAAAGAGAGGCAAGAGCTCATTCTTAGCATCCAGTTGATGAATATTATTTTGATTGATTTTATTGTGGAGCCTAGGGCTTTCGCAGTTTTCTTCTTTGATCATAGGAAATGAAAACTTCCTATTGATAGCATAACTGAGGGAGTGAAAGATCTCTTGAAGGGTTGCAATTGAGGAAAGGATAATTCTGTCCTTTCATTTGTGCAAATTGGTGAAGTTTTCTACGAGGGTTATGAAGATTATAAAGACATAGAAGACTCATTGTGGAATATATTTATTGCTAGTTGCTACAGTGGTGTGAATAGTAAACGCAACAGTGAATGCTACAATTCTAGAGGCATTTTGGGGAAGTTTACTTCATTTTTACAAGGGTTTCATTGAAGAATATTGAGTATATCATTTGTTGTTAAAGTCAGAGCAGATTTGAAGGATTTAAAGGTTAATATTCTGAAAGTCCATGTTGTTGTGTGCATTTGTCAACTACACCAACTAGCTGGGTGATATCTTTGCATATTACAAGCCATAACCTATAACTACAACCAACTGTTCTATATGTTTAAGCTGGACATGTTCATCTTTGGAAAAAATGACATAATAAGAGTGCCTAGATCCATGCATACAAGGGCATTTGAAATGAAAAAGTGCAGGGCTGTGGACGTGGCATGAGAAAATCAACTTCCAGCAGCAGATCGATTCAACTACAGTCATTTTTAGTTTTTTGGGAGCTTCAATTTTTGCTTATGCTGGCCTCATATTGCTTCAATTGTGCTTGAGACCTTGGGCGCTTCACTCAAGGGGATTAGGCATTATTTATTGATGATGCTGGAAGTGGCTTCAAGGCCAAAATTTATTTGTTTCATCAATTTTCAAACTAAATAGGGATGACACTTCTTTGGCTGCGACTTGGTTTGTGAAGTGTTCATAGGCTATATTCTCATCAGCATCAAAGGCACATCTGCTAATTAGGTTCCTCTTTTTCAATTGCATAGTATATATAATGCTTCAAGGTTGTTGTAGGTGTCCACAAAAATCAGATTGGTATTGTTGTATCTTCATTGTAAGTCAAAGAGTATAGTTGTTGTAGGTATTTATATCAGATTTGTTGATTTGTTGGGTTCTCATTGTAATGCCAAGAGTCTTGGCTTTTACATATTAGCATTATATTGAAGACACATTTCAATAAGAGTCATAAGTTGCAAATTATTTTGTAAAAGCATATTCATGATTATGATGTTCATTTGGATAATATATTAGGATGCATGCCAATTGTATGACAAAATGTCACTTGGCTGTAGGTGCATGTTTCTCACTAAGAAGTCATTGATATGCATTGTAGATGATTAAGAGAAGTCATACATGTCTTTAGATGTTAACTTATGCATGGTAGTATTAAAATTCAAGAATTGGAAGCAATCAATATAATCAATTCTCAAACAATATATCAGTTTGATCACATAAACCAACAAGCTGGGAGTTTGCATTCGAATTGTTTGACAAAATTTCAAGGGAACAAAGATGAGTTTTTGAGTTAGCTTAGGCTAGGCTCATTATAGTGGAATCAAAGCCAAGATCCTGCCATCCTGTTGGGAGAACAAAAATAAATTTGAGTTGCTACAATGGAATTCAGTAGAATTGCCAAACAATACAAGAGGCAATGTGAACATGAAGCTTCATGCTCCATGAGGAATATCAAAATATGATGAATGAGTTTAAGAATGATGTTTCTTTTGAATCCTACTTGAATTGTGTGTTGGTTTTGAAACCTAGAAAATTGGGTGTGGTTAATTACATTAGAAGAACAATGAAAGAAAAAGCAGAACATTCTATTGATGAAGGGATCAAGAAAGAAGCAGAAGTTCTTGTTTGTGGTTTGTAGTCCACAAATATGGAAGTGTGTGAAGATACTGTTATATCAGCAGCTTCTACCTCGCCAGTTGAGCTTGAGGTGACTATGGACTCATTGCAGAGCACCCAGTTGGCCCTTCAGGAGTCACAGTCACAGTTGGACATCCTTACCGTGGAGTTGAGTTTGACACAGTCTCCACCAGCTGCAGATACAGTACAGTTACATATAGTGGCAATTAGTGGGGATCATATATCCACGGGTTGTAGAGAGGATGTGGTAACATCCATGCCAGATATAGGGGTAGTTGACTCAGTTGGGATGAGTACTTAGATTGACAGCAGTAGAGGACCACATGTTACATCAAGTTCTCCTATGGTCAGTACAATGACAAATGATGTAGGTTCAATAGTTGATAGCTCTTGTGTGGCTGTGGTGGATTCTCATGAGAGTTGTGTGTTAGTACACGATGTTACTCTATCATCTTCACAAGGGACTCACAAAATGTCATCTGGTTGGGAGTATGGCTCTCATGTAGATTTGTTTCCCTCTCTTGGAAGCAAATATGTTACTTCATCCCATGCAACTGATTTTGGATGTCAACTTGTTGTTTTTCAGAGTCATAGGGATCAACTGCTTGATTCAAGTGTTGTTAGTGATGAGCCATTGATAGAGGTTGGAGCATTTTACTGCAACTACATAGTGAGGAGTGCTCATCACTTTTCTTTCAATCCACACACAAAGGACTTGATGATGCATCGGTGTGGATTGGCTCCGGGATTATACCATCCTTTGTGGGAGGGGTATTCACCATCTTCAGTAGATGGAGTTAGTAGTTACAAGCCCCCAAGTTCATAAATTTTGGGGAATTACTTATAGAGTCAGCACATCCATGGGAGTCTAGCAGAGGATGGAGATAGTTGTTGTGATATAAATACTTTTCGATGTTCATATTCCCACAGTATGGACAGATGTGTGTATAGATTATATTGGGATCCAGGTGGCGACAGGATTGGTACTGTGTTTTGGATGGGTCCCAGTGGATTGCTTCACCACTTCTGGCATGGTGAAGTTGAGATCAGAGTAGCGCAGAGGAAGTCGGAGGGTATTAGGCATGGCATACTTCCATTCTGGGTTTGGGATCCAAGGATATTTTAGCAACTATGATTATGTTGGTGCTACATGAGTCAGTTAGGGATGTGTGGGACATTTCACAATTCTTCTTTTGGGCCTCCCGAAGATTGGAGTTTCTTTGCAGTGAAGATTGCTTGGGGACAAGCAATTTCAGGGAGGGAGGACTGTAATGTCCCCTTTTGCGAGCATCAGAGTTCGTAAGGATTAGCCTATCATTTGACCCTCGTAGGCTAACAGTTATGGATAGAGGGTCTTCTATGGCAGTTACTCGGTGAGTAGAGACATTACTCATCAGTTGGATTCAGGTTTTGGCCTTTGCACAGGTTATTTGACTCAGATTGGCATGCTTACTATTTATAATAAGTTACTATTTTGGGAGAGTCAAGGTTCCTATTAATAGAAAGACACCTGAGCAGAGCATATTGGCAGTGTTGACCTTGATTGGGCCTTTGCAGTTGTTTCTAGACTCAGTTTCACATACTTACTATTTATAGTAAGTCACTATTTAGGGTTTCTATTTTTAGACAGGCATCCAATCACATGGAGAATAGGGATAGTCGACTCCTGGCTCAAATGACTTAGCAATCAGACAAGTACATCAAGATATATTAAAGTTTAAGTAACTTAAGTGATTTATTTAATATTTAAATATTATTATAAAGTTATAAAGTAACTTTATAATAATAAAGTTATAAAGTAACTTTATAATAATAAAGTTATAAAGTAACTTTATAATAATAAAGTCACTTTAATATAATAAAGTGCGTTAAGTGAATAATTTAATGTGGGAATAAATCTTTTATCCCACATTGGCCAGGAAGGTGTTTGAGCTCTCTTAAGGAAAGAATAAAAAAGAGAGGCAAGAGCTCATTCTCAGTATCCATTTGATGAATATTATTTTGATTTATTTTATTGTGGAGCCTAGGGCTTTCACAGTTTTCTTCTTTGATCATAGGAAACAAAAACTTCCTATCAGCATAACTAAGGGAGTGAAAGATCTCTTGAAGGGTTGCAATTGAGGAAAGGATAATTTTGTCCTTTCATTTGTGTAAATTGGTGAAGTTTTCTACGAGGGTTATGAAGATTATAAAGACATAGAAGATTCATTGTGGAATATGTTTATTGTTGGTTGCTACATTGGTGTGAATAGTAAACGCTACAGTGAATGGTACAATTCCAAAGGCTTTTGGGGAAGTTTACTTCATTTTTACAAGGGTTTCATTGAAGAATATTAAGTATATCATCTGCTGTTAAAGTTAGAGCAGATTTGAAGGATTTAAATTTTAATATTCTGAAAGTCCATGCTGCTATGTGCATTTGTCAACTACACCAACCAGCTAGGTGATATCTTTGCATATTACAAGCCATAGACTATAACTACATCTAACCGTTCTATATGTTTAAGTTGGACGTGTTCATCTTTGGACAAAACACCATAATAAGAGTGCCTAGATCAGTGCATACAAGGGAATTTGAAATAATAAAGTGCAGGGTTGTGGACGTGGCATGAGAAAATCAACTTCCAGCAGCAGATTGATTCAGCTATAGTCATTTTAAGTTTTTTGGGAGCTTCAATTTTTGCTTATGCTGGCCTCATATTGCTTTGATTGTGCTTGAGACCTTGGGTGCTTCACTCAAGGGGATTAGGCGTTATTTATTGATGCTTTTGGAAGTGGCTTCAAGGTCGAAATTGATTTGTTTCATCAATTTTCTGACTAAACAGGGACAACACTTCTTTGGTTGTGACTTGGTTTATGAAGTGTTCATAGGCTGTATTCTCATCAGCATCAAAGGCACATCTACTAATTAGGTTCCTCTTTTTCAATTGCATAGTATATAGAATGCTTCATGGTTGTTGTAGGTGTCCACAAAAATTAGATTGGTATTGTTGTATCTTCATTGTAACTCAAGAGTATAGTTGCTGCTGTAGGTATTTATATCAGATTTGTTAATTTGTTGGGTTCTCATTGTAATGCCAAGAGTCTTGGCTTTCACATATTAGCATTGTATTGAAGACAGTCTGATCACATAAACCGGCAAGCTGGGAGTTTGCATTCAAATTGTTTGACAAAATTTCAAGGGAACAAAGATGAATTTTTGAGTCAGCTTAGGCTAGGCTCATTACAATTTTCCATCGATTTACAAATGAATTCAACTAACACCTCATTTTAAGGCTATGTTACAACTGTGTCATGTGAACTCCCATTTTTCACCTACAATGAACCAAGTTGGAAGAACTTTGATGTTAGATTCTGTTGTAGATGACTATCACGAACCTTTATTTCATATATGCTTTCATGAATGTTGATTTTCCATCGATTTATAGCTGAGTTAGGCTAACACCTTTTTATAAGGCTACGTTGCAGTTGTCCTAACTCCCATTTTTCAACAATAATCAACCAATTTTGGAGAACTTTGATTTTAGATTGTGTTTTAGATGACTATTAGGAACCTTTATATTCCATCAACTTTCACGAATGTTGATTTTCCATCGATTTACAGTCGAGTTCAACTAACACCTAATTTAAGGCTATGTTGTAGTTGTGTCATGCAAACTTGCATTTATCACAAATAATCAGCCAAGTTTGGAGAAATTTGATTTTATATTGTGTTGTAGATGACTATTGGTAACCTTTATTTTATATTAGCTTTTGTGAATGTTGATTTTCCATAAATTTACAGCCAAGTTCAACTAACACCTAATTTTAAGGCTACGTTACAACTGTGTCATGCAAATTCCCATTTTTCACCCATAATCAACAAATTTTGAGCAACTGGTATTTTAGATTGTGTTGTAGATGACTATTGGGAACCTTTATTTTTTATTGGCTTTGGTGAGCATTGCTTTTCCATTTATTTACAACAAAGTACAACTAACACTTGATTTTAAGGCTACATTGCAGCCGTCTCATGCGAACTCCTGCTTTTCACCCATAATCAACCAAGTTTGGAGACATTTGATTTTAGATTGTATTTAGATTACTATTGGGAACTTTTATTTTCTATTAGATTTCGTGAATGCTTATTTTCCATCGATTTATAGTCAACTTTGTCTAACACCTCATTTTAAGGCTACATTCAAGCTGTGTCATGTGAACTCCAATTTTTCACCCATAATCAACCAAGTTTCAAGAAATTTGATATTAGATTATGTTTTAGATGACTATAAGGAACCTTTATCTTTTGTCGACTTTTGTGAATGTTGATTTTCCATCGATTTATAGCCGAGTTTGGCAAAAAACCCAATTTTAAGGCTATGTTGTAGTTGTGTCAATTAAACTCCTACTTTTCACCCATAATCAACAAATTTTGGAGAACTTTGGTTTAATATTATGTTTTTAGATAACTACTTTGAACCTTTATTATCTGTCCGCTTTTGTGAACGTTGATTTTCCATCGGCTTATAGCCAAGTTTGACTAACACCTAATTTTAAGGCTACATTGTAGCTGTGTCATGTGAAATCCCAATTATCACACACAATCAACCAAGTTTAGAGAACTTTGATTTTAAATTTTTTTTTAGATGAATTTTAGGATCCTTTATTTTCTATCAACTTTTGTGAACATTTATTTTCCATCAATTTACAACCGAGTTTGGCTAACACCTGCTTTTAAAGCTACGATGTAGTTGTGTCATTAGAAATCTCATTTTTCACTGATAATCAACAAAGTTTGAGAACTTCAAATGGTTTTTATATTGTGTTGTAGATGACTATTATGAACCTTTATTTTCTATTAGCTTTCATGAACATTTATTTTCCATCAATTTATAGCCGACTAACATCTGATTTTAAGGCTACATTGTAGATATGTCATGCAAACTCACATTTTTTTACTCATAATCAACTAATTTTGTAGAACTTTGATTTTAGATTGTGTTTTAGATGACAATTAGGAACCTTAATTTTCTATTGGATTTGATGAATGTTGATTTTCCATCAATTTATTGCTGAGTTCGACTAACACCTGATTTTAGTTCTACGTTGCACTCGTGTCATGCAAACTCTCTTTTTCCACCCATAATCAACAAAGTTTGAAGAACTTTGATTTTAGATTGTGTTGTTAATGACTATTAGGAACCTTTATTTTCTATCAGCTTTTGTGAAAGTTGGTTTTCAATCAATTTACAACTGAGTTTGGTTAACACCTTATTTTAAGGCTACATTGGAGTTGTGTCATGCAAACTCCTATTTTTCACTAATAATAAACAATGTTTGGAGACATTTGATTTTAGATTGTGTTGTAGATGACTAATAGGAACCTTTATTTTCTATCAGAATTTGTGAACATTGATTTTCCATCGAGTTTAGCTTACACCTGATTCTATGGATACATTGTAGTTGTGTCATGCAAACTGCCATTATTCTCCCATAATAAACCATGTTTGGAGAAGTTTGATTTTAGATTGTATTGTAGATGACTATGAAGAACCTTTATTTTCTATTGGCTTTCCTGAATGTTGGTTTTGAACCAATTTACAACCGAGTTCAGCTAACATGTAATTTAAGGCTACATCGCAACTGTGTCATGCAAACTCTCAATTTTCACCCATAATCAACAAAGTTTGAGGAACTTTGATTTTAGATTGTGTTCTAGATTACTATTAGGAACCTTTATTTTTTATTGGCTTTCATGAACTCTGATTTTCCATCAATTTACACCTAATTTTAATGCTACGTTGCAGTTGTATCATGCAAATTCCCATTTTTCACCAATAAAACCCATTTAGCACACGAGCACCCATAAAACCTATATTTTTTTATTTTTCCCAAAAAAATTTATTTCATAGATTCTATTTTTGAGGGGTTCTTACATGATGGTGAAAAATAGTTTTCTAAAAAATGGATGATCTGGGTCTACTCGAAGCGACATTCTCTACAAAACCCATTTCTCATATTTTTCTTAAAAAGAATTCCAAAAATTTGTCTCGGTTACCTCTACTGCTTCTACTTTTCAAAAAAGTCTATGGTTTTTAAAAACAACTTATATTTTCAAAAAATAGACGATTTGGGTCTCTTTAGCACACGAGCATCTAAAAAACCCATATCTTCAATTTTTCCCAAAATAATGTTTCATAGATTCTATTTTTGAGGGGTTCCTGCATGTTGGTGAAAAATCATTTTTTTTAAAAATGGATGATCTGGGTCTACTTAGAAAGACATTCTCTACAAAACCTATTTCCTAGATTTTTCATGAGAAGATTCAAACAATTTTCCTCTATTACCTCTACTATTTCTACTTTTTAAAAAAATCTATCTTTTTCAATAAAAACTTATATTTTTCAAAAAATGGATGATCTGGGTCTCTTCAACACACGAGCACCTGCAAAACCCATATCTTCTTTTTTTCACATAAAAAAATTGTTTCGTAGATTCTATCTTTGACAAGTTCTTGCATGTTGATGAAAAAATAGTTTTTCGAAAAACAGACGGTTTGGGTATACTTATAACGAAATTCTCCACAAAACCCATTTCTCAGATTTTTCTTAAGAAGATTCAAATTATTTGCCTCTGTTACCCTACTACTAATATTTTTCAAAAAAATCTTTGTTTTTCAAGAACAACTTACTTTTCAAAAGACGAATGATCTATGTCTACCTAGAATGATGTTCTCTACAAAACCAATTTCTCGTATTTTCTTAAGGAGATTCAAAAAAATTGCCTCTGTTACCTCTACTACTACTTTTCAAAAAAAATCTTTATCAAACAACTTAGTTTTTTCAAAAAATGAACAATCTGGGTCTCTTCAGAAGACGAGCACCTGCAAAACCCATATCTTCGATTTTTCCCAAAAAAATTGTTTTGTAAATTCTATTTTTGATGGGTTCTTGGATGTTGGTGAAAAATTCATTTTCTGAAAAACAGACGATCGGGGTCTACTCAGAACGACACTCTATACAAAAACTATTTCTAAGATTTTTCTTAAGAAGATTTAAAAAAACTATCTCTGTTACCTATACTGCTTCTACTTTTCAAAAAAATCTATATTTTTCAAAAAACAAACGATCTAGGTCTCTCTAGCAAATGAGCACCTACAAAACCCATATCTTCAATTTTTCCCAAAAAAATTGTTTCGTAGATTTTATTTTTCAAGGGTTCTTGCATGTTGGTGAAAAATCTATTTTCCAAAAAACAAACAATTTGGTTCTACTCAAAGTGACATTCTCTACAAAACCCATTTTTCATGTTTGAGTTTTTGTGGGCAATCAATCAACTTTGGTGACTATGATTGTGGATTATACTATAGTTGTGCATTATGTACGCATATTTTTAATCGCCTTTAACGAATCTTCAATTTTTGTTCAGTTATAGCCACATTTAGGAAAACGCTCTTATTTGAGTTTTCATGGGCCATCGATCAACTTTGGTGACTACGATTGTGGATTACACTGTAGTTGTACATTCTATACGCGTATTTTCTATTGCCTTTCATGAACCTTCATTTTTCCTTGAGTTTTAGCTACACTTAGGAAACCGCTTGTATTTCAGTTTTCTTGGGCCATCAATCAACTTTGGTGACTACAATTGTGGATTGCAATGTAGTTGTCCATTATGTACATGTATTTTCTATCGCCTTTCACGAACCTTCATTTTTTGTTGAGTTATAGCCGCATTTAGGAAACCGCTCATGTTTGAGTTTTCATGGGCCATCGATCAACTTTGGTGACTATGATTGTGCATTGCACTATAGTTGCGAATTCTATATGCGTATTTTCTATCCCCTTTTGCAAACTTTAAAATTTCCTTGAGTTATAGCCACATTTAGGAAACCGCTTGTGTTTGAGTTTTCGTGGGCCATCGATATATTTTGGTGATTACGATTGTGGATTACACTGTAGTTGTCCATTTTGTACTCGTATTTTCTATCGCCTTTCGTGAACCTTTATTTTTTGTTGAGTTATAGCAGCATTTAGGAAACCTCTCATGTTTGAGTTTTCGTGGCCCATCAATCAACTTTGGTACCTATGATTGTGGATTACACTATAGTTGTGCATTCTATACACGTATTTTCTATCGCCTTTCGTGAACCTTCATTTTGGTTGAGTTATAGCTGCAGTTAGCAAACTGCTCATGTTTGAGTTTTTGTGGGCTATCAATCAACTTTGGTGACTAAAATTGTGGATTGTACTGTAGTTGTGCATTATGTACGCATATTTTTAATCACCTTTCACGAACCTTCATTTTTTGTTGAGTTATAACTACATTTAGAAAAATGATTGTGTTTGAGTTTTCGTGGGCCATCGTTAAACTTTGGAGACTACTATTGTGGATTATACTGTAGTTGTGCATTGTATATGCATATTTTTTATCGCCTTTCACGAACCTTCACTTTTCATTGAGTTATAGCTACACTTAAGAAATCGTTCGTGTTTGACATTTTGTCGGCAATCAATCAACTTTGGTGACTATGATTGTGGACTACACTATAGTTGTCCATTTTGTACGCGTATTTTCTATTGGCTTTCACACACCTTCATTTTTTGTTGAGTTATAACTGCATTCGAGTTTGAGTTTTTGTGGGCCATCGATCAGCTTTGGTGACTATGATTGTGGATTATACTGTAGTTGTGCATTTTGTACACATATTTTTAATTGCCTTTCACAAACCTTCATTTTTTGTTGAGTTATAGTTGTATTTATGGAACCACACATATTTGAGTTTTCATGGGCCATCGATCAACTTTGGTGACTACGATTGTGAATTGCACTATAGTTGTCCAATTTGTATGCGTATTTTCTATCGTCTTTCACAAACCTTCATTTTTCATTGAGTTATAGCCACATTTAGGAAACCGCTCATGTTTGATTTTTTCATGGGTCATCAATCAACTTTGGTGACTACAATTGTGGATTACACTGTAGTTGTGCATTCTATACACATATTTTATATCGCCTTTTGTGAACCTTCATTTTTTGTTAAGTTATAGCCACATTTA
Source organism: Sequoia sempervirens (assembly GCA_007258455.2). Lineage (NCBI taxonomy): Eukaryota > Viridiplantae > Streptophyta > Pinopsida > Cupressales > Cupressaceae > Sequoia > Sequoia sempervirens. The sequence continues at coordinate 162,234,026 of VDFB02281492.1, forward strand.
GGAAACTGCTCATGTTTGAGTGTTTTTGGGTCATCGATCAACTTTGGTGACTACAATTGTGGATTGCACTATAGTTGTCCAATTTGTATGCATATTTTCTATCGCCTTTCACGAACCTTCATTTTTTCTTGAGTTATAGCCGCATTTAGGAAACTGCTCATGTTTGAGTTTTTGTGGGCTATCGATCATCTTTGGTCACTACGCTTGTCGATTACACTATAGTTGTGCATTCTATATGCGTATTTTATATTGCTTTTTACGAACCTTCTTTTTCTATTGAGTTATAGCCGCATTTAGGAAACGGCTCATGTTTGAGTTCTTTTGGGCCATCGATCAACTTTGGTGACTACAATTGTGGATTGTACTATAGTTAGGCATTATGCATGCATATTTTTGATCGCCTTTCATGAACCTTCATTTTTTGTTGAGTTATAGCCACATTTAGGAAAACGCTTGTGTTTGAGTTTTCGTGGCACATGAATCAAATTTTGTGACTACGATTGTGGATTACACTGTAGTTGTGCATTCTATATGCGTATTTTCTATCACCTTTCACGAACATTGATTTTTCAATGAGTTGTAGCCACACTTAGGAAACCACTCGTGTTTGAGTTTTCGTCGGTCATCAATCAACTTTGGTGACTACGATTGTGGATTGCATTGTAGTTGTCCATTTTGTACACGTATTTTCTATCGCCTTTTGCGAACCTTCAATTTTTGTTGAGTTATGGCCACATTTAGGAAACCGCTCGTGTTTGAGTTTTTGTGGGCCATTGATCAACTTTGGTGACTATGATTATTGATTGCACTGTATTTGTGAATTCTATACACGTATTTTATATCCCCTTTCGGGAAACTTCATTTTTTGTTGAGTTATAGCTGCATTTAGGAAATAGCTCATATTTGAGTTTTTGTGGGTAATCGATCAATTTTGGTGACTACGATACTGGATTGCATTGTAGTTTTCCATTCTATACACGTATTTTCTATCGCCTTTCGTGAACCTTCACTTTTCGTTGAGTTATAGCTATATTTAGGAAACTGCTCGTCTTTGAGTTCTCATCGGCCATTGATCACTTTCGTCACTACAATTGTGGATTGCACTGTAGTTGTCCATTATGTATGCGTATTTTCTATCAACTTTCGTGACCCTTCATTTTTCATTGAGTTATAGCCATATTTAGCAAACCGCTCGTGTTTTGAGTTTTCGTGGGCCATCGATCAACTTTGGTGACTATGATTGTGGATTGTACTCTAGTTGTCCATTCTATATGAATATTTTCTATCGCCTTTCACGAACCTTTATGTTTTGTGAGTTATAGTCGCATTTAGGAAACTACTCGTGTTTGAATTTTTGTGGGCCATCAATCAACTTTGGTGACTACACTTGTGGATTACACTGTAGTTGAGCATTCTATACGTGTATTTTCTACTGCCTTTCGTGAACCTTCATTTTTTGTTGAGTTATAGGTGCATTTAGGAAACCACTCATGTTTGAGTTTTTGTGGGCCATTGATTAACTTTGGTGACTACTATTGTGGATTAGATTATAGTTGTGCATTATGTACACATATTTTTAATCTCCTTTCATGAACCTTCATTTTTTGTTGAGTAATAGTTGTATTTAGGAAAACACTTGTGTTGGAGTTTTTGTGGGCCATTGATTGATGCAAACCCATGAGGCTCAAACTCACTGAAAGTGACAACCTACCTTCAAGAGGCATCTAACAAGATTAAAATTTCCTATTAGATCAATTCAAACAATTCACAAAGTTTGACAACAATCAAAGGTAGGTTTTCCCCCTTTCACCCTTGCAATCCTAGTAGCAGTGCAAACTTAGTTTCTGGCCTTGAACTCTAACACTTCCCAAAACACTTGACAAATGGATGGTGGATTCAGATACCCATTTTAGAGTTATAAAACATATCTCATAACTAGACACAAGTCCTTTGGACCAAACCCTTGAAATCACCACTCCTACGTTGACCTAATTAGGCTAATTAGACCTAAATTACAAAGCAACTTCCCTTTAAACTTATCACAGACACCTGAAACCTTGCCACCGACTCAGACACTTGTATTTTGACCCCAATATGCTTAAAACTTGAAAAAAATCCCCCTCTCTCATTGATTTTTTTATAAACCCTAGACCCAAAGCTCCATTTTCATGTATTTTCGTTCACAAAAATTAATAAAATAGCAACCTTATCGCCCTTATTCCTCCTCCACAATTCTAATCATACATCCTACCTCCTATTCAGACTCCCTAGGGCCCATTAATGAAGGTAAGGGCCCTTAAATAATGTTTATAGTTACAAAACCCTCAAACAGGGTGTTCTTGGTCTGCTATAAGAAAAATAGAGATTTCTAACAAAAAACCTTTATTAAATTCCTTCAGACTTGAAGAAAAAGAAGGTTAACATGGGCCTCTACAAGTTATGAGTGCTTACATATCAAATTTTGGTTGTACGGATTCATACAGGTCTCTAGAATGTAAAAAAAACTCAGAAATTGAATGAAACAACATAGATTTTTGATTGCTAAAGCCTCCAATCTTCAAGCCAACCTTACAAGTGATGTTCCATTCCTTTTTAAAGGATTATCCTCTTCAAAACCAATGACTAACTGCCGTACAACTAATTTTTGAATCTCTAATGACCGTTGGAGGCCAAATTACACCATTACATACTCTACAATGTTTACACTTTTTGACCCTCTCAATCACCTAACCTATTACAAATGGCCTAATGTGACCTTATTCACCTAAGAAACATGACTAACACAAGAAAACATCATTCTATCTACCTAGACACCTCTTTTCAACTTTGACAATTCTTTCCACATGATTTGCAATTCTTACAAAATGATTACATAAGCCCCTCAAAGTTGATCAATTAAAATAGAATGGTCACATTGGACCTTATTTGGACTCAAGGACTCAACTCAAACATCCTATCACACCTTTCCTATCAAACATCCTATCACCTTTCCTATTAGACAATTAATGAAGAAACAAAGAAAAGATAGGTGCTCCTACACCATACACACCACCATAAAAAAGACTCATGTCACATGAGTAAAGGTCTACCTTGATCAAACCTACTCTCCACAAAGCCAATGCTGACCTATACTTCCTCTTGTCTGAATTAGACAATGAAAGCTTGCAGTCCACTCGTGTTTTAGTTTTCATGGGCCATCGATCAACTTTGGTGACTATGATTATTGATTGCACTGTAGTTATCCATTTTGTATGAATATTTTCTATCGCATTTCGTGAACCTTCATTTTTTGTTGACTTATAGCTGCATTTAGGAAACCACTTGTGTTTGAGTTTTCATGGGCCATCAATCAACTTTGGTGACTACAATTGTGGATTGCACTGTAGTTGTGAATTCTATACACGTATTTTCTATACCCTTTCACGAACCTTCATTTTTTCGTTGACTTATAGCCACATTTAGCAAACCGCTCGTGTTTCAGTTTTTGAGGGCCATCGATGAACTTTCGTAACTACGCTTGTGGATTACATTGTAGTTATGCATTCTATACACGTATTTTCTATCGCCTTTTGCGAACCTTCATTTTCTGTTGAGTTATAGCCACATTTAGGAAACCGCTCATATTGGAGTTTTTGTGGGCCATCGACCAACTTTTGTGACTACGATTGTGGATTGTACTATAGTTGTGCATTATGTACGCATATTTTTAATCGCCTTTCATGAACCTTCATTTTTTGTAGAATTATAGCCACATTTAGGAAAACGCTCGTGTTTGAATTTTCAATGGCCATCGATCAACTTTGGTGACTACGATTGTGGATTACAATGTAATTGTGCATTCTATACGAATATTTTCTATTGCCTTTTGTGAACCTTCATTTTTCGTTGAGTTATAGCTACACTTAGGAAACCGTTCGTGTTTGAGTTTTCGTGGGTCATCGGTCAACTTTGGTGACTACGATTGTGGATTACATTGTATTTTTCCATTCTGTATGTGTATTTTCTATCGCCTTTCACGAATATTCATTTTTTGTTGAGTTATAGCCGCATTTGGTAAACTGCTCATTTTTTAGTTTTCGTGGGCCATCGATCAAATTTGGTGACTACGATTGTGCATTGCACTTTAGTTGTGAATTCTATATGCATATTTTCTATACCCTTTTGTGAACCTTAATTTTTCATTGAGTTATAGCGACATTTAGGAAACTGCTCATGATAGAGTTTTCATGGGCCATCGATCATCTTTGGTGACTACGGTTGTGGATTGCAATGCAGTTGTCCATTTTGTATGCATATTTTCTATCGTCTTTCATGACCTTTTATTTTTTCATGAGTTATAGCCACATTTAGGAAACCACTCATGTTTGAGTTTTTGTGGGCTATCAATCAACTTTCGTGACTGTGATTGCTGATTGCACTGTAGTTGTGCATTGTGTATGCATATTTTTAATCACCTTTCACAAACTTTCATTTTTCGTTGAGTAATAGTTGCACTTAGGAAAATGCTCTTCTTTGAGTTTTCGTGGGCCATTGACCAACTTTGGTGATTACGATAGTGGATTACACTGTAGTTGAGCTTTCTATACTTGTATTTTCTATTGCCTTTCACGAACCTTCATTTTTCAATGAGTTATAGCCACACTTAGGAAACCACTCGTGTTTGAGTTTTTGTGGGCCATTGATCAACTTTGGTGACTACGATTGTAGACTACACTATAGTTGTCTATTATGTATGCGTATTTTCTATGCCTTTCATGAACCTTCATCTTTTGTTGAGTTATAGCCGCATTTAGGAAACCGCTCAAGTTTGAGTTTTTGTGGGCGATCGATCAACTTTGGTGACTACGATTGTGGATTGTAAAGTTCTTGTGCATTTTGTATGCATATTTTTAATCGCCTTTCACAAACCTTCATTTTTTGTTGAGTTATTATCGCATTTCAGAAACCGCCCATGTTTGAGTTTTTGTGGGTCATCGATCAACTTTGGTGACTACGATGGTGGATTGCACTATACTTGTCCAATCTATACGCATATATTTTATCGCCTTTCGCGAACCTTTATTTTCTGTTCAGTTATAGCCGCATTTAGGAAACCGCCCATGTTTGAAATTTTTTTGGGCCATCGATCAACTTTGGTTGCTACGATTGTGGATTGTACTGTAGTTATGCATTCTATACGCATATTTTTAATCGCCTTTCACGAACCTTCATTTTTTGTTGAGTTATAGCCGCATTTAGCAAAACAATTGTGTTTGATTTTTCGTGGGCCAACAATCAACTTTGGTGACTACGATTGTGGATTACATTGTAGTTGTGCATTCTATACGTGTATTTTCTGTCACCTTTTGTGAACCTTCATTTTTCGTTGAGTTATAGCTGCACTTATGCAACCACTCATGTTTGAGTTTTCTTGGGCCATCGATCAACTTTGGTAACTACGATTGTGGATTGCATTGTAGTTGTCCATTTTGTACACGTATTTTTTATCGCCTCTCGCGAATCTTCATATTTTGTTAAGTTATAGCCGCGTTTAGGAAACCGCTCGTGTTTGAGTTTTCGTGGGCTATCGATCAACTTCGATGACTATGATTGTGGATGGAAATTTAGTTGTAAATTATATACACGTATTTTCTATCCCCTTTTGCGAAACTTCATTTTTTCGTTGAGTTATAGCCGTGTTTAGGAAACTGACTGTGTTTGAGTTTTCGTGGGCCATCGATCAACTTTAGTGACAACACTTGTGGATTACACTGTAGTTGTGCATTATATATGCGTATTTTCTATTTCCTTTTGTGAACCATCATTTTTTATTGAGTTATTGCCACAATTAGGAAACTGGTCATGTTTGAGATTTTTTGGGTGATCGATGAACTTTGGTGACAACGAGTGTGGATTGTACTGTAGTTGTGCATTCTGTATGCATATTTTTAATCTCCTTTCATGAACATTCATTTTTTGTTGAGTTATAGCTGCATTTGGGAAAACGCTCATGTTTGAGTTTTTGTGTGCAATCAATAACCTTTGGTGACTATGATTGTGGATAACACTGTACTTGTGCATTCTATACTCGTATTTTCTACCGCCTTTCATGAACCTTCATTTTTCCTTGAGTTTTCATGAGCCATCGATCAACTTTGGTGAGTACGATGGTGGATTGCACTGTAGTTGTCCAATCTGCGCATATATTTTCTATCGCCTTTCGCGAACCTTGATCTTTTGTTGAGTTATAGCCACATTTAGAAAACCACTCGTGTTTGAGTTTTCATGGGCCGTCGATCAACTTTCGTGACTATGCTAGTGGATTGTACTATAGTTGTGCATTATGTATGGATATTTTTAATTTCCTTTCACTAACCTTCATTTTTTGTTGAGTTATAGCTGCATTTAGTAAAATGCTCGTTTTGAGTTTTCATGGGCCATCGATCAACTTTGGTGTCTACGATTGTTGATATTCTATATGAATATTTTCTATCACCTTTCATGAAGCTTCATTTTTTCGTTGAGTTATAGCTGCAGTAAGAGAACGACTCATGTTTGAGTTTTCATGGTCCATTAGTCAACTTTAGTGACTACTATTGTGGATTGTGCTATAGTTTTCCATTCTGTACATGTATTTTAAATCGCCATTCGTGAATGTTCTATTTTTCTGAGTTATAGCCGCATTTAGGAAACCGCTCATTTTTTAGTTTACGTGGGTCATCGACCAATTGTTGTGACTACGATTGTGCATTTCACTGTAGTTGTGATTTCTATATGTGTATTTTCTATCTGCTTTCATGAACCTTAATTTTTCATTGAGTTATAACCGCATTTCGGAAACCACTCGTGTTTGAGTTTTCGTGGGCCATCGATCAACTTTGGTTACTACGATTGTGGATTGCACTATAGTTGTCCATTCTATAAGCTTATTTTCTATAGCTTTTCCTGAATCTTTGTTTTTTGTTGAGTTATAGCCGCATTTAGGAAACCACTTGTGTTTGAGTTTTCGTGGGCCATCGATCAACTTTGGTGACTATGATTGTGGATTATACTATAGTTGTGCATTCTATACACGTATTTTCTATTGCTTTCTGCGAACATTCATTTTTTGTTGAGTTATAGCCACATTTAGGAAACTACTCATGTTTTAGTTTTTGTGGGCCACTAATCAAGTTTGGTGACTACGATTGTTGATTGTAGTGTAGTTGTACATTATGTATGCATATTTTTAATCGCCTTTCACAAACCTTCATTATTTTTTGATTTCTAGCCACATTTAGGAAAACGCTCGTGTTTGAGTTTTAGTAGGCCATCAATCAATTTTGGTAACTATGATTATGGATTACACTGTAGTTGTGCATTCTATACACGTATTTTCTATTGTCTTTCGTGAACCTTCATTTTTTGTTGAGTTATAGCTGCATTTAGGAAACCACTCATGTTTGAGTTTTCGTGGGCCATCAATCAACTTTGGTGACTACGATTGTGGTCTGCATTGTAGTTGTCCATTATGTACATGTAATTTCTATCACCTTTCACGAACCTTCATTATTTGTTGAGTTATAGTTGCATTTAGGAAAATACTTGAAATTGAGTTTTCGTGGGCCATTGATCAACATTGGCGACTACGATTGTAGATTGTGCTGTAGTTGTGCATTATGTACAAATATTTCTAATTGGCCTTCAAAAACCATAATTTTTAACTTCATTTTTTGTTGAGTTGTAGTTGTATTTAGGAAAGTGCTCGTATTTGAGTTTTCATGGGCCATCGATCAACTTTGGTGACTACGATTGTGGATTGCACTGTAGTTATCCAATCTGTATGCATATTTTCTATTGCCTTTCACAAACATTCATTTTTCATTGAGTTATAGCCGCACTTAAGAAACCACTCATGTTTGAGTTTTTGTGGGTCATCGATCAACTTTGGTGACTGCGATTTTGGATTGCATTGATTTGTCCAATCTGTACGCGTATTTTCTATCGCCTTTTGCGAACATTCATTTTTTTATGAGTTATAGCCGCATTTAGGAAATCGCTCGTGCTTGAGTTTTCATGGGCCATTGATCAATTTTGGTGACTATGCTTGTGGACTACACTGTAGTTGTGCATTTTATACGCGTATTTTCCATTAGATTTCATGAACCTTCTTTTTTCGTTAGTTATAGGCACATTTAGGAAACTAGTTTTTTTGGGCCATTGATCAACTTTGTTGACTACAATTGTTCATTGTACTGTAGTTATGCATTTTGTACACATATTTTTAATCACCTTTCATAAACCTTGATTTTTTGTTGAGTTATAGCCGCATTTAGGAGAATGCTCAAGTTTGAGTTTTCTTAGCCCATCAATCAACTTTGGTGACTACGATGTGGATTACACTGTAGTTGTGCATTCTATATGCGTATTTTCTGTCGCCTTTCACGAATCTTCATTTTTTGTTGAGTTCTAGCCACACTTACGAAACCACTCGTGTTTGAGTTTTCATGGGACATCTATAAACTTTCGTGACTACGATTGTGGATTGCATTGTAGTTGTGAATTCTACACACGTATTTTCTATCGTCTTTTCTGAAACTTCATTTTTCGTTGATTTATAGTTGCATTTCAGAAACCGCTCGTGTTTGAGTTTTCATGGGCCATCGATCAACTTTGGTGACTTCAATTGTGGATTACACTAAAGTTGTCCATTCCATATGTGTATTTTCTATAGCATTTCGTGAAACTTCATCTTTTCTTGAGATCTAGCCGCATTTAGGAAACCACTCAAGTTTGAGTTTTCGTGGGCCATCGATCAACTTTGGTGACTGCAATTATGGATTATACTGTAGTTGTGCATTAAATATGCGTATTTCCTATTGCCTTTGCTGAGCCTTCATTTTTCATTGAGTTATTGCTGCACTTAGGAAACTGCTTGTGTTTGAGTTTTTCGCGGGCCATTGATCAACTTTGGTGATTACGCTTGTGGATTAAACTATAGTTTTGCATTTTATACGCGTATTTTCTATTGCCTCTTGTAAACCTTCATTTTTTGTTGAGTTACAGCTGCATTTAGGAAACCGCTCGTATTTAAGTTTTCATGGGCCATCGATCAACTTTGGTGACTATTCCTATGGATTGTACTCTGGTTCTGCTTTCTATACGCATATTTTCTATTGCCTTTCGCGAACCTTCATTTTTCATTGACTTATAGCCACATTTAGGAAAATGCTCGTGTTTGAGTTTTTGTGCGCCATCAATCAACTTTGTTGACTACGATTGCCATTACACTATAGTTGTCCATTCTATACGTGTATTTTCTATCACCTTTCGTGAACCTTCATTTTTCATTGAGTTATAGCCGCACTTAGGAAACTGCTCGTGTTTGAGTTTTTTGTGGCCCATTGATCAAATTTGGTATCTATGATTATGGATTGCATTGTAGTTGTCCATTCTGTACGTGTATTTTCTATCACCTTCCACGAACCTTCTTTTTTTATTGAGTTATAGCCGTATTTAGGAAATTGCTCATGTTTGACTTTTTGTGTGCCATCGATCAACTTTGGTGACTGGGATTGTGGATTTCACTGTATTTGTGAATTCTATACGTGAATTTGCTATCCCCTTTCGCGAGCCTTTATTTTTTGTTGAGTTATAGCCTTATTGCATTGTAGTTGTCCATTCTATACGTGTAATTTCTATCACCTTTTGCGAACTTTCATTTTTTGTTGAGTTATAGCCACATTTAGGAAACCTCTTGTGTTTGAGTTTCCATGGGCCATCGACCAACTTTGGTGATTACGATTGTCAATTGCACTATAGTTTTCCATTTTGTACGCATTTTTTCTATCACCTTTTGTAAACCTTCATTTTTTGCTAAGTTATAGCCACATTTAGGAAACCGCTCGTGTTTGATTTTTTATGGGCCATTGATCAACTATGGTGGCTACGATTATGGATTAAACTATAGTTGTGCATTCTATAAATGTATTTTCTATTGCCTTTCGCGAACCTTCATTTTTTGTTGACTTATAGCCGCATTTAGGAAACTACTCATGTTTGAGTTTTTGTGGGTCATCAATCAACTTTGGTGACTACGATCGTGGATTTTACTGTTGTTGTGCATTATGTACGCAAATTTTTAATCGGGTTTTAGGAACCTTCATATTTTGTTGAGTTATAGCCACATTTGGGAAAACACTCGTGTTTGAGTTTTCGTGGGCCATCGATCAATTTTGGTGACTACGATTTTGGATTACACTGTAATTGTCCATTGTACATACACATATTTTCTATCATCTTTCACCTTTTGTGAACCTTCATTTTTTGTTGAGTAAAAGCCGCACTTTCGAAGCTGCTCGTATTTGAGTCTTCATGGGCCACTGATCAACTTTGGTGACTACGATTATGGATTTTACTGAAGTTGTGCATTCTATACGCGTATTTTCTATTGCCTTTTGTGAAACTTCATTTTTTGTTGAGTGATAGCCACACTTAATTAACCGCTTGTATTTGAGTTTTCGTAGGCCATCGATCAACATTGGTGAGTATGATTGTGGATTGTAGTGTAGTTGTACAATCTGTACGCGTATTTTCTATCACCTTTCACGAACCTTCATTTTTCGTTGAGTTATACCCACATTTAGGAAACCACTCGTGTTTTAGTTTTCGTGGTCCATCGATCAATTTTAGTGACTACAATTGTGGATTGCACTGTAGTTGTCCATTTTGTACACATATTTTCTATTGCCTTTCGCGAACCTTCATTTTTTGTTGAGTTATATTCGTATTTAGTAAACTACTCGAGTTTGAGTTTTCGTGTGCCATCGATCAACTTTGGTGACTATGATTGTGAATTGTATTGTAGTTGTACATTTTGTATGCATATTTTTAATCACCTTTCATAAACATTTAATTTTTGTTGAGTTACAGCTATATTTAGAAAGCCGCTCGTATTTGAGTTTTCTAGGGCCATCGATCAACTTTAGTGACTACGATTGTGGATTGCACTATAGCTTTCAAATTTGTATGCTTATTTTCTATTTGCATTCGTGAACCATCATTTTTCGTTGAGTTATAGCTGCATTTAGGAAACCACTTGTGTTTGAGTTTTCGTGGGCCATCAATCAATTTTGGTGACTACAATTGTGTATTGCACTATATTTGTCCATTATGTATGCATATTTTCTATTGCCTTTTTCGAACCTTCATTTTTTATTGAGTTATAGCCGTATTTAGCAAACCGCTCGTATTTGAATTTTCGTAGGCCAAAGATCAACTTTGGTAACTTCGATTGTAGATTGCACTATAGTTGTCCAATATGTACGTGTATTTTCTATTGCCTTTCACGAACCTTCATTTTTCGTTGAGTTATAGTTGCATTTAAGAAACCGCTCATGTTTGAGTTTTCGTGGGCCATCGATCAACTTTGGTGTCTACGATTGTGGATTACACTAAATTTGTCCATTTTGTACATGTATTTTCTATCACCTTTCATGACCCTTCATTTTTTTTCAGTTATCGCCGCATTTAGGAAACCTCTTGTGTTTGAGTTTACGTGGGCCATCAATCAACTTTGGTGACTACGCTTGTGGATTTCACTGTAGTTATGCATTCTATCTGCGTATTTTCTATTACCTTTCTTGAACCTTCATTTTTTGTTGAGTTATAGCCACATTTAGGAAACTGCTTATATTTGAGGTTTTTTGGGCCATCGATCAACTTTGGTGACTACGATTGTGGATAGTTATGCATTGTATATGTGAATTTTCTATCCCCTTTCGCAAACCTTGATTTTTAGTTGAGTTATAGCCGCATTTAGGAAACTGCTTGTGTTTGAGTTTTCGTGGGCCATCAATCAACTTTGGTGACTAGGGTTGTGGATTACAATATAGTTGTTCATTCTATACACGTATTTTCTATAGCCTTTCGCGAACCTTCATTTTTTGTTGAGATAGCCGCATTTAGGAAACTACTCATGTTTGAATTTTTGTGGACCTTTGATCAACTTTGGTGACTACAATTGTGGATTACATTGTAGCTGTGCATTCTATACACATATTTTCTATCGCCTTTTGCAAACCTTCATTTTTCGTTGAGTTATAGCTGCACTCAGAAAAAAAAATTGTGTTTGAGTTTTCATGGGCCATCGATCAACTTTGGAGACTACGATTGGATTACATTGTAGTTTTGCATTCTATATGTGTATGTTCTATCGCCTTTCACAAACCTTCATTTTTCATTGAGTTACAGCTGCATTTAGGAAAACCGCTCGTGTTTGAGATTTCGTTGGCCACATCAACTTTGGTGACTATGATTGTGGATTGTGTTGTAGTTGTCCATTATGTACTTGTAGTTTCTATCGCCTTTCGCGAACCTTCATTTTTTATTGAGTTATTGCTGCATTTAGGAAACCGCTCATGTTTGAGTTTTCGTGGGCCATCGATAAACTTTGGTGACTACGATTGTGGGCTGCACTTTATTTGTGAATACTATACGCGTATTTTATATCCCCTTTTGTGAACCTTCATTTTTGGTTGATTTATAGGCGCATTTAGCAAAACGCTCATGTTTGAGTTTTTGTTGGCCATCAATTAACTTTGGTGACTATGATTGTAAATTGCATTGTAGTTATGATTCTATATGTGTATTTTTTATCGCCTTTCGTGAACCTTCATTTTTCGTTGAGTTATAGCTATATTTAGGAAATTGCTCGTATTTGAGTTTTCTCAGGCCATCAATCAACTTTGGTGACTAGGATTAGATTGCATTGAAGTTGTCCATTCTATACGCGTATTTCCTATCGCCATTCGCGAACCATCATTTTTTGTTGAGTTATAGCTGCATTTAGGAAATAGCTTGAGTTTGAGTTTTCGTGGGCTCGATAAACTTTTTTGGCTACGATTGTGGATTACATTGTAGTTTTGCATTCTATAGGTATATTTTATATTGCCTTTCACAAACCTTCATTTTTTATTGAGTTATAGCTGCATTTAGGAAACCACTTCTGTTTGAGTTTTCCTAGGCCATCGATCAATGTTGGTGAGTACGATTTTGGATTGCACTGTAGTTGTCCATTCTGTACGTCTATTTCTATTGCCTTTTGTGAACCTTCATTTTTTGTTGAGTTATAGCCGCATTTAGGAAATCGCTCGTGTTTGAGTATTTATGGGCCATCAATTAACTTTGGTGACTACGATTGTGGATTGCACTCTAGTTGTCGATTTTGTATGCATATTTTCTATTGCCTTTCGCAAAACTTCATTTTTCATTGAGTTATAGCCGCATTTAGGAAACCGCTCATGTTTGAGTTTTTGTGGGCCATCGGTCAACTTTGGTGACTACGATTGTGGATTGGAGTGTATTTCCCATTCTGTATGCGTATTTTCTATAGCCTTTCGTGAAACTTCATTTTTTATTGAGTAATGGCCGCATTTAGGAAACTGCTGGTGTTTGAGTTTTCATGGGCCACCGATCAACTTTGCCTAATACGATTCTGGATTACACTATAGTTGTGAATTTATACACATATTTTCTATCGCCTTTCGTGAACCTTCATTTTATGTTGAGTTATAGATGCATTTAGGAAACTGCTCGTGTTTGAGTTTTCATGGGCCATCAATCAAGTTTGGGGACTACGATTTTGGACTGCACTGTAGTTGTCCATTCTTTAGGTGTATTTTCTATCGCCTTTCGCAAACCTACATTTTTCTTTGAGTTATAGTCGTAGTTAGCAAACTGCTCATGTTTGAGTTTTCATGGGCCATCGATCAACTTTGGTGACTACGTTTGTGGATTGCACTATAGTTGTCCATTATGTACGTGTATTTTCTATCGCCTTTTGCGAACCCTCATTTTTTGTTGAGTTATAGCCGCATTTAGGAAACCACTCGTGTGTGAGTTTTCATGGGCCATCAATCAACTTTGGTGACTATGCTTGTGGATTACACTATAGTTGTGCATTCTATATGCGTATTTTCTATTGCCTTCTGCGAACGCTCATTTTTTGTTGAGTTATAGCCGGATTTACGAAACCTCTCATGTGTGAGTTATTTTGGGCCATCGATCAACATTGGTGACTACGATTGTTGATTATACTATAGTTGTGCATTTTGTACGCATATTTTTAATCGCCTTTCATGAACCTTAATTTTTTGTTAAGTTATAGTCACAATTAGGACAACGCTCGTGTTTGAGTTTCATGGGCCATCAATCAACATTGGTGACTACAATTTTAGATTACACTATAATTGTGCATTCTATACGCGTATTTTCTATCACCTTTCACGATCCTTCATTTTTTGTTGAATTATAGTCGTACTCAGGAAAATGCTCGTGTTTGAGTTTTCGTGGGCCATCGACAACTTTGGTGACTACAATTGTGGATTACATTGTAGTTGTCCATTCTATACGTGTATTTTCTATCCCCTTTTATGAACCTTAATTTTTTGTTGAGTTATAGCCACATTTAGGATAACGCTCATGTTTGAGTTTTTGTGGGCCATCAATCAACTTCGGTGACTACGATTGTGGATTGCATTGTAGTTGTCCATTCTATACGTGTATTTTCTATCGCCTATTGCAAACATTTGTTTTTTGTTCAGTTATAGCGGCATTTAGGAAACTACTCGTCTTCGATTTTTTGTGGGCCATCAATAATCTTTGCTGACTACAATTATTGATTACACTATAGTTGCCCATTCTATACACGTATTTCTTATTTCCTTTCATGAACCTTCATTTTTTGTTGAGTTATAGCCACATTTTGGAAAATCGCTCATGTTGGAGATTTTCTAGGCCATCAATCAAGTTTGGTGACTACGATTATGGATTGTACTGTTGTGCATTTTGTACGCGCATTTTCTATTGCCTTTCAAAAACCTTCATTTTTTGTTGAGTTATACTGCATTTAGGAAACCGCTGTAGTTTGAGTTTTCATAGTCCATTGATCAACTTTGGTGACTACGATTGTGGATTACACTGTAGTTGTGCATTCTATATGCATAATTTCTATTTCCTTTCTAGAACCTTCATTTTTCGTTGAGTTATAGCCACATTTAGAAAGCTGCTAGTGTTTGAGTTTCCATGGGCCGTCGATCAAAACTTTGGTGACTACGATTGTGGATTGCACTGTAGTTGTCCAATCTATACATGTATTTTCTATCGCCTTTCGAGAACCTTCATTTTTTGTTCAGTTATAGCTGCATTTAGGAAACCCCTAATGTTTGAGTTTTTTTTGGCCATCGATCAACTTTGGAGACTATGATTGTGGATTTTATTGTAGTTGTGCATTTTCAACGCATATTTTTAATCGCCTTTAACGAACCTTCATTTTTTGTTGAGTTATAGCCGCATTTAGGAAAACGCTCGTGTTTGAGTTTTCGTGGGCCATCAATCAACTTTGGTGACTACAATTTTGGATTACACTGTATTTTTCCATTTTGTATGCGTATTTTCTATCACCTCTCGCGATCCTTCATTTTGTTTTTAGTTATAGCCACTGTTGTCAATTAGATTTGCACCCTGCTGAATACAAGATTCAACAATCATACTAAACATGGAAACCTTCTTCAGATGTGGGTGATCTGAACAAAGAAGGAATCTCTAGAGTGAGTTGTTTCTCTGAATGATGAATATTATTCTAAGTATTTTTTGGGAAAAGGGATAAAAGGATAACTTGAAAATAAAGCTTATGACTAACAGATGATTCACCAAACTTGTGAAAATTCAGACCTAACCACTCATAACAGTTTCTCTATCACAGTAATCCTCACAATCTCATTAGCACATACTTCATCAGTGATTTGCATGAAGATTTGGAAAACTAAACACAACATGCAACCTAAAACATGTAATTTTGAATGAAGGTTTACAATAGCAAGACATATAATGATTCAAGTTTGAAAACATAAATACATCAGATTGCCATTACAAAATTGAGACAGAATAAAGAAGGAGAAATGTGTTGCTTTATTAAAACTGAAAGAGTATTTGTCTAAACTGAGTATAGCTGAGTTTACAAGCTCCGAAATGCTAAGAGCCAGAAACTGTATTCTGAGCTGGGGAGAAGAAAAAACATTAAGTCTCTTCAAAAATATATCTCTCAAGAAATCCTAATCCGAGCTCAGAAGGAAGCTCAATGAAAAAAGCTTCAAACTGTCCCAAAAGATTGCATAAAAGCATAAAAAAGCACACTGCTTTTATGATCATACTGAAAAGCCTCTAAAAATAGCCTAAATCTACTTTAAAAGCCAGAAAAACACCTTCTCTCCAAGATGAAACTCAAACTCGACCAAGAGGAAAAAGTCAATACCAATCTGCTAAAAATAACAAGAAATCATAAAACAATTTATAAGGATTGCTTTATGATTCTGCTTTACATGATTGCAGATTTTACAATTTGTCTATTTTTGCAATTAAAGATTGCAAAATCTTTTGCAAAAAGAATTACATCCTTATTTCACCAATACAATGCTTGATTTTTCTTTAAAAAATCATAAAAATATCAATGGCAATATTGTTCTCTCAATACTCTAATTGATTTCTCAAAAATCAATTAAAAATAAAAATCCCTAAGTGTCAAATGTTTCACACTTAGGTCATAAAAATATTTACCATCATATTTTGATTGACTTCCTCAAAATCCATTAAAAGACAAACCCTAAGGTGTTAACATCCCATATTCCCACCAAGGCAAAGGTCTAAATATCAAT
Organism: Sequoia sempervirens; assembly: GCA_007258455.2. Classification (NCBI taxonomy): domain Eukaryota; kingdom Viridiplantae; phylum Streptophyta; class Pinopsida; order Cupressales; family Cupressaceae; genus Sequoia; species Sequoia sempervirens. The sequence continues at coordinate 162,250,696 of VDFB02281492.1, forward strand.
ATAGAAACACCAGCCCTAAGGATTTAGACACATCGACCTAAGTATTAAGCTTCATATTTTAAATTCATAATGCACAGCCACCCTAATTTTGAATTGCACCACATGCTATTGTCAAACATGGATATTCAAAGTAATTATAATGTTCGACTTAGCTTGAATTAGGGCATGAGACAAAAGAAGTCAAACCCTAAAAATGATTTCATTTTCTCAATCATCACTTGGAAAAAACTTGCTTTGCCTGAGAGAGCACGCTGCCACCATGATTGAGCTCAGTCCTTAGCTCACATGCTCAGGAATCTTCACTCTTTCCTTCAGATAGTCGAATCTTTGACTGGGTAAGCTTGATTTGTATACTATCGTAGCTTTTTCACTTCATTCAAAGAGCAAGAAAACCATTAAGGCCGCGACATATACATACTTGTTTATGATTCTTTCCTTACATTTCCTGTGACTATCCTTGTTGGCCGCTATGCACGAGCATGAACTCGGGTTTTTGTTTGGAACTCCATGAGAAAGCTTGCTCGAGGGTCTCTCTTCTTCTCTGCACATAAGGTAAGCTTCTTGTTTATAGCCTTTACGGCTTCACTCTTGAACTTTCTGGTCTTGTGGCCATGGCTAACACTCAGTTTATGTGACGGCTCCTTACTTCCTGTGCTTTTATTTTGTTATTTTTGTGTTCTTTGTCTCCACTGGCCATGCTACATGAGCTCGTACTGGATATTTTGCTTGGGGTTTTGAGACTTTGTAAAGCTTGGACGCGGCTATACATGATCTCCTATAGGCTTGAACTGGTAAATTGTGCTATAAGCATATACTTTTCTCTTCAGAAAGCTTAAAGAACCTCTCTTTCACTCATGATTTTATGGCCATGCACAGGCCGCACCATGTATATCTCAGTAAAAGCATTTTAAAGCTTTTTGGGCTTGACCCAAAATAGGAATCTCTTTCTTTTTCATATTTGAGGACAAACCCCATCATGGGTATCATGAGAATCGAATAAAAACTGATATTCTCTATTTTGAAGCTCGACCATTATGATTTCCTTCTGTATTCTATTGCTTCATACAAAAATCCTCATATGGGTACTTGTAAAAATAAAGAAATTCACAGTTTATGGAAAACCCCAAAGTGGGTATATGAAAAATAGACAAGAAATCTGTATATTTTGATGTTCATGAGAAATTGGGCTTGACCCATCATAACTGGTGTTTTCCTTTGAAATCTTTGTGGTTTTCTTATTAAACCCTTCATGGGTGAACTGAGAATTGTGATATTCTGGATTGTATTTCAAAACCCCAATGAAGGCTTTCTGAAAAATGTGCAATTCTGTATATGTAAAACTTGGCCCGACCAATCATGGCACTTATCTTGGTATTTTGTTGCTCTTAACTTCTTTCATATGGGTATGTTCTGCTTTGAAAAATGTGACTGTCTGGGTGCGACTTTCTGTTGTACCCCAATTTGTCTTTCTTTCTATAGGAAATCCCCATGTGGGATGTAATATTTTGATGAAAACCACTTTTTGGTACCACATTTGAAAACCATCATATGAGTTATGACTGTGACAGAACCCCTATCTTGTTGTTCTTATAAAATATCCATATGGGTAAACCGGAAATGGTGAAAGGACATTGTACATTTTGAAAGAAAAATGGGGAATGCTGAAAGTAAATGGAAGACTGCATTTTATGAAGCCTATGTTTTAAATTTGTAACAAACCTCCTTTATGTTTCACAATTTACACCTGGGAATGAAAATAAACATGCCCCAATTGCTTAGTGATCATATGGACCGTGATGAAAATAGTACCATCTGCTCTTTTACTTGCATATTGCATTTACTTGCTTACTTAGCTACTTTCCATGATACTTTCTTATATAGGCAAGCTTGTTTTTAAACATACCCAGGATTTCGTTGACACTCTTACATTCAAATAACTGAACAATGCCAATTTACTTGTGCTTTAGCATCCCTCATACATTTATAATTAAATGAAACTATTGTAGATAACTTCCAATTCACCAGCTTGAGTTTGCAAATATATATGTATGAAAATGATGGATTTTAGCTGAAACTGTTGCTTTAAAAATGAGGCATATGTATGCCTGTTCATTTCCTCAAGCAATGAAATACTAGTTGGTGCTGTATTAATCTTGAGCATACTGCTTAAATTGTTTGAAATGTATTTACTCCTTTTAGTATGATGACCATACTCCTCTCACACAGAAATCCTTTTGATTCAGTTTTGTAAATCATTTGTTTGCTTTGGCCTCTTATACACTCAGCCATTCTCATCAGAGATACACTTCAGGCCCCCACTTACACTATATTCAGTATGAGTTCTGCTCATTCTAGAAATGAGTTTTGTGTATTTAAATCCTTGAAAATAAACCTGATTGAGAACAACTTAATGACAACAAAATTCCAGAACGGTGTACTAGTTTATCTCTTTTCAAAATAGTGATGCATAACCTACCTAATGTTGTATTTGCACCCTCATCCAAACTGGAACTAGCTGTTTCATTTATCATTTGAATGTAATGCATGTCCTTTCCTACTATTGGGCTTCAACCTAACACTCTTCATGCATTTTTATGCTCCACTTAATAAACTATTCCGTGAATCCGCTCTCCTTTGAGATGAAAATTGAAACAATTCTCTTCATTGAGGCATAATGTATGTCTGTTCACTATCCTTGATTGTGAGAAAGAACATTGATGAAATGAACCTTGCATGACATATGATCATGATGAAAAAATAACACTGTAGCAAAAGAACATGAACCATACAACAATGTTCGAGATGAATGTACTTAGTTAAGTGATTGAGCGGATTAAACTCACTGTTCACCTGTAGCTATCATAAAGTATTTACCTAACTATTATTAATGCACAGTTGGTTTAATAACTTGATAGATAACTATGCTTAACTCTTTCAGTTGTATATCATTTCTTTTTTGATGAATATGATGATACGATCTCTTATTAGCCCACTTGTAATGAATAAGGGTAGCATGCCGAGCTCTACCCTTGTGGGAGCCCATTTTTCTCCACATGCTTGGTCTTCGAATAATAATCAGCATCGTGATTTTCACTATACTTGCACAAGGAAACAAACAATGTTAGCATAAAAACAAGATATGATGATCATACTGATGTTTCTCCCTTAGCGTATTTCTTTGCACTTTACTTGATTGTTTCAGTGTATGATTGGTAGCAGGTTGCACTATTGTTGGTGATTCATATAGGTATCTTCATAATTGGAGCCTCTAACATCCCTCTCGTTTCTCTTACAGGTCAACGGAGCTCGAGAAGACAAAAGGTGCACCATTTCAACATTGACCATCAGCCGATTAGGCAATGATGATTATGTTGTTACTTATGCGATTTCTTCTTTTGCATCTTCCATAGTGTAGTGTGCTATTAATGATGCATTGTGATAGTCCCATCCACGACTTGTGTGGATATTTGATTTCAATCTCATGTTTTTCACTTTGAAAAGAAAATGCATCTCAATGCAATGTTGTATTGTCATTTGGATTCTTGCAATCAAATGAAGCTATGTAAATATGAAACACTTTATGAAATAATGAAAGCATTTGAAATGCTCTGTTGCTTATATGCTCAATTTTGTACTTCATTTAATTGTAAAACATTGAATAACACTCCTGAAACTCTATTTCCTCATTTTAATGCACAACTGTCACTTGACGAACAATGAACAATGTGCAAGAAACACTTTAGCACAATGCATAAATAACTGTAATTTCACTTTAAGATATAACAATAATCAACCAGCTCCACCAATTGAGCTGTAGCGAAAAAATTGGTAACAACCACATTTAGGAAATTGCTCGTGTTTGAGTTTTCGTGGGCCATCGATGAAATTTGGTGACTACAATTGTGGACTGCATTATAGTTGTGAATTTGATAGGCGTATTTGCTAACCCCTTTCATGTACCTTAAATTTTCGTTGAGTTATAGCCGCATATAGGAAACCGCTGGTATTTGAGTTTTCGTGGGCCATCGATCAACTTTGGTGACTACGCTTGTGGATTACAATAGATTTTTGCATTCTATATGTTTATTTTATATCGCTTTTCATGAACCTTAATTTTTTGTTGAGTTATAGCCGCATTTAGGAAACCGCTCATCTTTGAGTTTTTGTGGGCCATCGATTGACTTTGGTGACTAGTTACGGTTGTGGATTGTACTCTAGTTGTGCATTATGTGTGCATATTTTTAATCACCTTTCACGAACCTTCATTTTTTGTTGAGTTATTGCCGCATTTAGGAAAACACTTGTGTTTGACCTTTTGTGGGCCATTCATCAAATTTGGTGACTAAGATTGTGGATTACACTGTAGTTGTGCATTCTATATGTGTATTTTCTATCGCCTTTCACAAACCTTCATTTTTCATCGAGTTATAGCGACACTTAGGAAACAACTCGTGTTTGACTTTTCGTGGGCCATCAATCAACTTTGGTGACTACAATTGTGGATTGCATTGTAGTTTTCCATTTTATACGTGTATTTTCAATCACCTTCCATGATACTTCGTTTTTGTTGAGTTATAGACGCATTTAGGAAACCGCTCGTGTTTGAGTTTTCGTGGGCCATCGATCAACTTTGGTGACTATGCTTGTGGATTACCCTATAGTTGTGAATTCTATACACATTTTCTATTGCCTTTCGTGAACCTTCACTTTTTTTTGAGTTATAGCCGCATTTAGGAAACTGGTCATGTTTGAGTTTTTTTGGGCCATCGATCAACTTTGGTGACTATAATTGTCAGTTGTATTGTAGTTGTGCATTCTCTACACATATTTTTAATCGCCTTTCATGAACCTTCATTTTTTGTTGAGTTATAGTCGCATTTAGGAAAACAATGGTGTTTGACGTTTTATGGGCCATTGATCAACTTTGGTGACTATGATTGTGGATTGCACTGTAGTTGTGCATTCTATATGCATATTTTCTATCGCCTTTTTTTGAACCTTCATTTTGCGTTGAGTTATAGCCACACTTAGGAAACCGTTCGTGTTTGATTTTTTGTGGGCCATCAATCAATTTTGGGGACTACGATTGTGGATTGCATTGTAGTTGTCCATTTTGTACATGTATTTTCTATCGCCTTTCGTGATAATTCTTTTTTTGTTGAGTTACAGCCGCATTTAGGAAACCACTCAAGTTTGAGTTTTTGTGGGCCATCGATCAACTTTGGTGACTATGCTTATGGATTACACTATTGTTGTGCATTCTATACACATATTTTCTATTGCCTTTTGTGAACCTTCATTTTTTGTTGAGTTATAGCTGCATTTAGGAAACTACTCATGTTTGAGTTTTTTTGGGCCATCCATCAACTTTAGTGAATATGATTGTGGGTTGCACTGAAGTTGTGCATTGTATGCACATATTTTTAATCGCCTTTCACGAACCCTATTTTTTTGTTGAGTTAAAGCTGCATTTAGGAAAACGCCCATGTTTGAATTTTAGTGGGCCACCATTCAAATTCGGTGACTACGATTGTGGATTAGACTATAATTGTGCATTCTATATGCATATTTTATATCACCTTTCATAAACCTTCATTTTTCGTTGAGTTATAGCCGCATTTAGGAAACCACTCGTGTTTGACTTTTTGTGGGCCATTGATCAACTTTGGTGACTACAATTCTGCATTACACTGTAGTTGAGAATTCTATACATGTATTTTCTATCACCTCTCACGAACCTTCATTTTTCGTTGAGTTATAGCCACACTTAGGAAACTGCCTATGTTTGATTTTTCGTAGGCCATCAATCAACTTTAGTGACTACAATTGTGGATTGTACTGTAGTTGTCCATTTTGAACATGTATATTCCATTGCCTTTTGCGATACTTCATTTTTTGTTGAGTTATAGCCGCATTTAGGAAACCGCTCGTGTTTTAGTTTTCATGGGCCATTGATGAACTTTAATGACTATGCTTGTGGATTACACTATAGTTGTGTATTCTATACACGTATTTTCTATTGCCTTTCATGAACCTTCATTTTTTGTTAAGTTATAGCCACATTTAGGAAACCTCTCATGTTTCAGTTTGTTTGGGCCATCAATCAACTTTGGTGACTACCATTGTGGGTTGTACTATATGTCTGCTTTTTGTACACATATTTTTAATCGCCTTTCACAAACCTTCATTTTTTGTTGAGTTATAGCCACATTTAGGAAAACGCTCATGTTTGAGTTTTCGTGGGGCATCGATCAATTTTGGTGACTCTGATTGTGAATTGCATTGTAGTTCTCCATTTTGTATGCATATTTTCTATCACCTTTCATGAAGCTTGATTTTTTGTCAAGTTATAGCCGCATTTAGGACACCACTCATGTTTGAGTTTTCATGGGCCATTGATCAACTTTGGTGACTACGATTGTGGATTACACTATAGTTGTGCATTGTATACGCGCGTTTTCTATCGCCTTTTGTGAACCATCATTTTTTCGTTTAGTTATAGTGGCACTTAGCAAACCGCTCATGTTTGAGTTTTCATTGAGCATTATCAACTTTGGTGACTCTGATTGTGGATTGCATAGTAGCTGTCCATTTTTGTACACGTATTTTCTAACGCCTTTCACGAACCTTCATTTTTTGTTGAGTTATAGCCATATTTAGCAAACTGCTCAAGTTTGAGTTTTCGTGGGCCATCATCAACTTTGGTGACTATGCTTGTGGATTGCACTATACTTGTGCATTCTATACACGTATTTTATATCATCTTTCACGAACCTTTGTTTTTTGTTAAGTTATAGCCGCATTTAGAAAACCGCTCATGTTTGAGTTTTTGTGTGCCATCGATCGACCTTAGTGACTACGATTGTGGATTGTACTGTAGTTGTGCATTATGTACGCATATTTTTAATCGCCTTTCACAAACCATCATTTTTTGTTGAATTATAGCCACATTTAGGAAAACGCTCGTGTTTGAATTTTTGTCTGCCATCGTTCAACTTTGGTGACTACGATTATGGATTACACTATAGTTGTGCATTCTATACGCGTATTCTCTATCGCCTTTCACAAAATTTCATTTTGTTGTCCAGTTGGAGCTGCACTGACGAAACTGCTCTTGTTTGAGTTTTCGTGGGCCATCAATCAACTTTGGTGACTGCGATTGTGTATTGCACTGTAGTTGTCCTTTTTGTACTTGTATTTTCTATTTCCTTTTGTGATCCTTCATTTTTTGTTGAGTTATACCCGCATTTAGGAAAATATCATGTTTGAGTTTATGTGGGCCATCAATCAACCTCAGTGACTACAATTGTGGTTTGTACTGTAGTTGTGCATTTTGTACACATATTTTTAATCGCCTTTCACGATCTATTTTTTTGTTAAGTTATAGCCGCAGTTAGGAAAATGTTTGTGTTTGATTTTTCATGGGCCATCGACCAAGTTTGGTGACTACAATTGTGGATTACACTGTAGTTGTGCATTCTATAGGTGTATCTTCATTTTTGGTTGAGTTATAGCCGCATTTAGGAAACCGCTCGTGTTTGAGTTTTCGTGGGCCATCTATCAACTTTGGTGACTATGCTTGTGCATTTTATACGTGTATTTTCTATCGCCTTTCGCGAACCTTCATTTTTTGTTGAGTTATAGCTGCAATTAGGAAACCACTCGTGTTTGAGTTTTGATGGGCCATCGATAAAATTTGGTGACTACAATTGTGGATTGCACTGTAGTTGTGAATTCTATATGCGTATTTTCTATCCACTTTCGTGAACCTTCATTTTTCATTGAGTTATAGCTGCATTTAGCAAACCGCTCGTGTTTGAGTTTTTGTGGGCCATCGATCAAGTTTGGTGACTATGATTGTAATTGCATTGTAGTTTTCCATTCTATATGTGTATTTTCCATCACCTTTCGTGAACCTTCATTTTTCGTTGAGATATAGTCGTAGTTAGGAAACTACTCGTATTTGAGTTTTCGCGGGCCATCGATCAACTTTGGTGACTAAGATTGTGGATTACATTGTAGTTGTCAATTCTATACGTGCATTTTCCATCGCCATTCATGAACCATCATTTTTTTTAGTTATAGTTGCATTTAGGAACCCACTCGAGTTTGAGTTTTCGTGGGCCATCGATTAACTTTGTTGACTACATTGTGGATTACATTGTAGTTCTACATTCTATAGGTATATTTTCTATTGCCTTTGGCGAATGTTCATATTTTATTGAGTTATAGCTGCATTTAGGAAACCACTTGTATTTGAGTTTTTGTGGGCCATCAATCAACTTTGGTGACTACGATTGTGGATTGCACTGTAGTTGTCCATTTTGTATGTGCATTTCCTATTGCCTTTCGTGAACCTTCATTTTTTGCTAAGTTATATCAGCATATAGGAAACCGCTCGTGTTTGAGTTTTCATGGGCCATCGATTAACTTTGGTGACTACAATTATGGATTGCACTCTAGTTGTCCATTTTGTACGCTTATTTTCTATTGCCTTTTGCGAAACTTCATTTTTCATTGAGTTATAGCCACATTTAGGAAACCACTCATGTTTGAGTTTTCATTGGCCATCAATCAATTTTGGTGACTATGATTGTGGATTGGATTTTAGTTGTCCATTCTGTACGTGTATTTTCTATCACCTTTCACAAACCCTCATTTTTTTTGAGTTATAGTCGCATTAACGACACCGCTCGTGTTTTAGTTTTCATGGGCCATCGATCAACTTTGGTGACTATGCTTGTGGATTACACTATAGTTGTGCATTCTATACGCATATTTTCTATTGCCTTTTGCGAATGTTCATTTTTTGTTGAGTTATGGCCGCATTTAGGAAACCGTTCATGTTTGAGTTTTTTTGGACCATTGATCAACATTGGTGTCTACGACTGTGGATTGTACTGTAGTTGTGCATTTTGTACGCATGTTTTGAATCGCCTTTCAGGAACCTTCATTTTTTGTTAAGTTATAGCCGCATTTAGGACAACGCTCGTGTTTGAGTTTTTGTGGGCCATCAGTCAACTTTGGTGACTATGATTGTGGATTACACTATAGTTGTGCATTTTATATGCATATTTTCTATCACTTTTCGTGAACCTTCATTTTTTGTTGAGTTATAGCCACACTCAAGAAAACGCTCATGTTTGAGTTTTCATCGGCCATCAATCAACTTTGGTGACTACAATTGTGGATTACATTGTAATTGTCTATTCTATATGTCTATTTTTTTATCACATTTCGCAAACCTTCATTTTTCCTTGAGTTATAGCTCATTTAGGAAACTGCTCATGTTTGAGTTTTTATGGGGCCATCGATCAAATTTCATGACAACATTTGTGGATTACATTGTAGTTGTCCATTCTATACATGCATTTTCAATCACCTTTCAGAAACATTGGTTTTATGTTGAGTTATAGTAGCATTTAGGAAACCGCTCGTGTTTGAGTTTTTGTTGGACATCGATCAACTTTGGTGACAACAATTATTGATTACACTGAAGTTGTGCATTCTATACACATATTTTCTATCGCCTTTCACGAACCTTCATTTTTTGTTCAGTTATAGCCACATTTAAGAAACTGTACATGTTTGAATTTTTCTAGGCCATCAATCAAGTTTGGTTACTACGATTGTGGATTTTACTGTAGTTGTGCATTTTGTACGCGTATTTTCTATCGCCTTTTGAAAACCTTCATTTTTTGTTGAGTTATAGCCACATTTAGGAAACTACTCAAGTTTGAGGTTTCATGGGCCATTGATCAACTTTGGGCACTACAATTGTTGATTGCACTGTAGTTGTGTATTCTATACACGTATTTTCTATTTCCTTTCTGGAACCATCATTTTTCGTTGAGTTATAGCCGTATTTAGAAACCCACTCGTGTTTGAGTTTAAGTGGGCCATAAATCAAAACTTTGGTGACTGTGATTGTGGTTTGCATTGTAGTTGTCCTATCTGTACGCGTATTTTCTATCGCCCTTCGCGAACCTTCATTTTTTGTTCAGTTATAGGCGCATTTAGGAAACCGTTCATGTTTGAGATTTTTTGGGCCATCGATCAACTTTGGAGACTACGATTGTGGATTGTAATGTAGTTGTTCATTCTGTATGCATATTTTTAATCGCCTTTCATGAACCTTCATTTTTTGTTAAGTTATAGGCACATTTATGAAAACACTCATGTTTGAGTTTTCGTGGGGTATCAATCAACTTTGGTGACTAAGATTGTGGATTAGACTGTAGTTGTGCATTTTATACGTGTATTTTCTATCGCCTTTCATGAACCTTCATTTTTCGTTGAGTTATAGCTACACTTAGGAAACTGCTTGTGTTTGACTTTTCATGGGCCATCAATCAACTTTTGTGGCGACGATTGCGGATTGCACTATACTTGTCCATTTTGTACGTGCATTTTCTATCTCCTTTTGTGAACCTTCAATTTTTGTTGGCTTATAGCTACATTTAGGAAACTGTTCGTGTTTGAATTTTCATGGGCCATCGATCAACTTTGGTGACTACGATTGTAGGTTGGACTATAGTTGTGAATTCTATACACGTATTTTCTAGCGCCTTTCGCAAACCTTCATCTATCATTTAGTTATAGCCGCATTTAGGAAAACGCTCGTGTTTGAGTTTTCATCGCTGATCAATCAACTTTGGTGACTATGATTGTTGACTACACAGTAGTTGTCCATTCTTTACACCTATTTTCTATCACCTTTCGTGAACCTTCATTTTTCATTGAGTTATAGCTATATTTAGGAAATGACACGTATTGCAACGTAGTTTTCCATTCTGTACACACATTTTCTATCAGCTTTCGAAAACCTTCATTTTTTGTTCAGTTATAGCCGCATTTAGGAAACAGCTCGTGTTTGAATTTTCGTGGGCCATCGATCAACTTTACTGACTACAATTGTGGATTTCACTATAGTTGTGAATTCTATACATGTATTTTCTATCCCCTTTCTCGAACCTTCATTTTTCGTTGAGTTATAGCCACATTTAGGAAACTGCTCATGCTTGAATTTTCGTGGGCCATCAATCAACTTTGCTGACTACGATTGTGGATTGCACTCTAGTTGTAATTCTATACACGTATTTTCTATCCCCTTTAACGAACCTTCATTTTTTGTGGAGTTATAACTGCATTTAGAAACTGTTCATGTTTGAGTTTTCATGGGCCATCAATCAACTTTGGTGACTATGATTGTGGATTGCACTGTAGTTGTCCACTATATACGTGTATTTTCTATCACCTTTCACGTACCTTCATTATTCATCGAGTTATAGTTGTATTTAGTAAATCACTCATAGTTGAGTTTTCGTGGGCGACGATCAACTTTCGTGACTACGATTGTGGATTGCACTGTAGTTGTCCATTATGTATGCATATTTTCTATTTCCCATCCTGACAGTTCATTTTTGGTTGATTTATAGCCGCATTTAAGAAACCACTAATGTTTGAGTTTTTGTAGGCCATCGATCAACTTTGGTGACTACGATTGTGGATTCTACTGGAGTTGTCCATTACGTACGTGTATTTTCCATCGCCTTTCATGAACCTTCCTTTTTTGTTGAGTTATAGCCACATTTAGGAAACCACTTGTGTTTGAGTTTTCGTGGGCCATCGATCAACATTGGTGACTACAATTGTGGATTGCACTGTAGTTGTCCATTTTGTATGCATATTTTCTATCGCCTCTCATGAACCTTCATTTTTCTTGAGTTATAGCCACATTTAGGAAACCGCTCGTGTTTGAGTTTTCATGGGCCATCAGTCAAATTTGGTGACTACGATTCTGGATTGTATTGTAGTTGTGAATTATATACACGTATTTGATATTCCCTTTCATGAACCTTCATTTTTCGTTGAGTTATGTCATTTGTGAAACTGCTCGTATTTGACATTTCATGGTTCATGGATCAAGTTTGGTAACTATGATTGTGGATTGCACTGTAGTTTTACATTTCGTATGCATATTTTCTATCACCTTCCTCAAACTTTCATTTAGGAAATTGCTCGTGTGTGAGTTTACATGGGCCATTGATCAACTTTGGTGACTACAATTGTGGATTGCACTGTAGTTATCCATTTTGTAGGTGTATTTTCTATTGCCTTTTGTGAAACTTCATTTTTGGTTGAGTTATAGCCGCATTTTATTAAACTTCTCGTGTTTGAGTTTTCATGGGCCATTGATCAACTTTGGTGACTACTATTGTGCATTGCATTGTAGTTGTGAATTCTATACTCGTATTTTCTATTGCCTTTTGTGAACCTTCATTTTTTCTTCAGTTATAGCCATGTTTAGGAAACCACTTGTCTTGGAGTGTTTGTGGGCCATCGATCAACTTTGGTGGCTATGATTATGGATTACACTGTATCTGTGCATTCTATACATGTATTTTCTATTGCTTTTCGAGAACCTTCAGTTTTTGTTTAGTTATAGCCGCATTTACGAAATGGCTCATGTTTGAGTTTTTGAGGGCCATCAATAAACTTTGGTGACTACGATTGTGGATTGTACTGCAGTTTTGCATTATGTATGCATATTTTTAATCGCCTTTCAGGAAACTTCTTTTTTGTTGAGTTATAGCTGCATTTAGGAAAACGCCCCCGTTTGAGTTTTCATGGGTCATCGATCAATTTTGTTGACTACGATTGTGGATTACACTATAGTTGTCTATTGTATACGCATATTTTCTATTGGCTTTTGCGAACCTCCATGTTTTGTTGAGTTATAGCTGCACTTAGGAAACCACTCATGTTTGTATTTTCATGGGCCATCGATCAATTTTGTTGACTGCGATTGTGGATTACACTGTAGTTGTCCATTGTATAAACATATTTTCTATTGGCATTTGTAAACCTTCATATTTTGTTGAGTTATAGCCGTATTTAGGAAACCACTTGGATTTGAGTTTTTGTGGACCATCGATCAACTAGCTGACTACTATTGTGGATTGCGCTATAGTTGTCCAATATGTATGCGTATTTTCTATCGCCTTTCATGAACCTTCATTTTTCGTTGAGTTATAGCCACACTTAGGAAACCATTCATGTTTGAGTTTCCATGGGCCATCGATCAATTTTGATGACTACAATTGTGGATTGCACTTTAGTTGCGCATTTTGTATGAGTATTTTCTATCGCCTTTCGCGAATCTTCATTTTTTATTTAGTTATAGCCGTATTTAGGAAACCTCTCGTGTTTGAGTTTTCATGTGCCATCGATCAATTTTGGTGATTGCGATTGTGGATTGTACTATAGTTGTCCATTTTGTACGCATATTCTTAATCCCCTTTCACAAAACATTTTTTATTGTTGTGTTATAGCCATATTTAGGAAACTGCTCGTATTTTAGTTTTTGTGGGCCATCGACCAACTTTAGTGACTATGATTGTGGATTGAACTTTAGTTGTTCAATCTATATGCGCATTTTCTATCGCCTTTTGCGAACCTTCATTTTTTGTTCAGTTATAGCCGTATTTTGGGAACCGCTCATCTTTTAGTTTTCGTGGGCCATCGATCAACTTTGCTGACTATAGTTTTGGATTACACTATAGTTGTGCATTCTATATGGGTCTTTTCTAATGCCTTTCACGAAACTTTATTTTTTGTTCAGTTATAGCCGCATTTAGGAAACCACTTATGTTTGAGTTTTTTTGGGCCATCGATCAACTTTGGTAACAACGATTGTGGATTCTACTATAGTTGTGCATTTTGTACATATATTTTTTATTGCCTTTCAAGAGCCTTCATTTTTATTTGAGTTATAGCCACATTTAGAAAAATGCTCGTGTTTTAGTTTCTATGGGCCATCAATAGAAATTGGTGACTACGATTGTGGATTGCACTATAGTTGTCTATTTTGTACGTGTATTTTCGATCGCCTTTCGTTAGCCTTCATTTTTTGTTGAGTTATAGCAGCGTTTACGAAACCGCTCGTGTTTGAGTTTTCGTGGGCCATCGATCAACTTTGGTGACTATTGTGGATTGCAATGTAGTTGTGCATTATGAATGCTAATTTTCTATCACCTTTCACGAACGTTCATTTTTTTTGAGCTTTAGCTGCATTGAGAAAACCACTCGCGTTTGAGTTTTCATGGGCCATCGATTAACTTTGGTAACTACGATTGTGGATTACACTATAGTTGTGCATTCTATATGCATATTTTTTATCACCTTTCGTGAACATTCATTTTTCGTTTAGTTATAGCCATACTTAAGAAACAGCTCGTGTTTGAGTTTTCATGGGCCATCGATCAACTTTAGTGACTATGATTGTGGATTGCATTGTAGTTGTCCATTATGTATGCATATTTTCTATCGCCTTTCGTGAAACTTCATTTTTTGTTGATTTATAGCCACATTTAGGAAACCGCTCGTGTTTGTGTTTTTGTGGGTCGTCGATCAAGTTTGCTAACTATGATTGTGGATTAGACTGTAGTTGTGCATTCTATACACTTATTCTCCATTGCCTTTCACAAACTTTCATTTTTTGCTGAGTTATAGCCACATTTCAGAAACTACTCATGTTTGAGATTTTGTGGGCCATCATTCAACTTTGGTGACTACAATTGTCGATTGTACTATAGTTGTGCATTTTGTACACATATTTTTAATAGCCTTTCACGAACCTTCATTTTTTGTTGACTTATAGCCGCATTTAGGAAAACGCTCGTGTTTGAGTTTTCGTGGGCCATTGATCAACTTTGCTGACTACAATTGTGGATTACACCATATTTGTGTATTCTATATGTGTATTTTCTATCGCCTTTCGCGAACCTTCATTTTTTGTTGAGTTATAGCCATACTTAGGAAACCGCTCATGTTTGAGTTTTCGTGGGCCATCGATCAACTTTGGTGACTACGATTATGGATTGCACTATAGTTGTCAATTCTATACGCGTATTTTCTATCACCTTTCATGAACCATTGTGGATTGCACTGTAGTTGTCCATTTTGTACGCGTATTTTCTCTCGCCTTTCGCGAACCTTCATTTTTTGTTGAGGTCTACCACATTTAGGAAACCGCTCATGTTTAAGTTTTTGCGGGCCATCGATCAACTTTGGTGACAATGATTGTGGATTACATTGTAGTTGTGTATTGTATATGCGTGTCTTCTATTTCCTTTCTAGAACCTTCATTTTTTCTTGAGTTATAGCCACATTTAGGAAACCTCTCGTGTTTTTGTTTTTGTGGGCCATCGAGCAACTTTGGTGACAATGATTTTCGATTGTATTGTAGTTGTCCAATCTGTACTCATATTTTTTATCACCTATCGTGAACCTTCATTTTTCGTTGAGTTATAGGTGCATTTAGGAAACCGCTCATGTTTGAGTTTTTTTAGGCCATCGATCAACATTAGAGACTACAATTGTGGATTTTACTATAGTTGGGCATTCTGTACACATATTTTTAATTTCCTTTATTGAATCTTCATTTTTTGTTGAGTTATAACCGTATTTAGGAAAATGCTCGTGTTTGAGTTTTCATGGGCCATTGATCAACTTTGGTGACGACGATTGTGGATTGCAATGTAGTTTTCCATTATGTACATGTATTTTCTATCTCCTTTCGCGAACCTTCAATTTTTTTTACTTATAGTTGCATTTAGGAAACCACACATGTTTGAGTTTTTGTGTGCCGTCGATCAACTTTGGTGACTATGATTGTGGGCTGCACTATAGTTGGGAATTCTATACACATATTTTCTATTGCCTTTCGTGAACCTTCATTTTCATTCAGTTATAGCCGCATTTAGGAAATCGTTCGTGTTTGAGTTTTCATGGCCGATCGATCAACTTTTGTTACTGTGATTGTTGACTGCACTGTAGTTGTCCATTCTTTATGCGTATTTTCTATCCCCTTTTGCGAACCTTCATTTTTTGTTGAGTTATAGCCGCATTTAGGAAACCGCTCGTGTTTGAGTTTTCGTGGGTCGTTGATCAACTTTGGTGACTACGATTGTGGATTGTACTATACTTGTCCATTCTATGAGCGTATTTTCTATCACCTTTCATGTACCTTGATTATTCATATAGTTATAGACGTATTTTGTAAACTACTCATAGTTGAGTTTTCATGGGCGACGATCAACTTTGGTGACTACGATTGTGGATTGCACTGTAGTTGTCTATTTTGTATGCATATTTTCTATTTCCTTTCATGAAAATTTATTTTTTGTTCATTTATAGCCGCATTTAGGAAATCGCTAATGTTTGAACTTTCGTGGGGCATCGATCAACTTTGGTGACTACGATTGTGGATTCCACTATAGTTGTCTATTCTGTATGCTTATTTCTTATCGCCTTTCATGAACTTTCCTTTTTGGTTGAGTTCTAGCCATATTTAGGAAATAGCTCACATTTGAACTTTCGTGGGAATCGATCAACTTTGGTGACAACAATTGTGGATTGCACTGTAGTTGTTCATTTTCGTACGCGTATTTTGTATTGCATCTCGTGAACCTTCATTTCTTGTTCAATTATAGCCACATTTAGGAAACCACTCGTGTTTGAGTTTTTATGGGCTATCAATCAAATTTAGTGACTACGATTGTGGATTGCATTATAGTTCTGAATTATATACGCGTATTTCCTATCCCCTTTCAGTAACCTTAATTTTTCGTTGAGTTATAGCCGCATTTAGGAAACTTCTCATATTTGAGTTTTTGTGGGCCATCGATCAAGTTTCGTAACTACGATTGTGGATTGCACTATAGTTGTGTATTATAAACACTAATTTTCTATCACCTTTCGTGAACCTTCATTTATTGTTGAGTTATAGCTGCATTTAGTAAACCGCTCGTGTTTGAGTTTTCGTGGGTCATCGATCGAGTTTGTTGACTATGATTATGGATTACACTGTAGTTATGTATTCTATACATGTATTTTCCATCGACTTTCATGAACCTTCATTTCTTGTTCAGTTATAGCCAAATTTAGCAAATCGCTCGTGTTTGAGTTTTTGTCGACCATCGATCAAATTTGGTGATTACGATTATGGATTGCATTGTAGTTGTGAATTATATACATGTATTTACTATCCACTTTCAGGAACCTTCATTTTTCTTTGAGTTATAGCCACATTTAGGAAACTGCTCGTATATGAGTTTTTGTGGGCCATCGATACAGTTTGGTAAATACGATTGTGGATTACACTGTAGTTGTCTATTTTGTACTCGTATTTTCTATTGCCTTTCACGAACCTTCTTTTTTAGTTGAGTTATAGCCGCATTAGGAAACAGATTGTGTTTGAGTTTTCATGGGCCATCGATCAACTTTTGTGACTACAATTGTGCATTGCACTATAGTTTGGCATTATGAAGGCTAATTTTTTATCACCTTTCAAAAGCCTTCGTCGTTTGTTGAGTTATAGCCACATTTAGAAAACTGCTTGTGTTTGCATTTCCGTGGACCATCGATCAATTTTGGTGACTATGATTGTGGATTACATTATAGTTTTGCATTCTATATGCATATTTTCTATCACCTTTTGCGAACCTTCATCCACATTTAGGAAACCGCTTGTGTTTGAGTTTTGATGGACGATCGAATAAGTTTGGTGACTATGATTGTCGATTGCACTTTGGTTGTCCATTATGTATGTGTTTTTTCTCGCGACTTTCATAACCCTTCATTTTTTGTTGAGTTATAGCCGCATTTAGGAAACCGTTCATGTTTGAGTTTTCGTGGGCCATTGATCAACTTTGGTGACTATGATTATGGATTGCACAATAGCTGTATTATGAACTCTTATTTTCTATCGTCTTTTGCAAACCTTCATTTTTTGTTAATTTATAGCTGCATTTAGCAAACCGCTGATGTTTGAGTTTTTGTGGAATATCAACAAACTTGATTGTGGATTGTATTGTAGTTGTGCATTTTGTATGCGTATTTTTAATCGCCCTTCACGAACCTTCAATTTTTTTTGAGTTATAACCGCATTTAGGAAACTGCTTGTGTTTGAGTTTTCGTGGGCCATCGATCAACTTTGCTGACTATGCTTGTGGATTACACTATAGTTGTGCATTCTATACCCGTATTTTATATACCCTTTCATGAATATTCATTTTTCATTTAGTTATAGCCGCATTTGGGAATCCGCTCATGTTTGAGTTTTCGTGGGCCATCGATCACCTTTGGTGACTATGATTATGGATTGCACTGTAGTTGTCCATCATGTACACATATTTTCTATCGCCCTTGGAGAACCTTCATTTTCTATTGACTTATAGTCACATGTAGGAAAGCACTTGTGTTTGAATTTTTATGGGATGTTGATAAACTTTGGTGACTATGATTGTGGATTGCACTGGAGTTGTGCATTATGAATGCTAATTTTCTATCACCTTTCGTCAACCTTCATTTTTTGTTTAGTTATAGCTACATTTAATAAACTGCTTGTGTTTGAGTTTTCGTGGGTCATCGATAAAATTTGTTAACTATGATTATGGATTTCACTGTATTTTTGCATTCTATATGCATATTTTCTATCGCCTTTCGTAAACTTTCATTTCTTATTGAGTTATGGATGCATTTAGGAAACCACTCGTGTTTGAGTTTTTTTGGGCCATCGATCAACTTTGGTGACTATTATTGTGGATTGCACTATAATTTTCCATTCTATAGTCATATTTTCTATCCCCCTTCTCGAACCTTTATTTTTCATTGACTTATAGCCACATTTAGGAAACTGCTCATGTTTGACTTTTCATGGGCCATCGATCAACTTTCGTGACTACGATTGTGAATTGCAGTGTAGTTGTCCATTTTGTACGCGGTTTTCTCTCGCCTTTCATGAACCTTCAATTTTTGTTGATTTATAGCCACATTTAGGAAACCGTTTGTCTTTGAGTTTTCTTGGGCCATCAATCAACTTTGGCGACTCCGATTGTGGACTGCATTGTAGTAGTGCATTATGAACGCTAATTTTGTATCACCTTTCAAAAACCATTGTCTTTTGTTAAGTTATAGCCGTATTTAGGAAACCACTTGCGTTTGCGTTTTTGTGGGGAATCGATAAACTTTGGTGACTACCTTTGTGGATTACACTATAGTTGTACATTCTATATGCATATTTTCAATCGCCTTTCGCAAACCTTCCTTTATTGTTGAGTTATAGCCCCATTTAGGAAACAGCTCGTGTTTGAGTTTTCGTGGACCATGGAGTAAGTTTGGTGACTACGATTGTGGATTTCACTTTAGTTGTCTATTCAATATGCATTTTTTCTAGCTCCTTTTGTAAACCTTCATTTTTTGTTGAGTTATAGCCGCATTTAGGAAACCGTTTGTGTTTGAGTTTTCATGGGCCATTGATCAACTTTGGTGACTACGATTATGGATTGCAGAATAGTTGTCTATTCTATACATGTATTTTCTATAGGTGTATTTCATGACTAAAATTATGAATTGCACTGTAGTTGTCCATTCTATATGCGTCTTTTCTATTGCCTTCATTTTTTGTTGATTGACAGCTTCATTTTTTAAACTGCTCATGTTTGAGTTATCGTGGGTCGTCGATCAACATTGGTGACTACGATTACAGATTGCACTGTTGTTGTCCATTCTATTTGTGTATTTTCTATCACCTTTCAGGAACCTGCTTTTTTTGTTGAGTTATAGCTACGTTTAGGAAACCGTTCGTTTTTGAGTTTTCATGGGCCATCGATCAACTTTTGTGACTACAATTGTTGATTGCACTGTAGTCCATTTTGTATGTCTATTTTCTATTGCCTTTTGCGAACCTTCATTTTTTGTTGTGTTATAGCCACATTTAGGAAACTGCTCGTGTCTACGTTTTCATGAGCGATTGATCAATTTTGGTGACTACTACTATGCATTGCACTGTAGTTGTGAATTTTATACGTGTATTTTTTATCGCCTTTCGTCAACCTTGATTTTTTGTTGAGTTATACCCACTCTTATCAAACCACTCGTGTTTAAGCTTTCGTGGGCCATCAATCAACTTTGGTTACTACGATTGTGGATTCCACTATAGTTGTACAATATGTATGAGTATTTTCTATCGCCTTTTCCAAACATTCATTTTTTGTTGAGTTATAGCCACATTTAGGAAACCGCTCGTGTTTGAGTTTTCGTGGGCCATCAATTAACTTTGGTCACTATGATTGTGGACTACACTAGAGTTGTCCATTTTGTACATGTATTTTCCATCGCCTTTCATGAACCTTCATTTTTTATTGAGTTATAGTCTCATTTAGCAAACAACTCGTGTTTGATTTTTCGTTGGCCATCGATCAACTTTGGTGACTATGCTTGTAGATTACACTGTAGTTGTGCATTTTAAACATGTAATTTCTATCCCCTTTCTTGAACCTTCATTTTTTGTTCATTTATAGCTGCATTTATGAAACCGTTCATGTTTGAATTTTTGTGGGCCATCGATAAACTTTGGTGACTACGATTGTGGATTGTACTATGATTGTGCATTTTGTACGCATATTATTAATCGTCTTTCAAAAACCTTCATTTTTTGTTGAGTTATAGCCGAATTTAGGAAAATGATCATGTTTGAGTTTTGGTAGGCCCTCGATCAACTTTGGTGACTACGATTGTGGATTACATTGTAGTTTTGCATTCCATATGTATATTTTCTATCGCCTTTTGCAAACCTTCATTTTTCGTTGAGTTTTCATGGGCCATCGATGAACTTTGGTGACTACAATTGTGGATTGCACAGTAGTTGTGAATTCTATACGCGTATTTTTTATCCCCTTTCGTGAACCTTGATTTTTTGTTTTGTTATAGCCACATATAGGAAACCACTCATGTTTGAGTTTTCGTGGGCCATCGATCAACTTCAGTGACTAAGATTGTGGATTGTACTATAGTTGTGCATCTGTACTCATATTTTTTATCCCCTTTCATGAACATTCATTTTTCATTGAGTCATAGTCACGTTTGGGAAACCACTCATGTTTGACTTTTCGTGGGCCATCGATCAACTTTGGTGACTACGATTGTGGATTGTACTATAGTTGTGCATTCTATATGCATATTTTTACACATACAATATGGATAACTATAGTGTAATCCACAATCGTAGTCACAAAAGTTGATCGACATCCCATGAAAACTCAAACACAAGAGGTTTCCTAAAAGTGGCTATAACTCAACAAAAAGGAAACCGCTCGTGTTTGAGTTATTGTGGGCCATCGATCAACTTCCACAACTACAATTAGGGATTACACTATAGTTGTGCATTTTATATGTATATTTTATATCACCTTTCACGAACAAAAATTTTCTGTGGAATGATATCGGCACTTAGGAAACTACTCCTGTTTGAGTTTTTGTGGGCCATCAATCAACTTTGGCGACTACGATTGTAGATTGCATTGTAGATGTCAACTTTGTACATGTATTTTCTATCGCCTTTCAGGAACCTTTCACTTTTCATTGAGTTATAGCCGCATTTAGAAAACCGTTCATGTTTGAGTTTTCATGGGTCGTCACTCAATTTTGGTGACTATGATTGTGGATTGCATTCTAGTAGTCTAATTTGTATGTGTATTTTCTATCGCCTTTCGTAAACCTTCATTTTTTCTTGAGTTATAGCTGCATTTAGGAAACTACTCGTGTTTGAGTTTTTGTGGGCCGTCAATCAACTTTGGTGACTACGATTGTAGATTACACTGTAGTTGTGCATTTCATACATGTATTCTCTATCACCTTTTCTGAGCCTTCATTTTTTGATGAGTTATAGCTGCATTTAGGAAACCATTCGTTTTTGAGTTTTTGTGGGCCATTGATCAACTTTTATGACTATGATTGTCGATTGTACTATAATTGCGCATTTGTTTACACGTATTTTTAATTGCCTTTCACGAAGGTTCAATTTTTTTTGAGTTTTAGGTGCATGTAGGAAACCTCTTGTGTTTGAGTTTTCATGGGCCATCAATAAACTTTGGTGACTAAGATTGTGGATTGTATTGTAGATGTGCAGTCTGTATGTGTATTTTTCATCGCCTTTAACAACCTTCATTTTTTGTTGAGTTATAGTCACATTTAAGAAACTGCTCGTATTTGAGTTTTTGTGGGCCTTCAATCAACTTTGATGTCTACTATTGTAGATTGTACTATAGTTGTGCATTATGAATGCTAATTTTGTATCGCCTTTCGCGAATCTTCATTTTTTGTTAAGTTATAATTTAGGAAATTGCTCGTGTTCGAGTTTTCCTAGTCCATCGATTAACTTTGGTGACTACGATTGTGGATTAAACTGTAGTTGTGCATTCTATATGCTTATTCTCTATTGTCTTTCGCGAACCTTCATTTTTTGTTGAGTTATAGCCGCATTTAGGAAACCACTCGTGTTTGAGTTATTGTTGGCCATCAATCAACTTTGGTGACTACAATTGTGGATTGTACTGAAGTTGTGTGTTTTGTATGCGTATTTTCTATCAGTTTTCACGAACTTTCAATTTTTGTTGAGTTAGAGCCACATTCAGTAAACCACTCGGGTTTGAGTTTTTGTGGGTCATCGATCAACTTTGGTGACTATGATAGTGGATTTTACTATAGTTGTGCATTTTGTACCCGTATTTTTAATTGTCTTTAACAAACATTCATTTTTCATTTAGTTATAACCGCATTTAGGAAACCTCTCGTGTTTGAGATTTTGTGCACCATCAATCAACTTTTGTGACTATGATTGTGGATTACACTATAGTTGTGCATTCTGTATGCATATTTTTAATCGCCTTTCATGCACGTTCATTTTTTGTTGAGTTATAGCCGCATGTAGGAAACCACTTGTGTTTTATTTTTCATGGGCCATCAATCAACTTTAGTGACTATGATTGTGGATGGTATTGTAGTTGTGCATTCTGTACATGTATTTGTAATTTCCTCTCACGAACCTTCATTTTTTGTTGAGTTGTAGCCATTTGTAGGAAACTAATCATGTTTGAGTTTTCGTGGGCCATCGATCAAATTTGGTGACTATGATTGTCGATTGCACTATAGTTATCCATTCTGTACGTGTATTTTCTATTAGCTTTTGTGAACCTTCATTTTTTGTTGAGTTATAGTCGTATTTAGGAAACCGCTCTTGTTTGAGTTTTTGTAGGCCATCAATCAATGTTGGTGACTACGATTGTGGATTGCACTGTAGTGGTGCATTATGAACTCTAATTTTCTATCGCATTTCGTGAACCTTCATTTTTTGTTGAGTTATAGGCCAATTTAGTAAACGCTCCTGTTTGAATTTTCGTGGACCATCGATCAACTTTGGTGACTACGATTGTTGATTACACTATAGTTGTGCATTCTACAAACGTATTCTCTATTTCCTTTCATGAACCTTCATTTTTCATTGACTTATAGCCGCAGTTAGGAAACCACTTATGTTTGAGTTTTCATGGGCCATCGATCAACCTTGGTGACTACGGTTAGGGATTATAGTATAGTTGTGCTATACGCGTATTTTCTATCATCTTTCACAAACCTTCATTTTTTGTTGAGTTATAGCCACATTTGGGAAAAAGCTCGTGTTTGAGTTTTCGTGGGCCATTGACCAACTTTGGTGACTACGATTAGAGATTACACTGTAGTTGTGCATTCTATAAACATATTTTCTATCATCTTTCATGAAAATTCAGTTTTTATTTAGTTATAGCCGCATGTAGGAAGAAACAGCTCATGTTTGAGTTTTCGTGGGCCATTGATCAACTTTGGCGACTAGAATTGTGGATTGTATTGTAGTTGTGTATTTTTGCATGCATATGTAGGAAATCGCTCGTGTTTGAGTTTTTGTCGGCTATCGATCAACTGTGGTGACTAAGATTGTGGATTGCCCTATAGTTGTCGATTCTGTACATGTATTTTTTATCGCCTTTAGCAAACCTTCATTTTTAGGTTAGTTATAGCCGCATTTAGGAAATTGCTCATGTTTGAGTTTTCCTGGACATCGATCAACTTTGGTGACTACGATTGTGGATTGCACTATAGTTGTGCATTATGAATGCTAATTCTCTATCGCCTTTTACGAACCTTCATTTTTGTTGAGTTATAGCAGCATTTAGGAAACTGCCCATGTTTGAATTTTCGTGGGCCATCGATCAACTTTGGTGACTACGATTATGGATTGCACAATAGTTGTGCATTATAAATGCTAATTCTCTATCGCCTATCATGAACCTTCATTTTTTGTTGAGTTATATCTTATTTTATGAAACCGCCCATGTTTGAGTTTTCGTAGGCCATCGATCAACTTTGGTGACTACGATTGTGGATTAGACTATAGTTGTGCATTCTATAGGCGTATTTTCTATTGCCTTTCATGAAACCTCATTTTTTTTTAGTTGTAGTCACACTTAGGAAACCTCTCGTGTGTGAGTTTTCATGGACCATTGATCAACTTTGGTGACTACGATTGTTGATTGCACTGTAGTTGTCCATTTTGTATGCATATTGTCTATCGCCTTTTGTGAACCTTCATTTTTTGTTGAGTTATAGCCACATTTAGGAAACCCCTCGTGTTTTTTTTCATTGGCCATCAACTTTGGTGACTACAATTATGGATTACACCGTAGTTGTGCATTCTATACGTGTATTTTCTTTTGCCTTTCGCGAATCTTCATTTTTTCTAGAGTTATAGCCGCATTTATGAAAATGCTCATGTTTGAGTTTTCATCGGCCATAGATAAACTTTGGTGTCTACGATTGTGGATAGCACTGTAGTTGTCCATTATGTACATGTATTTTCTATTTCCTTTTGCGAATCTTCATTTTTTGTTTACTTATAGCCTCATTTAAGAAACCACTCGAGTTTCAGTTTTCGTGGACTAGCAATCAACTTTGGTGACTATGATTGTGGATTACACTGTAGTTATGCATTCTATATGCATATTTTCTATCACCTTTCGTGAAACTTCATTTTTCATTGAGTTATAGCTGCACTTAGGAAACTGCTCATATTTGAGTTTTCATGGGCCATCGATCAACTTTGGTGACTACGATTGTGGATTGCACTGTAGTTGTCTATTTTGTACGTGTAGTTTCTATCGCCTTTTGTGAACCTTTATTTTTTGTATAGTTATAGCCGCATTTAGGAAACCGGTTGTGGATTGTAATGTAGTTTTGCATTTTGTATGCATATTTTTAATCGCCTTTCAAAAATCTTCATTTTTTGTTGAGTTATATTTGTATTTAGGAAAACGATCATATTTGAATTTTCATGGGCCATTGATTAGCTTTGGTGACTATAGTTGTGCATTCTTTGCACGTATTTTCTATCGCATTTCGTGAACCTTAATTTTTTGTTGAGTTATAGCCACATTTAGGAAACAACTCGTGTTTTAGTTTTTTGTGGGCCATCAATCAACTTTGGTGACTAGAATTGTGGATTGCACTATAGTTGAACATTTTGTACCCTTATTTTCTATCGCCTTGCGTGAACCTTCATTTTTTGTTTAACTATAGCAGCATTTAGAAAACCGCTCGAGTTTGAGTTTTCGTGGTCCATTTATTAACTTTGGTGATTACGGTTGTGGATTGTATTGTAGTTGTGCATTTTGTACACATATTTTTTATTGCCTTCCACGAACCTTTATTTTTTCTTTTCGTTATAGTTGCATTTAGCAAAACACTCATGTTTGAGATTTCCTATGCAATTGATAAACTTTGGTGACTACGTTTGTGGATTACACTGTAGTTGTGCATTATATATATGTATTTTCTATTGCCTTATGTGAACCTTCATTTTTCATTGAGTTATAGCCGCACTTAGAAAACCGCTCGTGTTTGAGTTTTCATGGGCCATCATTCAACTTTGGTGACTATGATTGTGGATTTTACTGGAGTTGTGAATTTTGTATGCATATTTTTTACCGCCTTTCACAAACCTTCATTTTTTGTTAAGTTATAGCTGTATTTCAGAAATCACTTGTATTTGAGTTTTTGTGGGCCATCGATCAACTTTGGTGAATATGGTTGTGGATTACATTATAGTTGTAGACACTATACGTGTATTTTCTATCTCCTTTCCTGAACATTCATTTTTTGTTGAGTTATTATTGTATGTAGGTAACCACTCGAATTAGAGTTTTCGTGGGCCATCAGACAACTTTGGTAACTATGCTTGTGGATTACACTTTAGTTGCACATTCTGTACATATTTAGTAAACCACTCATCTTTGAGTTCTTTTGGGCCACCTATATTATTTGGTGACTACGATTGTGGATTACACTGTAGTTGTGCATTCCATACACATATTTTCTATCACCTTTCACGAACCTTCATTTTTTGTTGAGTTATAGCCGCATTTAGGAAATCGCTCGTGTTTGATATTTTGTGGGCCATCGATCAACTTTGGTGAGTACGATTGTGGATTATACTGTAGTTGTGTATTTTGTACACATATTTTTAATTGCCTTTCACAAACGTTCATTTCTTGTTGAGTTAGTCATATTTAGGAAACCGCAAATAATTGAGTTTTCCTGGGCCATTGATCAACTTTGGTGACTACAATTGTGGATTGCACTATTGTTGTCCAATCTATACGCATATTTTTTACCGTCTTTCGGGAACCTTCATTTTTCACTGAGTTATAGCTGCATTTAGGAAACTGCTCGTGTTTGAGTTTTTGTGGACCATCGATCAACTTTGGTGATTACGATTATGGATTGCACTGTATTTGTTCATTCTATAGGCATATTTTCTATCACCTTTCACAAACCTTCATTTTTTCTTGAGTTATAGCCACATTTAGGAAACCACTCATTTTTGAGTTTTCGTGGGCCATTGATCAACTTTGGTGACTATGCTTGTGGATTACACTGTACTTGTGCATTCAATATGCATATTTTCGATCACCTTTCGTGAACATTAATTTTATATTGAGTTATAGCTGCACATAGGAAACTGCTCGTGTTTGAGTTTTAGTGGGCCATCGATCAAATTTGGTGACTAAAATTGTGCATTGCACTATAGTTTTGATTTCTATACGCTTATTTTCTACCCCCTTTCGTGAACCTTAATTTTTCGTTGAGTTATAGCCGCATTGAGGAAACTGCTCATGTTTGAGTTTTCATGGGCCATTGCTCAACTTTGCTGACTACGATCATGGATTGCACTATAGTTGTCCATTTTGTATGCGTATTTTGGAAACCACTCGTGTTTGCATTTTCATGGGCCATCAATCAACTTTGGTGACTACGTTTGTGGATCGCACTATAGTTGTGCATTATGAATGCTAATTTTCTATCACCTTTCATGAACATTCATTTTTTGTTGAGTTATAGCTGCATTTAGGAAACCGCTCATGTTTGAGATTTTGTGGCCCATCGATCAACCTTGGTGACAACAATTGTGGATTACACTATAGTTGTGCATTTTATACACGTATTTTCTATCACCTTTCAGAATCTTCATTTTTTGTTGAGTTATAGCCGCATTTAGGAAATCGCTTGTGTTTGAGATTTCGTGGGCCATCGATCAATTTTGGTGACTACAATTGTGGATTTCACTATAGTTGTGCATTTTGTACACATATTTTTAATCATCTTTCACAAACCTTCATTTTTTGTTGAGTTATAGTCATATTTAGGAAACCACAAGAATTTGAGCTTTCGTGGGCCATTGATCAACTTTGGTGACTAAAATTGTGGATTGCATTGTTGTTGTTAAATCTGTACGTGTATTTCCTACTGTCTTTCATGAACCTTCATTTTTCATTGAGTTATAGCCGCATTTATGAAATTGCTCGTATTTAAGCTTTCGTGGTCCATTGATCAACTTTGGTGATTACAATTATGGATTGCACTGTATTTTTCCATTATGCACACGTATTTTCTATCTCCTTTCAGAAATCTTCATTTTCTGCTGAGTTATAGCCGCATTTAGGAAATTCCTCGTTTTCTATTTTTGTGGGCCATCGATCAACTTTGGTGACTACGATTGTTGATTGCACTATAGTTCTAAATTCTATACGCATATTTTCTATCCCCTCTCGAAAACCTTTATTTTTTGTTGAGTTATAGCCGCATTTAGGAAACCGCTCGTGTTTGAGTTTTCATGGGCCATCAATCCACTTTGATGACTACGATTGTGAATTTCACTGTAGTTGTTCATTATGAATGCTAAATTTCTATTGCCTTTTGCGAACCTTCATTTTTTGTTGAGTTATAGCCGCATTTAGGAAACCACTCGTGTTTGATTTTTTATGGGCCATTGATCAACTTTGGTGACAACAACTATGGATTACAATGTAGTTGTGCATTCTATACACATATCTTTGATCACCTTTCGCGAACCTTTATTTTTTGTTGAGTTATAGCCACATTTAGGAAACCGTTCGAGTTTGAGATTTCACCAGCCATCGATCAACTTTGGTGATTATGATTGTGGATTGTAGTATAATTGTGCATTTTGTTCATATTTTTAATTGTCTTTCACAAACCTTCGTTTTTGGATGAGTTACAGAAGTATTTAGGAAACTGCTCATATTTAAGTTTTCGTGGGCCATCAATCAACTTTGGTGACAACAATTGTGGATTGCATTGTAATTGTCCAATCTATACATTTATTTTCTATCGCCTTCCGTGAACCTTCATTTTTCATTGAGTTACAACCACATTTAGGAAACCGCTCATGTTTGAGTTTTCGTGGGCCATTAATAAACTTTGGTGATGACGATTGTTGATTGCACTGTAGTTGTCCATTTTGTACGCTTATTTTCTATCGCCTTTTGTGAACCTTCATTTTTTGTTGAGTTCTATCCGCATTTAGGAAACCGCTCGTGTTTGAGTTTTTGTGGGCCATCCATCAATTCTGGTGACTACGAATATTGATTACACTGTAGTTGTGCATTCTTTACACATATTTTCTATTTCCTTTCATGAACCTTCATTTTTTTAAGTGATAGTCGCATTTAGGAAACGGCTCATGTTTGAGTTTTTTTGGGTCATCAATCAGCTTTGGGGACTACGATTATTGATTGTAATGTAGTTGTGCATTCTATACGCGTATTTTCTAACGCCTTTCAAGAACCTTCATTTTTTGTTCAGTTATAGCTGCATTTTGGAAATGGCTCAAGTTTGAGTTTTCGTAGGCCATCGATCAACTTTGGTGACTACGATTATGGATTGTACTATAGTTCTGCATTTTGTATGCATATTTTTAATCACCTTTCCCAACTCTTCATTTTTTGTTGAGCTATAGTTGTATTTAGGAAACCGCTCGTATTTGAGCTTTCTTGGGCTATTGATCAACTTTGGCAACTACGATTGTGGATTACACATTAGTTGTGAAATTTGTATGCATATTTTCTATCGCCTTTCGCGAACCTTCATTTTTTGTTCAGTTATAGCCGTATTTAGGAAACCTCTTGTGTTTAACTTTTCATGGGCCATCAATCAACTTTGGGGAATACAATTGTGGATTGCACTATAGTTGTCTATTTTGTACACGTATTTTCTATTTTTTCGCAAACCTTCATTTTTTCGTTCAGTTATAGCTGCATTTAGGAAACCGCTCATGTTTGAGTTTTCATGGGGCATCGATCAACTTTGGAAACTACGATTGTGGATTGCACTGTAGTTGTCTATTTTTTATACGTATTTTTTGTGGATTGTACTGTAGTTATCTAGTTTGTATGCGTATTTTCTATCACCTTTTGTGAACCTTCATTTTTGTTGAGTTACGGTTGCATTTAGGAGACTACTCATGTTTGTTTTTTCATGGCCCATCGATCAACTTTGATGACTACGATTATGGATTGCACTGTAGTTGTCCATTCTATATGCGTATTCTTTATTTCCTTTCGTAAACCTTCATTTTTCATTGGGTTATTGCCGCATTTAGGAAACTGCTTGTGTTTGAATTTTCATGGGCCATCGATCAACTTTGGTGACTACACTTGTGTATTACACAATAGTTTTCTATTTTGTACACGTATTTTCTATTTCCTATTGCGAACCTTCATTTTTTGTTGAGTTATAGCCGCATTTAGGAAACCACTGATGTTTGAGTTTTTTTGGGCCATCAAGCAACTTTGGTGACTACGATTGCGGATTTTACTATTTTTGTGCATTCTGTACGGGTATTTTCTATCGCCTTTTGTGAGCATTCATTTTTTGTTGAGTTATAGCCACACTTAGGAAACCGCTTGTGTTTGAGTTTTCATGGGCCATTAATCAACTTTGGTGACCACAATTGTGGATTGCACTGTAGTTGTGCATTCTATATGCATATTTCCTATTGCCTTTTGTGAACCTTCATGTTTTGTTGAGTTATAGCCGCATTAGGAAACT
The DNA here is from genome assembly GCA_007258455.2 of Sequoia sempervirens. Taxonomy (NCBI): domain Eukaryota; kingdom Viridiplantae; phylum Streptophyta; class Pinopsida; order Cupressales; family Cupressaceae; genus Sequoia; species Sequoia sempervirens. The sequence continues at coordinate 162,280,978 of VDFB02281492.1, forward strand.
GCTCGTGTTCGAGATTTCGTGGGCGATCGATTAACTTTGGTGAATACGATTGTGGATAGCATTGTAGATGTCCATTCTGTATGCGTATTTTCTATTACCTATTGCGAACCTTCATTTTTTGTTTAGTTATAGCCGCATTTAGGAAACCACTCATGTTTGAGTTTTCATGGGCCATCGATCAACTTTGGTGACTATGCTTGTGTGTTAAACTGTAGTTGTACATTCAGTACGCGTATTTTCTATTTCCTGTAGTGAACCTTCATTTTTGTTGAGTTATAGCTGCATTTAGGAAACCGCTCATGTTTGAGTTTTTTTAGGCCATCAATCAACTTGGTAACTACAATTGTCGATTGTACTATTGTTGTGCGTTCTATACACATATTTTTAATCGCCTTTCATGAACCTTCATTTTTTGTTGAGTTATAGCCGCATTTAGCAAAACGCTCTTGTTTGAATTTTCATGGGCCGTCAATGAACTTTGGTGACTATGATAGTTGATTACACTATTTTTTTGCATTCTATACGTGTATTTTCTATAGCCTTTTGCGAACCTTCATTTTTCATTGAGTTATAGCCACACTTAAGAAACCGCACGTGTTTGAGTATTCATGGGTCATCGATCAATTTTGGTGACTACGATTATGAATGGCAGTGTAGATGTTCATGCGTATTTTTTATCTACTTTCGTGAACCTTCATTTTTCATTGAGTTATAGTCGTATTTCAGAAACTACTCGTATTTAAGTTTTTGTTGGCCATTGATCAACTTTGGTGACTACGATTGTGGAGTGCACTGTAGTTTTCCATTTTGTACTCCTATTTTCTATTGCCTTTAGCAAGCCTTCATTTTTCATTGAGTTATAGCCGCATTTAGGAAACCGCCCATGTTTGAGTTTTCGTGGGCCATCGATCAACTTTGGTGACTATGATTGTGGATTTCACTATAGTTGTCTGTTTTGTATGCATATTTTCTATCGCCTTTCGCGAACCTTTGCTTTTTTTGAGTTAAAGACACATTTAGGAAACTGCTCATTTTTGAGTTTTCGTGGGCCTTTGATCAACTGTGGTGACTACGCTAGTGGGTTGCACATAGTTGTGCATTCTATAAGATATTTTCTATCGTCTTTCGCAAACCTTAATTTTTCGTTGATATATATTTTCACTTAGGAAACTGTTCATGTTTGAGTTTTCGTGGGGCATAAATCAAATTTGGTGACTACGATTGTGGATAATACTCTAGTTGTGCATAGTCGACCTTGGTGACTATGATTGTGGATTGTAGTATAGTTGTGCATTTTTCACGCGCATTTTTAATGGCCTTTTGATGAACATTCATTTTTTCTTCAGTTATAGTCGTATGTAGGAAACCGTTTGTGTTTGAGTTTTCGTGGGCTATCTATCAGCTTTAGTGACTATGATTGTGGATTGCACTATAGTTTCCCATTATGTACACATATTTTCTATTGCCTTTCGTGAACCTTCATTTTTCGTTGAGTTATTGCCACATTTAGGAAACTGCTTGTGTTTGAGTTTTCATGAGCCAACGATCAATTTTGGTGACTACTATTGTGGATTACACTGTAGTTGTCCATTTTGTATGCTTATTTTCTATCACCTTGCACGAACCTTAATTTTTTGTTGAGTTATAGCTGCATTTAGGAAACTGCTTGTATTTAAGTTTTCATGGGCCATCGATCAACTTTGTTGACTACGATTCTGGATTACACTGTAGTTGTGCATTCTATACACGTATTTTCTATCGCCTTTCATGAAACTTCATTCTTTGTTTAGTTATAGCCACATTTAGGAAACCACTCGTGTTTGAGTTTTTGTGGGCCATTGATCAACTTTGGTCATTATAATTGTGGATTGTACTGTACTTGTGCACTTTGCAAGCATATTTTTAATCACATTTCACGAACCTTTATTTTTTCTTGAGTTAAAGCCGAATTTAGGAAAACGCTGGTGTTTGAGATTTCATGGGCCATCTATCAATTTTGGTGACTACGTTTGTGGATTACACTGTAGTTGTGCATTCAATAGGCGTGTATTCTATTGCCTTTCATGAACCTTCAATTTTAGTTGATTTATAGAAGCATTTAGGAAACCACTCATGTTTGAGTTTTTGTAGGACATTGATCAACTTTGGTGACAACGATTGTGGATTGTACTGTAGTTGTGCATTTTGTACCCATATTTTTAATCTCCTTACACGAGCGATCATTTTTTGTTCAATTATAGCTGCATTTAGGAAAATGCACATAGTTGAGTTTTCGTGGGCCATCGATCAACTTTGGTGACTATGATTGTTGATTACGTTGTACTTGTACATGGTATACGCGTATTTTCCCTCACCTTTTGTGAACCTTCATTTTTTGTTGAGTTATAGACGCACTAAAGAAATTGCTCGTGTTTGAGTTTTTTGTGGGCCATCGATCAACTTTGGTGACTACGATTGTGCATTACAGTATTGTTGTACATTATGTATGGGTATTTTCTATCGCCTTTTGCGAACGTTCCTTTTTTCTTTAGTTATAGCCATATTTAGGAAACCGCTCATGTTTGAGTTTTTCTAGGCCATCGATCAAATTTGGTGACTATAATTGTGGCTTGTATAGTAGTTGTACATTTTGTATGCATATTTTTGGATGCCTTTCATGAATATTCATTTTTTGTTGAGTTATAACCGCATTTAGGAAAATGCTCGCGTTTGAGTTTCCATGGGCCATCAATCAACTTTGGTAACTACGATTGTGGATTACACTGTAGTTGTGCATTCTCTATATGTGTATTTTCTATCACCTTTTGCGAACCATCATTTTTTGTTGAGTTATAGCTGCACTTAGGAAAGTGCCCATGTTTGAGTTTTTTGTGGGCCATTGATCAACTTTGGTGACTACGATTGTGGATTGCAATGTAGTTGTCCACTATACATGTATTCTCTATTGCCTTCTGTAAACCTTCATTTTTTGTTTAGTTATAGCTGCATTTAGGAAACCTCTCGTGTTTGAGTTTCGTGTGCCATCAATCAACTTTGGCGACCACGATTATGGATTGCACTATAGTTGTCTATTCTATATGCTTATTTTCTATAGCCTTTTGTGAAACTTCATTTTTCATTGAGTTATAACCACATTTAGGAAACCTCTCGTGTTTGAGTTTTGTGGGTGATCAATTAACTTTGGTGACTACAATTATGGATTACACTATGGTTGTGCATTGTATACACAGATTTTCTATCACTTTTCGTGAAACATCATTGTTTGTTGAGTTATAGCCACATTTAGGAAACCACTCATGTTTGACTTTTTGTGGGCCATCAATCAACTTTGGTGACTATGCTTGTGGATTGTACTGTAGTTGTACATTTTGTACGTATATTTTTAATTTCCTATCATGAACCTTCATTTTTTGTTGAGTTATAGCCGGATTTAGGAAAACGCTCATATTTGAGTTTTCTTGGGCCATCGATCAATACTGGTGACTACGATTATGGATTACATTGTAGTTGTGCATTGTATACGTGTATTTTCTATCACGTTTCACGAACCTTTTTTTTGTTGAGTTATAGCCACAATTAGGATACCGCTCGTGTTTGAGTTTTCATGGGCCATCGATCAACTTTGGTAACAACGATTGTGGATTGCACTATAGTTGTGTATTCTATATGCATATTTTCTATTGTCTTTTGTGAACCTTCATTTTTTTTTGAGTTATAGCCACATTAGGAAACTGCTTGTGTTTGAGTTTTCGTCGGCCATCGATCAACTTTGGTGTCTACGATTGTTCATTACACTATACTTATGCATTCTATATGCATATTTTTAATCGCCTTTCACGAACCTTCATTTTTTGTTGAGTTATAACCGCATTTAGGAAAACGCTCTTGTTTGAGTTTTCATGAGCCATCAATCAACTTTGGTGACTACGATTGTTGATTACACTATAATTGCGCATTCTATATGCATATTTTCTATCGCCTTTTGCGAGCCTTCATTTTTCATTGAGTTATAGCCACACTTAGGAAATTGCTCGTGTTTGAGTTTTTGTGTGCCATCGATAAACTTTGCTAACCACGATTGTGGACTGCATTGTAGTTGTGCATTCTGTATGCATATTTTTTATTTCCTTTCATGAACCTTAATTTTTCGTTGAGTTATAACCACATTAGAAAACAATTTATGTTTTAGTTTTTGTGGGCCAACGATTAACTTTTTTGACTATGATTATGGATTGCATAGTAGTTGTCCATTATGTATGCATATTTTCTATTGCCTTTTGTGAACCTTCATTTTTTGTTGAGTTATAGCTACATTTAGGAAATCGATCGTGTTTGATTTTTCATGGGTCATCAATCAACTTTGGTGACTACGCTTGTGTATTACAATGTAGTTGTGCATCCTGTACGCGTATTTTCTATTTCCTTTCGCGAACCTTCTTCTTTTGTTCAGTTATAGCCACATGTAGGAAACCTTTGATGTTTGAGTTTTTTTGGTCCATCGAACAACTTTGGTAACTATGATTGTGGATTGTACTATAGTTGTGCATTTTGTACTCAAATTTTTAATCACATTTCACGAAACTTCATTTTTTGTTGAGCTATAGACACATTTAGGAAAACACACACGTTTGAGTTTTCGTGGGCCATTAATCAACTTTGGTGACTACGATTGCTGATTACACTATATTTCTGAATTTTATACGTGTATTTTCTATCGCCTTTCGTGAACCTTCATTTTTCGTTGAATTATAGCCACACTTAGGAAACCGGTTGTGTTTGAGTGTTCGTGGGTCATCGATCAATTTTCGTGACTACGATTGTGGATTGTACTGTTGTTGTGTATTCTATACACATATTTTTAATCACCTTTCACAAAACTTTACTTTTTGTTGAGTTATAGCCAGAATTAGGAAAATGCTCTTGTTTAACTTTTCGTGGGCCATCAATCAACTTTGGTGACTACAATTGTGGATTGTACTATAGTTGTGCATTTTGTACGCGTATTTTTAATCACCTTTCACGAACATTCATATTTTTTTGAGTTATAGCCGCATCTAGGAAACTGCTTATGTTTGAGTTTTCATGGGCCATCGATCAACTTTGGTGACTAGGATTGTGGATTGTATTGTAGTTGTGCATTATGTATGCATATTTTTCATTGCCCTTCACAAACCTTCATTTTTTGTTGAGATATAGTCACATTTAGGAAACTGCTTGTGTTTAAGTTTTCGTTCACCATCAGTCAATTTTGGTGACTATGATTGTGGATTGTAGTATAGTTGTGCATTTTGTACATGTATTTTTAATGGCCTTTCACAAACATTCATTTTTTGTTTAGTTAAAGTCATATGTAGGAAACCGCTCATGTTTAAGTTTTTGTAGGCTATTGATCAGCTTTGGTGACTATGATTGTGGATTTCAGTATAGCTTTCGATTTCGTATGCATATTTTCTATCGCCTTTCATGAACCTTCATTTTTTCGTTGAGTTATAGCCACATTTATGAAACCGCTCATGTTTGAGTTTTCATGGACTATCGATCAATTTTGGTGACTACAATTGTGGATTACACTTTAGTTGTCCATTCTATACACATATTTTCTATCGCCTTTTGTCAACCTTCATTTTTTCTTTAGTTATAGTTGTATTTGGGAAACCACTCATGTTTAATTTTCGTGGGCCATCGATCAACTTTGGTGAGTACGATTGTGGATTCCACTATAGTTGTCCATTTTGTACGCTTATTTCCTATCACCTTGTGTGAACCTTTGTTTTTTGTTGAGTTGTTGCCGCATTTAGGAAACCACTCGTGTTTGAGTTTTCGTGGGCCATCAATCAACTTTGGTGACTACGATAATAGTTTTCACTTATTTCCTATCGCCTTTCATGAACCTTCATTTTTCATTGAGTTATAGCCACACTTAGGAAACCACTTGTGTTTGAGTTTTTGTGGGCCATCAATTATCTTTGGTGACTACAATTATGGATTGCACTGTAGTTGTCCATTCTATATGAGTATTTTCTATCGCCTTTTGCGAACCTTCATTTTTTGTTGAGTTATAGCCACATTTAGGAAACCACTCCTGTTTGAGTTTCCATGGGCCATCAATCAACTTTGGTGACCATGATTGTGGATTACACTATAGTTGTGCATTCTATACGCGTATATTCTATTACCTTTCCTGATCCTTCATTTTGGTTTATTTATAGCCGCATTTATCAAACTGCTTGTGTTTGAGTTTTTGTGTGCCATTGATCAACTTTGGTGACTACGATTGTGGATTGTATTGTTGTTGTACATTTTTTACGCATATTTTTAATCGCCTTACACGAACCCTCATTTTTTGTTGAATTTTAACCGCATTTAGGAAAACACTCTTGTTTGAGTTTTTGTGGGACATCGATCAACTTTGGTGACTACGATTGTTGATTACACTGTACTTGTGCATGCTATACACGTATTTTCCCTCACCTTTCGTGAACCTTGATTTTTCGTTGATTTATAGATGCAGTTAGGAAATCGTTCGTGTTTGAGCTTTCGTGGGCCATCGATCAAATTTGGTGACCACGATTGTGGATTGCACTGTAGTTGTCCATTTTGTATGCGTATTTTCTATCGCCTTTCGTGAACCTTCATTTTATGTTGAGTTATAGCCACATTTTGGAAACTGCTCGACTTTGAGTTTTCTTGGGGCATCGATCAATTTTGGTGAATATGCTTGTGGATTACACTATATTTGTGCATTCTATACACGTATTTTCTATTTCCTTTCATGAACCTTGACTTTTTGTTTAGTTATAGCCACATTTAAGAGACTACTCTTGTTTGAATTTTTTTGGGTTATCGATCAACTTTGGTGACTATGATTGTGGATTACACTGTAGTTTTCCAATTTGTAAGTGTATTTTCTATCGCCTTTCGCGAACCTTCATTTTTCATTAACTTATAGCCACTTTTAGGAAACTGCTCATGTTTATGTTTTAGTTTTTGTGGGCCATCGATCAACTTTGGTGACTATGATTGTGGATTGCACTGTAATTGTCCATTTTGTACACATTTTTTCTATCGCCTTTCGTGAACCTTCATTTTTTGTTTAGTTATAGCTGCATTTAGGAACCACTTATTTTTGAGTTTTCTTGGGCCATCAATCAACTTTGGTGACTATGCTTGTGGATTACATTGTAGTTGTGCTTTGTATATGCGTATTTTCTATTGACTTTCATAAAACCTTCATTTTTTGTTGAGTTATAGTTGCATTTACGAAAACGCTCGTGTTCGAGTTTTTGTGTGCCATCAATCAACTTTGGTGTCTATGATTATGGATTACACTGTAGTTGTGCATTTTATACACGTATTTTCTATCACCTTTCATGAACCTTTATTTTTTGTTGAGTTATAGCCGCACCTAGGAAAGCACTCATGTTTGAGTTTTTTGAGGGCCATCATTCAACTTTGGTGACTACGATTGTGTATTGTAGTGTAGTTGTCCATTCTGTAAGTGTATTTTCTATAGCCTATCGTGCACTTTCATTTTGTTTTCAATTATAGCCACATTTAGGAAACAGCTCATGTTTGAGTTTTCGTGGACAATTGATCAACTTTGGTGACTTTGTTTGTGGATTGCACCGTAGTTGTGAATTTTATACGCGTATATTATATCCCCTTTTGGGAACCTTCATTTTTTGTTGAGTTATAGCCACATTTTGGAAACCACTTGTGTTTGAGTTTTTGTTTGCCATCCATCAACTTTGGTGACTACGATTATGGATTGCACTATAGTTGTCTATTCTATACACGTATTTTCTATTGCCTTTCATGAACCTTCATTTTTCATTTAGTTATAACCGCATTTAGAAAACTGCTCGTGTTTGAGTTTCTATGGGCCATCGATCAACTTTGGTGACTACGATTATGGATTGCACTGTAGGGTATGTGCAGGATCATGATGGAAAAAATAGGCCCTTAAGTGGCGAAAAATTTAGAAAAATCAAAGTAAGGCAACTTGATGTAAAAATTTGAATAAGTTATGTATATTATTTCAAAAATATGTAAGAATAGAATCTATAACAAATTGAATGTAGTTTCTAAATTACTAGGTTTATTTAAAAAAAAAAATCCTATTTGGTGAAAATTTGAACTTTCAATGTACTAGTACTTAAATTTCAAAGAAAAAATAAGGTGTTTGTCTGACCACCCTAACCACAATAAAATGATAATATTTTTAATAAGATTTTAGATATAAGTAGAGGACTCATGTCCTGATGTGATGCATATTTTTTTGTAATTAATTATGAATTTTTTATTACAACTTTTAAAAAATGTAAAAACTTGTATGTCTGATCACCTTAACTTGGTCAAAACTTCAAGAAATTCATTTTTTTTTAATCGTATAGTATGTGAAACATAGAATGTGACGCATATTTCAAATTCAAAAAATGTGATACCGTTTAAAAGCTATAGATGTTTTTTAATTAGCGTATCAATTAGGACTTTAGTCTTGATTAAAATAGAAAATGAATAATAATTATTTATTAAATTCAAAGTAAAGCATAATTTATATTGGTGGAAAGCTGAGAATCTCCTTTAAAAACCCTTTTCGTTTCATCAATTTTGAGTAAAAAAAAAGTCATCAACCACATACCCTACACATACCCATCATATCGCCACTTTTTTTCCCATCATGATCCTGCACATACCCTGTAGTTATCCATTTTGTATGCGTATTTTCTATCACCTTTTGTAAACCTTCATTTTTTTGTGACTACGCTTGTGGATTACACCGTAGTTGTGCATTCTATATGTGTATTTTCTATCGCCTTTCGCGAACCTTCATTTTTATTGAGTTATAGCCACATTTAGGAAAACACTCGTGTTTGAGCTTTCGTGAGCCATCGATCAACTTTGGTTACTACGATTGTGGATTACATTATAGTTGTACATTCTATATGCGTATTTTCTATCGCCTTTCCGAAACCTTCATTTTTTGTTGAGTTATAGCCACATTTAGGAAGTTGCTCATATTTGAGTTTCTTTGGGCCATCGATCAACTCTAGTGACTATGATTGTTGATTGCACTATAGTTGTCCATTATGAAGGTGTTTTTTCTATCACCTTTCAAGAACCTTCATTTTTTGTTGAGTTAAAGCCGCATTTAGGAAACCACTCGTGTTTGAGTTTTTGTTGGCCATCAATCAACTTTAGTGACTATGATTATGGATTCCAATGTAGTTGTGCATTCTATACACATATTTTCTATCGCCTTTCACGAACCTTCATTTTTTGTTGAGTTATAGCCACATTTAGGAAACCACTCATGTATGAGTTTTTGTGGGCCATCAATCAACTTTGGTGACTACGATTGTCGATTGTACTGCAGTTGCCCATTTTGTACAAATATTTTTAATCGCCTTTCATGAACTTTTTTTTTGAGTTATAGCCGCATTTAGGAAAACACTTGTGTTTGAGTTTTCGTGGGCCATCGATCAACTTTTGTGACTAAGATTGTGGATTACATTGTAGTTGTGAATTGTATACACGTATTTTCAATCGCCTTTCACGAACCTTCATTTTTTGTTGTGTTATAGACACACTTAAGAAACTGCTCGTGTTTGAGTTTCTGTGGGCCATCGATCAACTTTGGTGACCATGATTGTGGATTGCACTGTATTTGTGCATTATATACTCATATATTCTATTGCCTTTGTGAACTTTTATTTTTTATTTAGTTATAGCCTCATTTAGGAAACCACTCGTGTTTGAGTTTTGGTGGGACATCAATCAACGTTGGTGACTACGATTGTGGATTGCAATATAGTTTTCCAATCTGTGCGCGTATTTTCTATCACCTTTCACAAACCTTCATGTTTCGGTTAGTTATAGCCGCATTTAGAAAACTACTCATGTTTGAATTTTGGTGGGCCATCGATCAACTTTGGTCACTACGATTGTGGATTGCACTATAGTTGTCCATTTTGTATGCATATTTTCTATCACCTTTCATGAAACTTCATATTTTTTTTAGTTATACCTGCATTTAGGAAACCTCTCGTGTTTGAGTTTTCGTGGGCCATTGATCAACTTTGGTTACTACTCTTGTGGATTACACTATATTTGTGCATTACATACATGTATTTTCTATTACTTTTTGCAAACATTCTTTTTTTGTTGAGTTATAACTGCATTTATGAAACCGCTCATGTTTGATTTTTTTGGGCGAATCGATCAACTTTGGTGACTACGATTGTGGACTGTACTATTCTTGTGAATTTTGTACGCATATATTTAATCCCCTTATGCGAACCTTCATTTTTTGTTGAGTTATAGCTGCATTTAGGAAACCGCTCATGTTTTATATTTCGCGGGTCATCGATCACATTTAGTGAGTACGATAGCGGATTGCACTATAGTTGTCCATTTTGTACGTCCATTTTCTAACACCTTTAGCAAACCTTCATTTTTCGTTGAGTTATATCCACATTTAGGAAACTGCTCGTATTTGAATTTTCGTGGGCGATTGCTCAACTTTGGTGACTATGATTGTGGATTGCACTGTAGTTGTCCATTATGTACATGTATTTTCTATCGCCTTTCACGAACCTTTGTTTTTTATTGAGTTATTGCCGCATTTAGGAAACCACACGAGTTTGATATTTCATGGGCCATCCATCAACTTTGGTGACTATGATTGTAGATTATATTGTAGTTGTGCAGTATGTTATATTTTTAATCGCCTTTCACAAACCTTTATTTTTTGTTGAGTTATAGTCATATTTAGGAAACAACTCATATTTGAGTTTTCGTGGGCTATCGATCAACTTTGGTGACTACGATTGTGGGATTGCACTGTAGTTGTCCAATCTATATACTTATTTTCTATTGCCTTTTGCGAACCTTCATTTTTCATTAATTTATAGCCTCATTTAGGAAACTGCTCATGTTTGAGTTTTCATGGGCCATCAATCAACTTTGGTGACTATGATTGTCAATTGCATTGTACTTTTCCACTTTGTATGCATATTTTCTATTACCTTTCGCAAACCTTAATTTTTTTTGAGTTATAGCTGCCTTTAGAAAAACAATCGTGTTTAAGTTTTTATGGGCCATCGATTGACTTTGGTGAGTACGATTGTGGATTACGCTGTAGTTGTCTATTCTATACACGCGTTTTCTATTTTCTTTCTTGAAGCTTCATTTTTTGTTGAGTTATAGCCACATTTAGGAAACTGGTCGTGTTTGAAATTTTGTGGGCCACCGATCAACTTTGGTGACTACGCTTGTGGATTTTACTATAGTTTTTCATTTTATATGCATATTTACTATTGCCTTTCATGAACCTTCATTTTTTGTGGAGTTATAGCCGCATTTAAGAAAACGCTCATATTTTAGTTTTTGTAGGACATCAATCTACTTTGGTGACAATAATTATGGATTACACTATAGTTGTGCATTTTATATGCGTATTTTCTATCGCCTTTCATGAACCTTCATTTTTCGTCGAGTTATAGCCGCACTTAGCAAACTACTCGTCCTTGAATTTTGGTGGGCCATTGATCAACTTTGGTGACTATGATTGTCGATTATACTATAGTTGTCCATTCTGTATGCATATTTTCTATCACCTTTCGTGAACCTTCATTTTTATTTGAGTTAATGTTGCTTTTAGGAAACCAGTCATGCTTGAGTTTTCATGGGCCATTGATCAACTTTGGTGACTATGATTCTGGATTGCACTGTAGCTATCCAATCTGTACACGTATTTTCTATCACTTTTTGCGAACCTTTCTTTTTTCTTGTGTTATAGCCCCATTTAGGATATTGCTTGTGTTCTAGTTTTCGTGGGCCATTGATCCACTTTGCTGACTACGAGTTTGGATTGCACTGTAGATGTGAATTCTATACACATATTTTCCATCCCCTTTCACAAACCTTCATTTTTTGTTGAGTTATAGCCATATTTAGTAAACCACTCATGTCTGAGTTGTCGTGGGCCATCGATCAACTTTTGTGACAATGATTGCGGATTGCACTGTAGTCGTCCATTCTGTAAGCGTATTTTCTATTTCCTTTTGCAAACCTTCATTTTTTGTTATGTTATAGCGACATTTGGGAAGCCGCTCGTTTTTGAGTGTTCATGGGCCATCGATCAAGTTTGGTGACTACAATTTTAGATTGCACTGTAGTTGTGAATTCTATAAACGTATTTTCTATCCCCTTTCGTGAACCTTGATTTTTCATGGAGTTATAGCCGCATTTAGGAAACCGTCGTGTTTGAGTTGTCATGGGCCATCCATTGACTTTAATGACTACGATTGTGGATAGCACTGTAGTTGCCCATTCTATATGCATATTTTCTATCTTCTTTTGTGAACCTTTGTTTTTTGTTGAGTTATACCCGCATTTAGGAAACCACTCATGTTTGAGTTTTCGTGGGGCCATCGATCAAGTTTGGTGACTATGTTTGTGGATTACACTGTAGTTGAGAATTCTATGTGTATTCTCTATCGCCTTTCGAGAACCTTCATTTTTATTTGAATTATAGCCGAATTTAGGAAACCGCTCAAGTTTGAGTTTTTGTCGGCTATCGATCAACTTTGTTGACTTCGCTTGCGGATTGTATAGTAGTTATGTATTTTGTACACATATTTTTAATCACCTTTCATGAACCTTTATTTTTTGTTGAGTTATAGCCATAGATAGAAAAACACTCGTGTTTGAGTTTTCGTGGGCGATCCATCAACATCTATTTTCTATCGCCTTTCAGGAACCTTCATTTTTTGTTGAGTTATAGCAGCACTTAGGAAACTGATCATGTTTGAGTTTTCATGGGCCATCGATCAGCTTTGGTGACTATGATTCTAGATTGCACTGTAGTCATCAATTCCCCTTTTGCGAACCTTCAATTTTTGTTGAGCTATAGCCGCATTTAGGAAAACGTTCATTTTTGAGTTTTCATGGGTCATTGATCAGCTTTGGTGACTATGATTGTGGATCGCCCATTAGTTTTGCATTCTATATGCGTATTTTCTATCTCCTTGCGTGAACCTTCGTTTTTCGTTGAGTTATAGCTCCATTTAGGAAATGCTCATGTTTGAGCTTTCATGGGCCATCAATCAACTTTGGTGACTATGATTGTGGATTGCATTGTATTTTTCCATTCTATACGTGTATTCTCTATTGCCTTTCACAAAACTTAGTTTTTGTTGAGTTATAGACACATTTAGGAAACCGCTCGTTTTTTAGTTTTCGTGGGCCATCAAACAACTTTGGTGACTACGATTGTGGATTGTACTCTAGTTGTGCATTCTGTACACATATTATTAATCACCTTTCATGAACCTTACCTTTTTCTTGAGTTATAGCCGTATTTAGTAAATCCCTTGTATTGACTTTTCGTGGACCATTAATCAAATTTGGTGACTACAATTGTTAGGAAACGCTCATGTTTGAGTTTTTGTGGGCCATTGATCAACTTTGGTGACTACGATTGTGGATTGCACTGTAGTTGTGCATTCTGTAACTGTATTTTCTGTCGCCTTTTGTGAACCTTCATTTTTCGTTGAGTTATAGCCATATTTAGGAAACCCCTTGTATTTGAGTTTTCGAGGGCCATCGATCAAGTTTGGTGACTACGATTGTGGATTGCACTGTAGTTGTCCATTCTATAAATGTATTTTCTATAGCCTTTCGTGAACCTTCATTTTTTGTTGAGTTATAGCGACATTTAGGAAACCGCTTGTGTTTGAGTTTTCATGGGCCATCTATCAACTTTGGTGATTGCACTTGCGGATTGCACTATAGTTGTGCATTTTGTACGCATATTTTCTATCGCCTTTTGTGAACTTTTATTTTTTGTTAAGTTATAGCCACATTTAGGAAACCGCTCATGTTTGAGTTTTTTTTGGCCTTTGATCAACTTTGGTGACTACGATTGTGGATTGTACTGTAGTTGTCAATTATGTATGCATATTTTTAATCGTCTTTCATAAACCTTCATTTTTTGTTGATTTATAGCTGCATTTAGGAAAACGCTCATGCTTGAGTTTTCGTGGGCCATTGATCAGCTTCGATGTCTATGATTGTGGATTACATTGTAGTTGTTCATTCTATACATATATTTTCTATCGCATTTCACAAACCTTCATTTTTCATTAAGTTATAGTCGCACTTAGAAAACCGCTCATGTTTTCATTTTGTGGGCCACCGATCAATAGTGGTGACTACGATTGTGGATTGCACTCTAGTTGTCCATTCTATACACATTTTTTCTATTGCCTTTTGTGAACCTTCATTTCTTGTTGAGTTATAGCCGCATTTAGGAAACCGCTCGAGTTTGAGTTTTCATGGGCCATTGATCAACTTTCGTGACTAGGCCTATGGATTGCGTTGTAGTTGTGCATTTTGTACATGTATTTTCTATTGCCTTTCGTGATCATTCATTTTTTGTTGAGTTATAACTGCATTTAGGAAACTGCTCATGTTTGAGTTTTTGTGGGCCATCAATCAACTTTGGTGACTACGATTGTGCATTGTATTGTAGTTGTGCATTTTGTACACATATTTGGAACCTTCATATTTTGTTGAGTTATTGTCGTGTTTACAAAAACTCTCGTGTTTGTGTTTTCGTGGGCCATCAATCAAATTTGGTAACTACGACTATGGATTGCATTGTAGTTCTACATTCTATATGCATATTTTCTATCGACTTTCGCAAACCTTCATTTTTTGTTGAGTTATAGCTGCATTTAGGAAACCGCTCATGTTTCAGTTTACATGGGCCATCAATCAACATTGGTGATTAGGATTGTGGATTGCACTATAATTGTCCATTTTGTACATGTATTTTCTATCGCCTTTTGTGAACCCTCATTTTTTGTTGAGTTATAGCAGCATTTAGTAAAAAACTCGTGTTTGAGTATTTGTGGGCCATCAATCAACTTTCGTGACTACGCTTGTGGATTACACTATAGTTGTACATTCTATACTCATATTTTCTTTTTCCATTCGTGAACCTTCATTTTTTGTTGAGTTATAGCCGCATTTAGGAAACTATTCATATTTATGTTTTCATGGGCCATCGATCAACTTTAGTCAGTACGATTAAGGATTATATTGCAGTTGTTCATACTACACACATATTTTTTATCGCCTTTTGTGAACCTTCATTTTTCACTGAGTATAGTCACACTTAGGAAACTCCTCGTGTTTGTGTTTTGTGGGCCATTGATCAACTTTGGTGACTATGTAGGATTGTTGAATGCACTGTAGTTGTCCATTATGTCTGTGTGTTTTCTATCACCTTTCGCAAACATTCATTTTTTGTTGAGTTATAGCCATATTTAGGAAGCCGCTCACTTTTGAGTATTTGCGGGCCATCAATCAATTTTGGTGACTACGATTGTGGATTGTACTATATTTGTGCATTCTATATGCATATTTTTAATTACCTTTCATTAACCTTCAATTTTAGTTGAGTTATAGCCACATTGAGGAAAACGCTCGTTTTTGAGTTTTTGTGGGCCATCGATCAACTTTGGTGACTACAATTTTGGATTACACTGTAGTTGTGCATTCTATACACATATTTTCTATTGCCTTTTGTAAACCTTTATTTTTCGTTCAGTTATAGTTGCACTTAGGAAACCGCTTGTGTTTGAGTTTTCGTCGACCTTTGATCAACATTTGTGACTACAAATGTGTATTGTACTGTAGTTATCCATTCTCTACATGTATTTTCTATCACCTTTCACGAATCTTCATTTTTTGTTGAGTTATAGCTGTATTTAGCAAACCACTCGAGTTTGAGTTTTTGTGGCCCATTGATCAACTTTGGTGACTACTCTTGTGGACTACACTATAGTTGTGCATTCTATACACATATTTTATATCGCCTTTCACAAACCTTCATTTTTTTTTTAGTTATAGCCGCATTTAGGAAATCACTCATGTTTGAGTTTTTGTGGATGGATCAAGTTTGGTGACTACGATTGTGGACTACACTATAGTTGTGCATTCTATATGTGTACTTTCTATCGCCTTTCACACACTTAGGAAACCTATCATCTTTGAGTTTTCATGGGCCATCGATCAATTTTGGTGACTACAATTGTGGATTGCACTATAGTTGTCCATTCTATATGCGTATTTTCTATTGCCTTTCGTGAACCTTCATTTTTTGTTCAATTATAGCCGCATTTAGGAAACCGCTCGTGTTTGAGTTTTCCTTGTCCATCGATCAACTTTGGTGACTACTATTGTGGATTGCACTGTAGTTGTGCATTATGTACACTAATTTTCTATCGCATTTTCTGAACCTTCATTTTTTGTTGAGTTATAGCTGCATATAGGAAACTGCCCATGTTTGAGTTTTTGTGGCCTATCAATCAACTTTGGTGACTACGATTGTGGATTGTAATCTAGTTTTGCAATTTTGTATACATATTTTTAATCACCTTCCACGAACCTTCATTTTTTTATTGAGTTATAGCCGCATTTAGGAAAACGCTCGTGTTTGAGTTTTCATGGGCCATCAGTCAATTTTGTTGACTACGATTCTGGATTACACTGTAGTTATGCATTCTATACGTGTATTTTCTATTGCCTTTCGTGAACCTTCAATTTTCGTTGAGTTATATCAACTTTGGTGACTACGATTGTGGATTGCACTATAGTTACCCATTCTCTAAGCATATTTTTTGTCACCTTTCATGAACCTTCATTTTTTGTTGAGTGATGGCCGCATTTAGGAAAACGCTCGTGTTTGAGTTTCCATGGGCAATCGATCAACTTTGGTGACTACGATTGTCGATTGCACTGTAGTTGTCTATTATGTACACATATTTTCTATTCACTTTCGTCAACCATCATTTTTTGTTGAGTTATAGCCACATTTAGGAAATCACTCGTGTTTGAGGTTTTGTCGGCCATCAATCAACTTGGGTGACTACGATTGTGGATTGCACTATAGTCGTCAATTTTGTATGCGTATTTTCTATCGTCTTTCACGAACCTTCATTTTTTGTTGAGTTATAGCCGCATTTAGAAAACCACTCATTTTTGAGTTTTTTGGGGCCATCGATCAATTTTGGTGGCTACGATTGTGGAATTTATGATAGTAGTGCATTCTGTATGCATATATTTAATCATCTTTCACGAACCTTCATTTTTCATTGAGTTATAGCCGCATTTAGGAAAACGTTCATGTTTGAGTTTTCTTGGGCCATCAATCAACTTTGCTGACTACGATTGTGGATTTCACTATAGTAGTCCATTATGTATGCTTATTTTCTATTTCCTTTCGCCAACCTTCATTTTTGGTTGTGTTGTAGCTGCATTTAGGAAACCACTTGTGTTTGAGTTTTCATGGGCCATCAATCAACTTTGGTGACTACGATTCTTGATTGAACTATAGTTGTGAATTCTATACGCGTATTTTGTATCCCCATTCGTGAACCTTCATTTTTCAGTTGAGTTATAACCGTATTTAGGAAACCACTCATGTTTGAGTTTTTGTTGGCCATCAATCAAATTTGTTGACTAAGATTGTGGATTGCACTGTAGTTGTCCATTCCGTACGCGTATTTTCTATTGAATTTCTTGAACCTTCATTTTTTCTTGAGTTATATCCACATTTAGGAAATCGCTCGTGTTTGACTTTTTGTGGGCCATTGATCAGCTGTAGTGACTATGATTGTGGATTGTACTGTAGTTGTGCACTCTGTACACATATTTTTAATCACCTTTCAAGAAACTTCATTTTTTGTTGAGTTATAGCTGCATTTAGGAAAATGCTCTATTTTGTGTTTTTGTGGGCCATCAATCAACTTTGGTGACTATAATTATGGATTGCATTGTAGTTGTCAATTTTGTATGCGAATTTTCTATCGTCTTTCACGAACCTTCATTTTTTGTTGAGTTATATCCACATTTAGGAAATCGCTCGTGTTTGACTTTTTGTGGGCCATTGATCAGCTGTAGTGACTATGATTGTGGATTGTACTGTAGTTGTGCACTCTGTACGCATATTTTTAATCACCTTTCAAGAAACTTCATTTTTTGTTGAGTTATAGCTGCATTTAGGAAAATGCTCTATTTTGTGTTTTTGTGGGCCATCAATCAACTTTGGTGACTATAATTATGGATTGCACTGTCGTTGTCAATTTTGTATGCGAATTTTCTATCGTCTTTCACGAACCTTCATTTTTTGTTGAGTTATAGCTGCATTTAGGAAACCACTCATGTTTGAGTTTTTTTGGGCCATCGATCAACTTTGGAGGCTATGATTGTGGATTGTATTATAGTAGTGCATTATGTATGTATATTTTTAATCATCTTTCATGAACCTTCTTTTTTTGTTGAGTTATAGCTGCATTTAGGAAAACGTTTGTGTTTGAGTTTTCATGGGCCATCAATCAACTTTGGTGACTACGATTGTGGATTCCATTGTAGTTGTCCATCCTGTACGCTTATTTTCTATCGCCTTTCGCCAACCTTCATTTTTTGTTGAGTTATAGCTGCATTTAGGAAACCACTCGTGTTTGAGTTTTCATGGGCCATTGACAACTTTGGTGACTATGATTTTTGATTGCACTCTAGTTGTGAATTCTATACGCGTTTTTTCTATCCCCTTTTGCAAACCTTAAATTTTTGTTGAGTGATAGCCGTATTTAGGAAACCGCTCGTGTTTGAGGTTTTGTGTGCCATCGATCAACTTTGGTGACTATGATTGTGGATTGCACTGTAGTTGTTAATTCTATATGCGTATTTTTGATACTTTCACGAACCTTCATTTTTCATTGAGTTATAACGACATTTAGTAAACTTCTCTTGTTTGAGTTTTGTGGGCCATCGATCAACTTTGGTGACTACAATTGTTGATTACACTGTAGTTGTCCATTTTATAATTTTCTATCACCTTTCGTGAACCTTCATTTTTCGTTTAGTTATAGCCATATTTAGCAAACCACTTGTATTTGAGTTTTCTTGGGTCATTGATTTAACATTGGCAAGTACAATTGTGGATTGCCCTATAGTTGTCCATTCTTTATGCATATTTACTCACCTTTCGCAAACCTTTATTTTTCGTTGAGTTAAAGGTGCATTTAGGACACTGCTCCTGTTTGACTTTTCGAGGACCATCGATCATCTTTGGTGACTACGGTTGTAGATTCCAATGTAGTTGTCCATTTTGTACCCATATTTTCTATTACCTTTTGTGAACCTTTATTTTTTGTTGAGCTATATCCGCATTTAGGAAACCGATCAAGTTTTAATTTTCGTGGGCCATCGATCAACTTTGGTGACTACGCTTGTGGATTACACTATAGTTGTACATTCTATATGGGTATTTTCTATCGCCTTTCACAAACCTTCATTTTTGTTTACTTATAGTCGCATTTAGGAAATCGCTCATATTTGAGTTTTTGTGGGCCATCCATCAACTTTGGTGACTACACTTGTGGATTACACTCTAGCTGTGCATTCTATATGCATATTTTCTATATCCTTTCATAAACCTTCATTTTTTTCTAAGTTATAGCCGCGTTTACGAAATCGCTCTGTAACTGAGGGTAATTTCTGGATGTTAGATGAGATCAATTAAATTGAAAGCAAAAGACAAAAACCAAAAGTAGCTACAAAACACAATGGAAGTATATGAAAGAACGATTATACCTGATCGCTGAAGTCTCCATGATTCATTTTTGTAGCACCTTCTTACTTGCTAGATATTGTTGCCCTCAGATTCCTTGTTCAAGCAATCTGGAAATGCCTAAGTCCTACAACAAGCCTTGAAGGATTTGCATAAAGTCTAGATGCCTATATCTAAAAACCAATGCCTATGCCAATATTAATCAAATGCCTATGACAACGAATAAGTAAATAAATGCCTATATTAATTACGTAAAATATCTCCCCTCAAAAATGAGAAGAAGATGGCATTTTATAGAAAAGGCCATTTCGAACGGACGGACGAGATAAATCATTGACAAGAACCTAAAATGAACGATCCAGATTAAACCTGAGAATCCCTAATTAGGGTTAGGGCAAAATCCTTAATCAAACGGTCAAAATAAAATCGGATCGACGATGGAGAATAAATGAGGAAATTAATTAAAGAAATAAATATTTTCGAAAAATCAAGAAGATAAGATTGCCTGATTTGCAAGATTCGAAAAATCAAAGAGATAAGATTTGGACTAAAGATAAGATTTGGAAAATCAAGAATCTGCCCGATCACTTGATTTTTTGAAGATTAATTACTAATTTGAATTAAAATAATTCAAATTATGGATTTTGAGAGATAATAAATAATCTTTTTCAGATTATTTGTCAAAAAGGACTGACAGTTAAGATTGACATGACATTTTAAATAATTTAATTTATCTAAAATGAGAAGAATATTAATTGGCAATTAAATAATTAAATTTAATTATTTAATTTAGGAGATAAGATCAATTAATTAAATAAATTAATCAATTTATTTAATTAAGACAATTAGTGACATATTAAATAAATAAATGTAATTCATTTATTTAATAATCAAGAAGAATTAAATGAAAAGGGAATTAAATAAATTAAGAAAATTTATTTAATTAAAGGAAGACTTAGACAATTAATGACGTATTTAATAAATAAATAAAATTTATTTATTTAATAATCATGAAGAATAAATGACATGAATTAATTAAATAATTATGAATTATTTAATCAATAGTCGAATGTGGACCAAGGACATAATTAAATGTCTTAATTATGCTAGGACGAAAGTGGTAAAAATGAAGCTTGCAGGCCTAGGTCATTTTTATGTGTCTACATTTTGCCCCTCTTTGTCATAATGTTGCTTGTCGCATTGTGACAAAGAAAAATAAGCCAAGAATATGCCCCAGCGAGGGTACGGAGTATCATTGCCCCCTCGGGAAATTTTCAAATTTTGGGTCGGCGAAAAATTTGCAAAGGGTCCCGATAAATCAATTTGATGACCAGAAAAACAACGGCGCAGTCGGTTTTGGATTCCGATATGTTTAGAGCAACTTACGAGGAAGTCAAAGGTGTTCAAATGAGCCTCCAGTATTGACTTTGTTTGAAAAATGCCATTTTGACCTTATAAATAGGTTGACAAAGGGGGTAAAGTCAATTCACTTTTACTATCTACCTTGCGAAACTCGAGAGCTCAAAGCGAAAGGCGCAGCAGTGAGGATGGTTATTCCAGTGTCAGAGCACCGCGGAGAGATCGTGAGGACCTTCAGACGGCCAGAGGGTTAAGAGCCGGCGGTATGTACCCTAAACTCGCTTTGTCATTTTATCGTTTTATGTGCTATTTAATGCTTCTAGGGTAGTCAACAAATGCGCCGCGACGCATATGCGTTCGCGTAAGCCGCAATTGCTTTCGCGTTCGACGCATTTGATGCTTCGCGACGCAAGTGCACAAACCAAATTGAAATCACCAGTTTTTCGCGCCGCATTTGCCAATTCGTGCGACGCAAGTGACTTTCCAAGTCGCAATTGACTGGTGGAATGCCGCAATCGTTAGTTTGAGACGCAATCACCATTTTAAACGCCGCAATTGCCATATCGCAACGCGATAGTCATGTTGCGACGCATTCAGTTTTTTAGTGACGCAGTTGTTATGTCGAGACGCAATTGCCATATTAATACGCAATTGATGTTTTGAACAACGCAGTTGTGTTTTCGCGACGCAATTGCTTGGTTGCGACGCACTTGCCTGTTGTCTTAATAAAACTTGCTTTGATGTTGTCATGCCTTTAGGTTCTTTCCATGATGTTGTCAGTTGTCCAAAAAGTGCTGATGCATTGTTCGTCTTGTTGCAGAGGCAGCTTGCCCCTATTTATACTAGAGAGAGCAGACCGACCACCTTTCGGTTTGCCAATCAGTTGGGTCCGTGAGAGCGGCGACGATTGATGAGACTAGGCTTATTTTATGCTGCGTTTATGCCCGCCATTCGGGCGAACAGGGGTTTGTTGACGGCGTTGTGTGAGCGATGGCATTCTGAGACCTATTCCTTCCACCTGCCGACAGGCGAGGCCACCATTACCTTGGAGGATGTCTACCGTATTCTCTGGATTCCTATTCGAGGGGAGCGGATTGTGTATGATCCACGTCATGGAGAGCAGACCTTTCACGCGTACTACCAGGATCAGGGTGCTGGACTGGGCATTCAGGGGTATGAGATCCATTGGGATTTCCTTGCAGAGCACTATAGGCGCTTCGATGCCTTCTTGGTGATGATGATTGCGGGTATCCTGGTTCCTGATCGGCGAGGACATGGCTTTCCGATTGGTTGGGGAGACATCCTAGTCGGTATGAGACGAGACCGGACAGTGTATGCTTGGGGTCCTTGCCTGCTAGGGATGCTATATCATCAGCTTCATGACGTTGTGTACAAGAGAGGAGAGAGTATCTCTTGTGGGACTACTCTTATGATGATCTGGGCATGGGAGCACATTGCCATATTCCGCCCTCCTATTGACAGACCACAGCTGGCCGAGGGGATTCCCTACTCTTACTACTATGCCGGTACATTACAGCAGACCCATATGGGTGAGACAGGGTGGTGGCGGCATAGGATTGATACCATGGTGACGTTCATTTGGAGGCCCTACAGGGATTGTGAGGCATGGGATGATGAGGATGAGCATCTGAGCTTTTGTAGACAGTACAGATATCTTATTGGTAGGACAGTGCAGACGTCCTTGATCATTGAGATGTACCTGCCACAGCGTGTGTTGAGACAGTTTGGCGAGCAGCAGGATGTGCCCATGGGGACGACAGAGTATGCCAGGTCGTCCAGAGAGTATGCCTGGGGGCTGGCCATCCCAGTGGCTTTCGCGACATAGCAGATAGATGGGTTAGCAGCCCAAGCCTAGGGTTGGAGAGGAGGAGCAGAATATCCGGGTACGACGCCGGCATATGATCTATGGTGGCAGGCACACCGACCAGTTCCCTTAACAGATCCCGATGGTCCGGCACCAGTTGACAGGCGGTCGGTTATTCCACGGGTGCCACAGGTCAAACAAGGTGGCAGAGGCAGGGATGGAGGCAGAGGCCAAGGTAGAGGTAGAGGTAGAGGTAGGGACGGAGATGGAGGGAGGGGTGGAGACGGAGGGAGGGGTGGGGACGATGGAGGCAGAGGTGGAGGCAGGGGTGGAGATGGAGGGAGGGATGGGGATGATGGAGGCAGAGGTGGAGGCAGGGGTGGAGACGAAGGGAGGGATGGAGGCAAGGGAGGAGACGGAGGTAGGTATGGAGGCAGAGGAGGAGATGATGGCAACGACGGGCGGAGGCGACAGCGAGCCGGGCAGAGACAGGTCCGGAGGGTACGACCACGAGTGGCGAGGGCGGCATTAGATGCCATCCCCGAGGTTGGTGAGGAGGCAGAGGGTGAGGAGTAGCCCCGACAAGAGGGAGAGGGTGAGGGGAGGCAGGAGGGGGAGCCAGAGGTGAGGGGACATGAGGAGGCGGAGAGGGAGAGACAGGAGGGGGATGTGGAGGTGAGGGGAGAGGCAGAGGATGTGGGTGTCAGGGCACCGGAGGAGGAGGTTGAGGTTGATGTCAGGGCACCGGAGGTGGAGATGGAGGTGGTAGGGGAGGAGGAGGCAGAGGTTGCAGGGCAAGAGGAGGAGGTGGCAGGGCAGGAGGAGGAGGAGGTGGCAGGGCAGGATGATGACGATGATGACGAGAAGGATGATGCCATAGGTGAGGCCGAGAGACTTCTCAGATGGCAGATGGTGGAGGGGGAGGAGGAGATACCATCCACTTCGGGGTTGCCGCCAGATGCTACAGCTGATCAGAGAGTGGCCGACCTTCAGCAGAGATTAGACGCCAGCTTGGCACAAGTCAGGTATTTACAGTCGGCACTAGAGGTTGCCAGGGTAGAGCGGGACCAGGCGGTGATCCGCCAGCAGGATGCAGCCCAGTGGTGTACCGAGTTTGCAGCTTTGTGTACAGGACCCATGGGAGACATGGCTCGGGAGCTAGCCAGAGTTAGCACGAGATTGGGGCAGTACCGGACTCTCTATGAGCAGGCAGTGCCACCAGAGCGACGGGATCCTACCTTGTCCCGATCACAGACGAGGACAGGTAGCGGTCACAGGTCAGGCAGTGGCAGTGGTACCAGGAGCCACACCAGCGTCGGAGGGTCCACTTCGAGAGGTCACACATCCGGACACAGGTCACATCACTCTCGCCGACATTCTCCAGGTCACAGCCATAGATCCGTTGCAGAGGTCAGGACAGGTACAACCACCAGTTATAGATCCTACTACTTCTCAGAGTCCAGCAGCAGTGACCTCATGGGTGTTTTATACTGTTGAGATGACACTTGCCTTCTCAGTTCCGATAGTGGCGCAGGCAGAGGTCGCTACAGGACCACCTACTGTTTCAGTGCCCGTGACAGAGTTGCCTCCACCACATTCATCGCCTCGAGGGGATGACGAGGGCCTACCCTAGGGGTATTTTGTATTATGACACATTATGTATATTATATGAGCCTGCGAGCTCCATTTTTTGGGATATCCGTTGGCTCTATCCTGTGACATTGTACCTTTTTGAGATGATTCTATATGATTATGCAGTTTTGACGCGGCCTACATGTGTTATGTGATGCTCTTTGCTTTATGGATCATGCTATGTATGATGTTTAATTTATGATGCCATGTATGTACTATGATGCCTATTTGTGATTTTTGATGTCATGATTATGCAATGCATATTTATATGATTATGTTAATGCAATGCTTGTGCTTATGTATATGATTTACTGCCATGTATGATGTATGTATGGACCTAATGCAATGTATATGATTATGTATGCACTTATGTTTTTGGATGTCACAGGATATCATCGTGGGATGGACGAGAGAAGATGATGAGACTGATGAGAGGAGATGACCAGGTCGAAGAAGGGAAGACATGAGCCCTATGAAAATGCATGTTAATTCCTAGACCAAATCCTTCAAAACTTTACTGTAAGACTTTTAATATGTATTGCTCTTAATCATCATTGGGCAAACTGTTGTAATGGCCAACAAACACCATGATATGACATAGATCAAGGTGTGCAAGGTTGTACCATTACATAAGACAAACAGTCACAGACAAGGATGATCATGACTCATACTATGAGCGTGATTGCCCCAGTCTTGTTGTCATAATCAACCACAAACAGAAAAGACAAGGACAGATCATGATACGTCGCTGCTTCTCTAAATCCTGTTTCCAGGACATCCTTGAGAAACTAGTGACATGACTGCCAAAATACAAAAATAAAGTCCCTATCATGATATGTCGTTGCTTTTCTAAATCCCAGAATCAGGACCTCGCTGAGAAGCTAATAGTCATGCATGTCAATTGTCATGCTACGTCGCTGCTTCTCTAAATCCTGCTTATTGGGATCTCGCTGAAAAACTAATAACATGATAAAAGATCAAAAAGACAATTTGTCAAGTGTTTGCCAAGTGCATCTGGATATTTACTGTTCTAATGCCAAGAGGCCATGTTTGATAATGTCGAGATGTCAAAATGTTTAAAGTTTTGATTGATCTTGGAAAATGCCGAGACTTGGTGAATTCAGGAAGGACACATCCTGAATGATGTCGATGTCGAGAGAATATTATCCCTAATGGTCGTAAGGGGTCCTTCAAAATAATGACGATGCCTAGGAAGGACACATCCTAAGGCATAAATGACAGAGTTGATTCTTCAGAAGGACACATCTGAAGAATACTGTTGTCGCGAAGAGTGATCTTTAGGTGTCAGGAGGATCACTCAAAATGTCGAATGACGATGACGATGCCTAGGAAGGACACATCCTAAGGCGCAAATGACAGAGGTTATCGTTCAGAAGGACTCATCTGAAGACTAACTGAATTTTGACAGTTTGACTTGTTTATGATGATTTGACTTGTTTGGACCAAGTTTGACTTGTGTTTGATCATATGCCGATATTGTCATGATGATATGAGTGACATGTTTCATGAGATTAGCCATGTTTGAACAAATGATTGTTTTACTTTGGTTTAGGAGTTTCCCCATGTCGAAATTGCTTGAAGACTTTTGACGTGTATGCCAGTGTAGTGCCATGAACCCTAATGGACTGACCTAGTGCGGCCTCGGGGGCTCATCAATAGATGGCCTTGCCTACGTCATACACTCAGAGACCTCGTAGTTCGACATGGCCAATGACTTTGTCTTGATGAGCAAAAGATTGCGTCATAATTTTATTTTGACAAACCTAAAGGGACTAACCTAATGTCTTGGGGACTCAAGTATGAGTCTTGCCTACGTAGCAAATGCGCAGAGACAACATAGTTCGGACAGATGACGGAGACTGATTTGACATGACTCACCTTAACAAGAGATGCCCATGTGTTTGCGCTTTTCGACCAGTCTGATGTTTTTGTTTGGTTTTGTTCAGGGCATTTTATGATTTTTAGGTCTTTTTTCAGGACTTTTTGTGATGTTTTTGTCTTTTTTTCAGGACTTTTTGTGATGTTTTTTTCTTTTTTTTTCAAGACTTTTTGTGATGTTTTTGTCTTTTTTCAGGACTTTTTGCGATGTTTTTGTCTTTTTTCAGGACTTTTTGCGATGTTTTTGTCTTTTTTCAGGACTTTTTGCGATGTTTTTGTCAAGATCACGTGTGACATCCACTGCAATTTCATGATAAACCTTATGCCCCCAGTCAGGTCTGAGACTTAGCCATTTACAAGGGACATGGACAGGATGCTGCTAACTTGGTAGACGGACAGTCGTCAGGACTTGATGTCAATCATTTATCAGGTAGGGTAGGATGTGATGGCAATTTTGCGGAAATAATGGCAGAAATACCCTTCATCCTAGGCCAAGTTAGACCAAGTGACAGTAGATGGCAGAGCAATGATTGATTACGCATGGCGCCTGTTTGCCAGGTTTTCACCATGGTACTTGTCCAAAGTGCCTGTTTGCCAGGTTTTCACTATTGAACGAATCATTTTTCTCTTTACTATTTTCACAATTTTTTGATTTTTTTGGTGTCACCAAGACGCCTGTTTGCCAGGTTTTCATCAGAGTGACGGTTTTTATCATTTTTCAATTTTTTGTGTATTTTATGATTCTCAGCTCCACCCTCCGATGCTATGCGTAGAACTTTCAGAGATGTAAACTATTGATGGGTTCTGTCAACTGTTCCCCATCTAGAGTTGCCATTGATAAGCTCCAGAGCCAAAAGAAGATATGATAATATAGGGACCTAGCCAGTTTGGTTCAAATTTTCCTGGCTTTTCTCTGTCCGCTTGGTTCTTGGGGTTCTACATTAGAACTAGGTCACCAATGTCAAACTTTCTGACCATAACCCTTTTATTGTAGCTGCAACAAAGGCGGTTTTGATATGCTTGGAGATGATTCAATGAGTTTTTCCGTCTTTCTTCCAGCATTTCCAGCTCATGCAGGCGTGATTGTCGGTAGTCCTCTTCATTAGTAAGACCCTTCAAAGAGACTCGTAGCGAAGGAATTTTGACCTCAATGGGTAAGATGGCTTCAGCGCCAAAGACCAGGGTGAACGGGGTGGCCCCTGTAGGAGTACGAATGCTAGTTCGATAAGCCCACAGAGCAAGGTTAAGTTGTATGTGCCAGTCACGGCCAGCGTCATTGACAGTCTTTTTTAAGATCTTGACAATGGTTTTGTTAGATGCCTCAGCTTGGTCGTTTCCTTGCGGGTAGTATGGAGAGGAAAAGTGTTGGATATGGAATCGCTCACATAACTCACGTATGTCTTGGTTTTTGAATGGACGTCTGTTGTCGGTGATGATTGACTGCGGAAGGCCATACCGGCAAATGATGTAGTTAAGGATGAACTTTGATATTTGTTTGCCAGTAATATATGTCAATGGGATGGCTTCAATCCACTTTGTGAAATACTCAGTGGCGGTAATAATGAATTTATGGCCGTTGGATGAGGTTGGATGAATCTTACCCACGAGGTCGAGTCCCCATTGAGCGAAGGGCCAAGGAGAAGTGATGGGCCGAAGTTCCTATGCTGGAGCATGGACCAAGTCACTGTGTATCTGACATTTGCGACAAGTCCTGACATATTCAATTGCATCTTTGTCCATTGTCGGCCAATAATACCCAAGTCTCGTCAGTTTCTTGGATAGCATAGGACCACTTGAATGAGATCCGCATATACCGTCGTGTACTTCTCGTAAGGTCGTACATGCTTCGTCGATGTCAAGACATCTAAGGAGGGTATCGTCGAAACTACGGCGGTATAGGGTGTCACTAACAATGGCATACCTTGCAGATTTTCTAATGAAGGACTTTCGTTGGTTATTTGATAGGTTTGGTGGGAGGGTGTGAGACTTTAGGTAATCGTAAATGTCTTGATACCAAGGAGAGTTGGGACCAACAAGTTCAAAAACCATTTCTGATTTTGGGATATCATATGCCGGTATCAAAAGCTGCTCTACTAAGAATTCAAATTGTGGCACATTTTTAGGGATGTCCAGGAGAGAACTGATAGTAGCCATTGCATCAGCTGCCTTATTCTGTGTCCTGGGGATTTGTTCAAAAGAAATCAGTTGGAAGTACATCCGGAAACTGTCCACCATCCTCTTGTAGGGAAGCAGCTTCTCATCCTTTGTTTCATAGTCATCATTCACTTGGTTGATTATTAACTGGGAATCCCCGAATACAAGCAGTGTCTGAATTTTCCATTTGATTGCTAACTTGAGACCTGTGACCAGTGCTTCATATTCAACAATGTTATTTGTACAGGGGAAAGCAATCCGAAATGATTTAGGAATTGAATCCCCCTGTGGTGTGATAAACAGGATTCCTGCGCCTGAGCCATGACCAGTATGAGACCCATCAAAATATAGTTTCCATGGTGCTGCCGGTTCCGCATGAAAAATGGACTCATCAGGAAAATTAGTTACTAATGGATGAGTGGCTTGAATCGGTGCATCTGCTAGTTGATCTGCTATTACTTGCCCTTTTATTGCCTTGCGCTCAACATACTGTATGTCATACTCGCTTAAGATCATGATCCATTTTGCCAACCGGCCTGTTAATGCTGCCCGACTTAGTAGATATTTCAATGGATCAATCTTGGCAACCAGTTGTGTCTGATGACTGAGCATATAGTGTCTTAGTTTTTGGGATGCAAAGACAACAGCGAGGCATGCACGTTCAATGTATGTGTAGTTCAACTCATAGCCTATCAACGTGCGGATGATGTAATAAATTGCCCTTTCTTTTCCTTCGTGATCATTTTGGGCTAGCAATGCCCCCAGTGCTGAACTAGTAGTCGAGATGTATAGAATCAAAGGCTTTCCATGAATGGGCGGCATGAGTACTGGTGTTGATAGTAGGTAATCTTTTATTTGTTGGAAGGCCTCTTGACATTTATCTGTCCATACAAAGGGGACACTTTTATGTAACAAGTACTGGAACGGATGGCACTTATCTTCCAACTGGGCTATGAAACAGCGAATAGATTGTACTCTACCCTGTAAAGTTCTAAGTTCACTGATCCCTCTGGGCGGAGGCATGTCTATAATTGCTTTGACCTTGGCCGGATCGACCTCTATGCCTCTTCGGGAAACTATGTATCCCAATAGTTTTCCTGATGTGACCCCAAAGACACATTTCTTAGGGTTTAGCCGAACTTTGTACTCTTCAAGTCTCTTGAAAATTATGTCGAGTACTCTCAAATGATCTTTCCTAGTTGATGATTTGGCCAACAGGTTGTCTACATAATCCTCCATTATATCGTGCATCATGTCGTGGAAGATCGTGGTCATAGCCCTTTGATATGTGGCACCTGCGTTTTTGAGACCAAAGGGCACGACGTTCCAACAATATGTACCCCATGGGCAAGTAAATGTTGTTTTGTGTTGATCCTCAGGAGCAATGCGGATTTGATTATAACCAGAGAAACCATCCATGAGGGATAGCATCTCATGTCCTGCAGTTAGGTTGACTATGATGTCAATGTTGGGCAAAGGAAAGTCATCCTTTGGACATGCTTTATTTAGATCCCAAAAGTCTGTACATACCCGAATCAGCCCATTTGGCTTTGTCGCCGGCACTAGATTGGAAATCCATTCAGCATAATCTATAGACCTTATGAATCCGGCATCCAATAATTTCTTTAATTCAACCTTGACCAATAGAGCAACTTGAGGGTGCATTTTGCACAACTTCTGCTTGACTGGTTTAGCATTGGGTATTAGTGGCAGATGATGCAGAACCAGTTTGGGGTCCAATCCTGGCATGTCTGCATAGGACCATGCAAAGTTGATTTTTCGTTCTGTAAAGAATTTATGAAATTCTGGTTTCTCTTCATCGGTCAACGACACGGCAAATAGGACCATCTTGGGGTCTTTTGCAGTTGAAATGTTATCCTCTATTGTGTCCTCAATAAGCATGGCTGATTTCTCCTGTTGTACAGGGAGAAAGTCCAGTCCTCCATCTTTGGGCGCCTCAGAGAGGTTTTCACCGCAGATTCATCCTTTATTTTTACTATTTTATCGTCAAGAGGTGCCTTTCGGTTTTCACCTAGAGACGTTTCATTTTTTACCTTATTTCTACTTTTGCGACTAGAGGACTGGACAGTCTCGCCGAAGTATGCGGTGCAGTCTAAATCAATAGCAAATCCTGATTTGTGGTCCCCACTGGGTATGTCTTCTCGTAATCCCATGAATTCAGCAATGGCTTCATCGTTTTGGAATGTGTCCAGAACTGGCGGTCCTTGTTGGTCCCAATCGACTAGTTCAGGGTAAACTAAAGAGATGCCATCGTCAAGGCTAGTGAATTGGGGTGAGGATGCGGACAACATGCAGATGGATTCGTTGATGTTGTAGATGAGGTTATCATCATCCAACTCTACATCGGACTCTATCCAACATTCTCCTTCACTAGTGTCATATTCATTATCGTAATAGGGAGTGAAGGTTGTAGAGCCCTGGTTATCAATGTCGTCTGACTCTTCGGATAGATTAGACTGAGGGGGGTCAGATGATGGTTGTTGTGTGTTATGGGAAGTGGTAGTAGGACTTTGACTATTTGGTGCCTGTTCAATTTTGAATGTTTGCCAAAATCGTTGTTCAGAGGTCAATTCCCCTGGTTCGACAAACAAATCATCAAGACAACAGTCACTTAGGGATCGTTCTGAGCCAAATTCCCACTCGTGGGAGTCAGTTTCGGTGAGGGGTTCCCTAGTAGTCTCGACACTGTCAGAAGCATGTACTCGCTCATTTAAAAGTCCAGAGGTACGTCGATCGCCATTGGCAAGTGATCCAAACCCTAATCCAAGATACTTCGGAATTTGAAAAGTTTCTATGGGTTCCCTTCGGCCTGTTTTGTCTTTTCCTAGGCCACTAGTACCATTGTAGCCTTTAGCCTTCATGAAGTCATAACCTTTGCCATATATTTGAACTGGTAATGGGGGTAATGTGACCGTATCCTTATAGATCCATCCTGTGATATCAGCAAGGTCTTCCTCACTCATGTCTCCCCACTTGATAAAAACTGTATTCGGTGGGACTATGAAGGTTTCCTGAGGTTCCATTCGGAAACATGGCCGACCATAGTCCTTGGGAGATCTAGGCATTGTTGTGATGCTGTATGTTGTGTGCAGTTTGAATTCTCCGCAACCAAGGTCCTGGATTTTGACAGTTGATTCAGTCTTAGGGTTGGTGGAAGGTGGTTGTATGGCGGAAGACGTGGATGGAGCGGATGTGGAAGATGATGTGAGTGTGGAGGGGTCGATGTACTTGGATGACGAGGAGCCAGGTGCTTCTTGATTAATAGGTACTCGGTTTTTGGAGATACCCCTTAAATTGGTACAATATTGAAAAGGGTCGGGGTCTCCGTATATGGTGACTTCTGTACCGTCAAAAGGAAACTTGAGGCATTGGTGGTATGTTGATGGAACGACTTTCAAAGCGTGGATCCATGGACGGCCAAGTAAAATGTTATATGGTAGTTCCAAATCCAGGACTTGGCAGGTTGTGTCTACAATGACCGGTCCCACTTTGATAGGGAGAGAGATAACACCCCTTGAAGAGCGTTCCTCATCATCGTATGCTTTGATCACTATGCTTTTC
The DNA here is from genome assembly GCA_007258455.2 of Sequoia sempervirens. Lineage (NCBI taxonomy): Eukaryota > Viridiplantae > Streptophyta > Pinopsida > Cupressales > Cupressaceae > Sequoia > Sequoia sempervirens. The sequence continues at coordinate 162,313,074 of VDFB02281492.1, forward strand.
GTTGGGTCTACGCATGCATTAGAGAACCCAAGAGCCTTAACCAATTTGAGGGAGCATATATTCAACCCTGCTCCGCCATCTACTAAAACCCGTCTAACTTTGTGCTTGTGGACAAAAGTTTCTATGTGTAATGCGTCATTGTGGTTGGTTTTATGTGATGAGTAGTCTTGATTCGAGAAGGTGACATGGTGCGGCGTGGTGAGATATCCCACCATAGTTTCAAATTGATTGACATCGATGTCCTTAGGGACCGACGACTCTAGGAGAGTTTTATCCAGGATTTCTTTGTGCGCAGGAGAGATACGAAGCAGCTCAAGGATAGATATTTGAGCGGGAGTCTTTCCTAGTTGGTCAATGAGATTGAACTGACTCTTGGGTTTCCACTGTTGTGGGGTTGAGACAGGTTTTGGTTGTTTAGCAGGTTGTGGTTGTTTAACTGACGGGCCCGGTATAGTGATCTTGGCTTGTCTAGGGGGCGGTGGACCAGCTATAGTGAGCTTGCCACTTCGCGTAGTGGAATTACACTATGGTGCTCTCTTGACCGTAATAGTATTGATGTAGTCATTGTCAGTTCTGACATTATTTATTATTGCTCCACTAGAATAATCGTACTTGGCTCGGGCGAAGTTAGCTTGGTTCTGTGAACCTGAAGTGGAAGCATTATGGGAACCATGATCCTGCAGTAGATTTTTGTGGATGGTGTGATCTGAGTTGGAAGTGAATTGGGATCCACCTACTTCGATGGTTCGATTTTTGATAAGGTCTTGTATGATGTTTTTCAGTTGTCGACAGTTAGAAGTTGTATGCCCTTTTGCGCGATGGTATTCGCAAAGTGCATTGTCATTCCACCATGATGGTTTGAACTGTCCTGGGTCATATGGTTTGATTTCCGGGAGTGTGATGACCCCATGTTGAATGCATTTCTTAAGGACTTCTTCAATGGGTTCACCTAAATTGGTGTATGTCCGGCCTCTAGGAAATTGTCTTATTTGACAATATTGTCCTTGACTGTTTTGACCATTTTGATTGTTTGAAGAAGTATTGGAAGGAGGTGTCAGTGCCGTTGTTGGTCTGTTTTGGTGTTGGACCCCTTTCAGGGCTAATACGGGACTTGCAGTCTTGGCATCCACAACACCGTCATTTGTAACATGCTTATTCTTGACCCAATATTTGTTTTTGTCGGCTGGTGGATTAATGTTCATGTTTTTGGAACCATATCTCAGTTCTCCCTTTGTGATAAGGGCTTTCTCAATCTGGACTCCCTTTTCAACCAATTCTGTGAAGTTTGTGCAACAATGTATTTGCAAAGCGAATTTTAGGGGTCCTAGAAGTGTTTGGACGAGCATGTCAACTTTTTCTCTTTCAGGAATGTCAATGTGACATTGACTAGCAAGGCTTCTCCATTTTTGAAAGAATGGAATAAATGTCTCACCAGAGTCTTCTTGCGTGAGATTGCACAAGCTAGTGATAGAGGTATCCATGTCGATGTTGTATGCGTAATTTCTTATGAATCTTCGTTTGAGTTCATCCCATGTCTGGATATCTTTTTGCGTTGAAAACCATTCAAGGGCTTGACCTGCCAAACTTTTGGAAAAAAGTCTCATGAAGTATGTTGGTTCGTAGGCGATATCCATACAGTTGGTTGCGAATTCGCGAACATGTTCGATGGGATTTGTCTTGCCTCTATATTTCGTGAAGTTGGGTGACACATATCCTGGCGGAAATGCAGGCATACGTAAGTTTGTGTCGAATGGGTATACATCCAGGTCATATGATATTTCTGATTTCCTGCCTGAAATGTACATGTTTTGCATATTTTTCTCCATATCTCTCATTCTTGCTTTGAGTTCATCTATGGTAGGGTCGTTTATGTTTCCATATGTTGGGTTGCCTGGTACACCATGTGTTCCTGTCTGGTGTGCGTGAGTGTTGGTGTATTGTGGTGGTGCGGATTGTTGTGGTACATATGACGTGTGTTGTTGGTATTGGAAGTTATGATTTGGTGCCTGTTGATGAGTATGAATGTTGGATGAGTATGTTGGGATGTGTCCCCCAGCCATGTGTGTCGTTATTTGGGGGATGTTGTGACCATGACTATTATGGTGTGTCAATGATGTGATGGGTTGTGTTATTTGGCCACCTTGTGTAAATTGTTGGTTTTGTACAAGGGGGACGTTTGTGTTTGTACCTTGGGAGGTAATGACATTTGACTATGTTGTCGTGTTAATGTTTTGTTGTTGTCCTTTAATAAAGATACGTCCTGTGGCTCCTCCCAAAGGATTTTGTGAAGTACTACTGAACGGATTTGTCGAAGTTGTGTTCATGGTAGTAGATGTAGTTGTCAACAGGGGATTGTGGTGACTTGATGATGCCCCCGTGGTATTTACCGTTGCAGTAAAAAGAGGATTGGAATAATTTTCCCACGTTGTTGAGGAGCCAAGAGTGGTTCCATCTGATTGGGGTAGTGTTGTGGATGTTGTAGATGATTGTGATCCCCCAATGGATGTAGCATTTACTGTGTTGGAGGTGTTTGGGATGTTGGGAGTGGTATTTATTGTCGTTGTGGTCTCCAATGAAGTGTTGCTCGTATTATTCAAAAGTTGACCACTATGTGACATGTTATGTGCGTTATTGGCATTAGGGTCATGAAGTGTCAAATTTAGCGTGTTAGCATCAAATCCTGGTGGTAACTTAGCTCCCTCACTCAAGAGGATGGCTACAAATCTGTCTCTGTCCTGACGAGCTATTGCTTCAGCCATCTGATAGGCCTCTGGGTCTTGTGTCAATGCCTCTATGTGTTCTTGAAGTAGTTGACCATTTTCATCTCTTTGCAAGTAGAGGTCGAATGTACTGTTTGACGAGGCTTGCGTTGTTGTTGGAGGTTGATTGTCTAGATTGGTAAATGGGTCGTACAAGGTCCAACTTGAGTCATATGGAGGATTGTTGACAGTAAATGGGGGGTCTTGTCTAAAGTTTTCCATTTGTCTCTTTTGTTTTTGAAGTCTGGTTTCAACCATAAATGAGATTGCTCAAATAGGAATGACAGCCTAAATGCAAGTATGACACTATGTGAAGTCTAAGGTTCAAGATGAAAACTAGAATGACTAATGTTTTTGGATTTTTTGTGAATAAGGATATGCAATTTCTATGCAATGTAAGACAAGGTTATCTAAGCACCTCTAAACTCGAACTTTGTTTTCGATTTTGACTACTAAAGAACTTCATTGTAAATGACAAGTTGACAAGGTCTAAATGACTAGTGAGTCTCCCTAACTAGACTTTTGAGTTGGAAGAATCTCACAAAAGAGGACAATGACTAAAGGAGGTTTGATAACTTAGTCCAAGAGGGTCTAATGTCGAAAAAAATGACTTTGCAAAGGTGTGCTTAAGATTTACCTAATCCTAAGTATGCAAATATGGACCTAGGGATAGTCTAATGCCAAGCATATGCAATGAAAAGGAATGAGGTATGAAACCTATGGTGACTAATGCAAGCTAATAGACAAGACTTTGAGCAATATCAAGTTTGGTTTTGTCAAGAATCAATCAACTTTGGTGACTACACTTGTGGATTAAACTATAATTGTCCATTCTATAAGCGTATTTTCTATCACCTTTCGTGAACCTTCATTTTTCATTGAGTTATAGTTGCACTTAGTAATCCTTTCATTTTTCAGTTTTCTTGCGCCATCGATCAACTTTGGAGACTACAATTATGGATTACACCGTAGTCATGCATTCTATACACGTATTTTCTATTGACTTTTGTGAAAATTCATTTTTTTTAGTTATAGCCGCAGTTAGGAAACCGCTTGTATTTGTGTTTTTGTGGGCCATCAATCAACTTTGGTGACTACGATTGTGGATTGCACTGTAGTTGTGCAATCTATATGCATATTTTCTATCACCTTTCATGAACCTTCATTTTTGATAGAGTTATAGCTGCATTTAGGAAACCTCTCATGTTTGAGTTTTTGTGGGTCGTCGGTCAACTTTAGTGACTACGATTGTGGATTACATTGTAGTTGTGCATTCTATACACGTATTTTCTATCGCCTTTTGTGAACTTCCATTTTTTTTAGTTTTAGCCGCATTTAGGAGAACACTCATGTTTGAGTTTTTTTGGGCCATCAATCAACTTTGGTGATTATGGTTTTGGATTGTACTATAGTTGTGCATTTTGTATGCATATTTTTAATTGCCTTTCACGAACATTCATTTTTTGTTAAGTTATAGCTGCATTTAGGAATATGGTCCTACTTGAGTTTTCATGGGCCATTAATCAACTTTCATGTCTACAATTGTGGATTGTGTTGTAGTTGTCCATTCTGTATGCACATTTTGTATCTCCTTTCGTGAACCTTCATTTTATGTCGAGTTATAGTATGGTGCAGGAGCACCCAAGCACTTCATGAAACATTTCAAGAGCCAGGAGGATGCAGGGGTCATGAAGACTTGTCAAGGATCTCAGAACATCAATTATGACATATTGAAGCCGATAATGGCATTTGGCATGGATGAGAGCAATTGGAAGATCAAAAGTCCTAAGGGTCCTGATAAGGACCATAGGACCAAAAATGATTGTAAATGGACCAATAGTGTCCTAGGGGTTTAGAGAGGTATAAAATGATTTAATTATGTCAATTAAGGTTGGATGTTAAAGATTCAACAGCTTTTAGGTTGTAGGAATCAATAAAATAAGAGTTGGGAAAATTCAGATTTTCAAATTCCAACTTTGGCGGGAAAGTGTGTTTTTGATGATTTAGCACTAATAATGTAATGAAACCAATGCTAATTGGTTGGGACAGTTGGGGGAAGGGTTTTTAAGGTTGGAAAAGTCATTTGTACGGGCTGTTGGCTGGTATTCTAAGTGTTGTATGGACTGCTACAGAAAATCAATAAAAACTTCATTTTTTTTGCATTTTCTTGTGCTCATTTGATGATCTATTGATTTCTACTGAAGATAAGTTCCATTGGATGAAGTAGATACTTGTATTTACATTCATTTAACCTTTTTAATGCCCTGATATACGTTAGAAATCTGTTTCTTACATTATATTATTGACTGTCCTCAAGAAAGTGCAGATTTTCACTATTTTTTGCTGGTTTTCATGGATGTTTGATCCATTTCATGAGGAAATGATGCTATAACTTGTGAAATGGATCTATTCTAACATGTATAATACAAATATAACAAGCTAATGTGCAGGGAAGAGGAATTCTAAGGTGTACACCGAGTTTTAGCAAGGAAAAGTGCATGAGGATGGGGGCTAAAGTATAGCAGCAGAAGATTTTCCTTAATAAGGTGCAAGTTTTTGAGTTTGGATTGATTTATTATATTGATCTAATGGTGAAAAGTCAAAGAGATGGATTTGGAAGTGTTTGGAAGGCCAAGATCCAAGAAGCCCTAGTTTTTGAGGCAAGTTAAGGAGGGTTTTGTGTTTGAGCATGTTAGAGGTGTCATAGAAGCATAAAAACTTGGAATCCTTAGTTTTGAGTAATTTCAAGGGACTATTGAAAGTTTCATGGTCAGGGGATAAGTTTAGAGGGGGGTTGCTTTGGAAAAGTGGGCTAATTAGGCCTAGTTTTTGAGGAGACAACAGATTTTGGAAGGGTTTGTCTGAAGCAAGTGATATCAAGGTTTAGATATCTTGTTTTTCATCACAAACCATAGTTGAAATAGTCATTAGATTGGAGGTTCCTTTGGAAAGTTTGAGTGCAAAGTCAAAAATCCTTTGCTAGAGGCCTAGTTGGGCTAGTAGCCTAGTTAAGGTGAAAATTTGGTTTTGTGTCTAAGTCAAAGGGTTGGGCTTTGAAATCATTCAAAACAAGTTTGTTTGGGTCTCTTAAGAGTGTTCCTAGGGTTTGGGTCCATAAGGAAGGAAAATAAGTCATTTGGTGCATTATTGAGGTTTGTCTCCATCAGAGTGCCTGAAAGAGTGGTTGAGATTGTGTCTTGCAAACCTTGAGAACTTTGTGTTTCTTTCAAAATCCCTGACCCTTTGTGTAGAGTGGTATCAGAGCAGTGAGTAGGTCCTTTAGGGATTGGAGAAACAGCAATGGCACCAAAAAATCAATTGGGCAAGAGAGAGAAGCAGGAAGGAGAGAAGACCAAGAAGACCAAGAAGAAAAGACAATGATGAAGATGAAGAGCATGTGAGGGTAAATCAAGAACAAGCAGCAGATGAGATAGAAGACCCTGAGGAAAGGAGGTTACTAAGATTGTTGAAGGCAGTACAAGGTCATGGAGGAAAGAGTCACATAGATTTGCCTATCTATCAAGGGAAGATGGATAGTGAAGAGGTGTTGGGATGGCTTGATGCCTTAGAAACTACTTTGAGTTTGAAGAGATGGATGAAGAGAGGAAGGTTAAGTTTGCCAAAACCAAGTTGAGAGGCACAACATTGACATGGTGGACTAGTTTTAGAATGATAGGATGGCTAGAGGATTGGCAAAAGTCTCTACATGGGCAAGGATGAAGAGTTTGGTCAAAGAGCACTACCATCTGATTATACCATTCATGTGAAGAGGATGAGGCAAAATTTAAAGCAAAAGGACATGGATGTGATGTCCTATACTGAGCAATTTCACAAGCTTAGTATCAGAGGATGAGAAAATAGCCAGGTATATGAATGGCTTGAGGTACAATCTACAAGATGAGATTGGTTCGCAATTGCCAAGGACATTAGGAGAATGTTTTCAGTTGGCCATTAGAGCAAAAGAAAAGGTGAAAAGGAAGCAAGAAAGATCAAACAATGGTGGAAGAGGAGGTAGTTCAAACAGGGGCAGAGGTAATAGAGAACAAGGACAAGGCAGCAATGACAAGAGCATCAATGACAAAGGCAAAGAAGTATTTTCTGATCAAAGAGGTGGATACACTCCTAGAGGAGGAGGTAGATTTGGACAAGGTAGAGGACCATTCACAGGTAGGTGTTTTAATTGCAATGAACTAGGGCATCCTTCCTTCAAGTGTCCTAAATGGGAACAAGCTGATAAAGGTAGAGATAGGAGAGCTAACTTGGTACAAGAAAAAGAAGACAAGAAGGAGGAACGAAAAACATTCATGGCAGACCCTGTGACTGATGGTGAGTTTCTTATGGTCAAGCAAGGAGAAAGACTTCATCAAGAGCCAAAGGTAACTATTTTCAAAACAAATTGTTTGAGTCATGGTAAGATCTGTAGATTGCTCATAGATTCAGGGTCACATAGCAATTTAGTTTCACTTTATATGATAACTAAGCTAGGGATTGAAACATTTGATCATCCTACTCCCTACAAGGCCACTTGGGTAACTCAAGGATAACATGTAGAGATTTGTAAGAGGGCTTATGTAGATTTCTCAATTGGATCATATCATGATAGGGTGCTTTGTGATGTCATTCCAATGACTTGTGGTCATATCATCTTGGGGAGACCATGGCAGTATGCTAGGAGGACAGTGCATGATGGATTTCATAACACATATTTGGTGCATAAAGATGCTAGTAGATATAAGTTGGTTCCTTTGCCTTTGGAGCAGTCTAATGAGAACCTTGTAATCTGTTTTGAGAAGCATTTGCAGGTAAATGAGCAGGGTAGGATGAAGGAAGATACTAGTTGGTTGGAAAATAGTAAGTTGCAGCAGAGATATGAAGCATACAGTCCTAAAAATCAGAATCTTTGGGAGTTGGACAGTATTAAGATTGGGAGTATTGAATGCCCTATTGTTGAGGGTAATAGGAGTGGTGTTCTTTTACAAGGAAATGAGTGGAATAAAGGCGGAAACAGGGTACAAGGACAGGTTGTTATCAAGTAGCAAAAAGGACAAACAAAACAGATTTTTCACACTAACATGTTGAGTGACATGAATGTAGGTTGGAAGAAAAGGAAGAAGGTAACTTTGGGAGATTTCTTGCTTGGTAATCAGAACGTCCAAACATACAGGAACAAGGAGTATTATGGCAGCAACAAGTTGGATACTTCTTGGGGCAAGAACTCTTTCTTTCTTGGGGAGAATGGTGCAGGAGCACCCAAGCACTTCATGAAACATTTCAAGAGCCAGGAGGATGCAGGGGTCATGAAGACTTGTCAAGGATCTCAGAACATCAATTATGACATATTGAAGCCGATAATGGCATTTGGCATGGATGAGAGCAATTGGAAGATCAAAAGTCCTAAGGGTCATGATAAGGACCATAGGACCAAAAATGATTGTAAATCAACCAATAGTGTCCTAGGGGTTTAGAGAGGTATAAAATGATTTAATTATGTCAATTAAGGTTGGATGTTAAAGATTCAATAGTTTTTAGGTTGTAGAAATCCATAAAATAAGAGTTGGGAAAATTAAGATTTTCAAATTCCAATTTTGGCGGGAAAGTGTGTTTTTGATGATTTAGCACTAATAATGTAATGAAACCAATTCTAATCGGTTGGGACAGTTGGGGGAAGGGTTTTTAAGGTTGGAAAAGTCATTTGTACGGGCTGTTGGCTGGTATTCTAAGTGTTGTACGGACTGCTACAAAATATTAATAAAAACTTCATTTTTTTTTGCATTTTCTTGTGCTCATTTGATGATCTATTGATTTCTACTGAAGATAAGTTCCATTGGATGAATTAGATACTTGTATTTACATTCATTTAACCTTTTTAATGCCCTGATATACGTTAGAAATCGGTTTCTTACATTATATTATTGACTGTCCTCAAGAAAGTGCAGATTTTCACTGTTTTTTGGTGGTTTTCATGGATGTTTGATCCATTTCATGAGGAAATGATGATGTAACTTGTGAAATGGATCTATTCTAACATGTATAATACAAATATAACAAGCTAATGTGCAGGGAAGAGGAATTCTAAGGTGTACACCGAGTTTTAGCAAGGAAAAGTGCATGAGGATGGGGGCTAAAGTATAGCAGCAGAAGATCTGCCTTAATAAGGGGCAAGTTTTTGAGTTTGGATTGATTTATTATGTTGATCTAATGGTGAAAAGTCAAAGAGACGGATTTGGAAGTGTTTCGAAGGCCAAGATCCAAGAAGCCCTAGTTTTTGAGGCAAGTTAAGGAGGGTTTTGTGTTTGAGCATGTTAGAGGTGTCATAGAAGCCTAAAAACTTAGAATCCTTAGTTTTGAGTAATTTCAAGGGACTGTTGAAAGTTTCATGGTCAGGGGATAAGTTTAGAGGGGGGTTGCTTTGGAAAAGTGGGCTAATTAGGCCTAGTTTTTGAGGAGACAACAGATTTTGGAAGGGTTTGTCTGAAGCAAGTGATATCAAGGTTTGGACATGTTGTTTTTCATCACAAACCACAGTTGAAATAGTCATTAGATTGGAGGTTCCTTTGGAAAGTTTGAGTGCAAAGTCAAAAATCTTTGCTAGAGGCCTAGTTGGGCTAGTAGCCTAGTTAAGGTGAAAATTTGGTTTTGTGTCTAAGTCAAAGGTTGGGCTTTGAAATCATTCAAAACAAGTTTGTTTGGGTCTCTTAAGAGTGTTCCTAGGGTTTGGGTCCATAAGGAAGGAAAATAAGTCATTTGGTGCATTATTGAGGTTTGTCTCCATCAGAGTGCCTGGAAGAGTGGTTGAGATTGTGTCTTGCAAACCTTGAGAACTTTGTGTTTCTTTCAAAATCCCTGACCCTTTGTGTCAGAGTGGTATCAGAGCAGTGAGTAGGTCCTTTAGGGATTGGAGAAACAGCAATGGCACCAAAAAATCAATTGGCAAGAGAGTTGGAAGAGTTGAAGGAAATCTTGGAAAGGGAGAGAAGAGAAAGAAGGGAACAAGAAGTAGCAAGAGAGCAGGCCAGAGCAAGAGAAGAAAGGTAATGGAGAAGGGAGAGAGAGACCATGCAAGCAAGGATAAATAACCTTTAGAGGAGTAGGAGGAGAGAAGACCAAGAAGACCAAGAAGACAATGATGAAGATGAAGAGCATGTGAGGGTAAATCAAGAACAAGCAGCAGATGAGATAGAAGACCCTGAGGAAAGGAGGTTACTAAGATTGTTGAAGGCAGTACAAGGTCATGGAGGAAAGAGTCACATAAATTTGCCTATCTATCAAGGGAAGATGGATAGTGAAGAGGTGTTGGGATGGCTTGATGCCTTAGAAAACTACTTTGAGTTTGAAGAGATGGATGAAGAGAGGAAGGTTAAGTTTGCCAAAACCAAGTTGAGAGGCACAACATTGACATGGTGGACTAGTTTTCAGAATGATAGGATGGCTAGAGGATTGGCAAAAGTCTCTACATGGGCAAGGATGAAGAGTTTGGTCAAAGAGCACTACCATCTGATTATACCATTCATGTGAAGAGGATGAGGCAAAATTTAAAGCAAAAGGACATGGATGTGATGTCCTATACTGAGCAATTTCACAAGCTTAGTATCAGAGGATGAGAAAATAGCCAGGTATATGAATGGCTTGAGGTACAATCTACAAGATGAGATTGGTTCGCAATTGCCAAGGACATTAGGAGAATGTTTTCAGTTGGCCATTAGAGCAAAAGAAAAGGTGAAAAGGAAGCAAGAAAGATCAAACAATGGTGGAAGAGGAGGTAGTTCAAACAGGGGCAGAGGTAATAGAGAACAAGGACAAGGCAGCAATGACAAGAGCATCAATGACAAAGGCAAAGAAGTATTTTCTGATCAAAGAGGTGGATACACTCCTAGAGGAGGAGGTAGATTTGGACAAGGTAGAGGACCATTCACAGGTAGGTGTTTTAATTGCAATGAACTAGGGCATCCTTCCTTCAAGTGTCCTAAATGGGAACAAGCTGATAAAGGTAGAGATAGGAGAGCTAACTTGGTACAAGAAAAAGAAGACAAGAAGGAGGAACGAAAAACATTCATGGCAGACCCTGTGACTGATGGTGAGTTTCTTATGGTCAAGCAAGGAGAAAGACTTCATCAAGAGCCAAAGGTAACTATTTTCAAAACAAATTGTTTGAGTCATGGTAAGATCTGTAGATTGCTCATAGATTCAGGGTCACATAGCAATTTAGTTTCACTTTATATGATAACTAAGCTAGGGATTGAAACATTTGATCATCCTACTCCCTACAAGGCCACTTGGGTAACTCAAGGATAACATGTAGAGATTTGTAAGAGGGCTTATGTAGATTTCTCAATTGGATCATATCATGATAGGGTGCTTTGTGATGTCATTCCAATGACTTGTGGTCATATCATCTTGGGGAGACCATGGCAGTATGCTAGGAGGACAGTGCATGATGGATTTCATAACACATATTTGGTGCATAAAGATGCTAGTAGATATAAGTTGGTTCCTTTGCCTTTGGAGCAGTCTAATGAGAACCTTGTAATCTGTTTTGAGAAGCATTTGCAGGTAAATGAGCAGGGTAGGATGAAGGAAGATACTAGTTGGTTGGAAAATAGTAAGTTGCAGCAGAGATATGAAGCATACAGTCCTAAAAATCAGAATCTTTGGGAGTTGGACAGTATTAAGATTGGGAGTATTGAATGCCCTATTGTTGAGGGTAATAGGAGTGGTGTTCTTTTACAAGGAAATGAGTGGAATAAAGGCGGAAACAGGGTACAAGGACAGGTTGTTATCAAGTAGCAAAAAGGACAAACAAAACAGATTTTTCACACTAACATGTTGAGTGACATGAATGTAGGTTGGAAGAAAAGGAAGAAGGTAACTTTGGGAGATTTCTTGCTTGGTAATCAGAACGTCCAAACATACAGGAACAAGGAGTATTATGGCAGCAACAAGTTGGATACTTCTTGGGGCAAGAACTCTTTCTTTCTTGGGGAGAATGGTGCAGGAGCACCCAAGCACTTCATGAAACATTTCAAGAGCCAGGAGGATGCAGGGGTCATGAAGACTTGTCAAGGATCTCAGAACATCAATTATGACATATTGAAGCCGATAATGGCATTTGGCATGGATGAGAGCAATTGGAAGATCAAAAGTCCTAAGGGTCATGATAAGGACCATAGGACCAAAAATGATTGTAAATCAACCAATAGTGTCCTAGGGGTTTAGAGAGGTATAAAATGATTTAATTATGTCAATTAAGGTTGGATGTTAAAGATTCAATAGTTTTTAGGTTGTAGAAATCCATAAAATAAGAGTTGGGAAAATTAAGATTTTCAAATTCCAATTTTGGCGGGAAAGTGTGTTTTTGATGATTTAGCACTAATAATGTAATGAAACCAATTCTAATCGGTTGGGACAGTTGGGGGAAGGGTTTTTAAGGTTGGAAAAGTCATTTGTACGGGCTGTTGGCTGGTATTCTAAGTGTTGTACGGACTGCTACAAAATATTAATAAAAACTTCATTTTTTTTTGCATTTTCTTGTGCTCATTTGATGATCTATTGATTTCTACTGAAGATAAGTTCCATTGGATGAATTAGATACTTGTATTTACATTCATTTAACCTTTTTAATGCCCTGATATACGTTAGAAATCTGTTTCTTACATTATATTATTGACTGTCCTCAAGAAAGTGCAGATTTTCACTGTTTTTTGGTGGTTTTCATGGATGTTTGATCCATTTCATGAGGAAATGATGATGTAACTTGTGAAATGGATCTATTCTAACATGTATAATACAAATATAACAAGCTAATGTGCAGGGAAGAGGAATTCTAAGGTGTACACCGAGTTTTAGCAAGGAAAAGTGCATGAGGATGGGGGCTAAAGTATAGCAGCAGAAGATCTGCCTTAATAAGGGGCAAGTTTTTGAGTTTGGATTGATTTATTATGTTGATCTAATGGTGAAAAGTCAAAGAGACGGATTTGGAAGTGTTTCGAAGGCCAAGATCCAAGAAGCCCTAGTTTTTGAGGCAAGTTAAGGAGGGTTTTGTGTTTGAGCATGTTAGAGGTGTCATAGAAGCCTAAAAACTTAGAATCCTTAGTTTTGAGTAATTTCAAGGGACTGTTGAAAGTTTCATGGTCAGGGGATAAGTTTAGAGGGGGGTTGCTTTGGAAAAGTGGGCTAATTAGGCCTAGTTTTTGAGGAGACAACAGATTTTGGAAGGGTTTGTCTGAAGCAAGTGATATCAAGGTTTGGACATGTTGTTTGTCATCACAAACCACAGTTGAAATAGTCATTAGATTGGAGGTTCCTTTGGAAAGTTTGAGTGCAAAGTCAAAAATCCTTTGCTAGAGGCCTAGTTGGGCTAGTAGCCTAGTTAAGGTGAAAATTTGGTTTTGTGCCTAAGTCAAAGGGTTGGGCTTTGAAATCATTCAAACAAGTTTTTTTGGGTCTCTTAAGAGTGTTCCTAGGGTTTGGGTCCATAAGGAAGGCAAATAAGTCATTTGGTGCATTATTGAGGTTTGTCTCCATCAGAGTGCCTGGAAGAGTGGTTGAGATTGTGTCTTGCAAACCTTGAGAACTTTGTGTTTCTTTCAAAATCCCTGACCCTCTGCATCATAGTAGCATTTAGAAAAATGCTCGTGTTTGAGTTTTTCGTGGATCATCGATCAACTTTGGTGACTATGCTTGTGGATTACACTATAGTTGTGCATTCTATACATGTATTTTCTATCGCCTTTCGTGAACCTTCATTTTTTGTTGAGTTATAGCCGCATTTAGTAAACCGCTCATGTTTGAGTTTTTGTGGGCCATCAATCAACTTTGGTGACTACGATTGTGGATTTTACTGTAATTGTACATTCTTTACTCATATTTTCAATTACCTTTCACGAACCTTCATTTTTTGTTGAGTTATAGTTGCATTTAGGAAAACACTCATGCTTCATTTTTTCGTAGGCCATCTATCAACTTTGGTGACTACGATTGTGGATTACACTAAAGTTGCGCATTTTATACATGTATTTTCTATCGCCTTTTGGGAACCTTCATTTTTCATTGAGTTATAGCTCCATTACAGAAACCGCTCGTGTTTAAGTTTTTGTGGGCCATCGATCAACTTTGGTGAGTACAATTGTCAATTGCACTGTAGTTGTCCATTCTGTACGCATTTGAGAAATCACTCAATTTTGGTGACTACACCTGTGGATTACATTGTAGTTGTGGTTTTAATACGCATATTTCTATTGCCTTTCCAGAACCTTCATTTTTTGTTCAGTTATAGCACTATTTAGGAAACTGCTCATATTGAAGTTTTTGTGGTCCATTCATAAACTTTGGTCTCTACGATTGTGGATTGTACTATAGTTGTGCATTCTATATGCATATTTTAAATCACCTTTCACGAACCTTAATTTTTTGTTGAGTTATAGCCGCATTTAGGAAAACGCTCGTGTTTGAGTTTACGTGGGCCATCGATCAGCTTTGGTGACTATGATTGTGGATTACACTGTAGTTGAGCATTTTATACGCGTGTTTTCTATCGCCTTTCGTGAACATTCATTTTTTTTTGAGTTATATCTGCACTTAGGAAACCACTTGTGTTTGAGTTTTCATGGGCCATTGATCAACTTTGGTGGATAGGATTGTGGATTGCACTATGGTTGTCCATTTTGTACGTGTATTTTCTGTTGCCTTTCGCATACCTTCAGTTTTTGTTGATTTATAGCCACATTTAGGAAACCGCTCGTGTTTGAGTTTTTGTGGGCCATCGATCAACATTGGTTACTGCGCTTGTGGAATTATAGCTGCATTTAGGAAAAAGCTCGTGTTTGAGTTTTTGTTCACCATCGATCAATTTTGTTGACTACGATTGTGGATTACACTGTTGTTGTCAATTTTGTATGCGTATTTTGTATCATCTTTCACGAACCTTCACTTTTTGTTGAGTTATAGCCGCATTTAGCAAACCACTCATGTTTGAGTTTTTTTGGGCCATCGATCAGCTTTGGTGGCTACAATTGTGGAATTTATTGTAGTAGTGCATTTTATATGCATATTTTTAATCATCTTTCATGAACCTTCATTTTTTATTTAGTTATAGCCACATTTAGGAAAACGTTCGTGTTTGAGTTTCCTTGGGCCATCAATCAACTTTGGTGACTATGATTGTGGATTGCATTGTAGTTGTCCATTATGTACGCTTATTTTCTATTGCCTTTCACCAACCTTCATTTTTTGTTGAGTTATAGCTGCATTTAGGAAACCATTCGTGTTTGAGATTTCATGGGCCATCGATCAACTTTGGTGTCTACAATTTTTGATTGCACTATAGTTGTGAATTCTATACGCATATTTTCTATTCCCTTTCGTGAACATTAATTTTTCGTTGAGTTATAGCCATATTTCAAAACCGCTCGCGTTTCAGTTTTCGTTGACCATCGATCAACTTTGTTGAATACGATTGTGGATTGCATTGTAGTTGTCCATTACATATGTGTATTTTGTATGACCTTTCTCAAACCTTCATTTTTTGTTGAGTTATATCTGCATTTAGGAAACCACTTGTGTTTTAATTTTTGTGGGGCATCAATCATGTTTGGTGACTATGATTGTGGATTGTATTGTAGTTGTGCATTCTGTGTGCATATTTTTAATCATCTTTCACGAACCTTCATTTTTTGTTGAGTTATAGCTGCATTTAGGAAAACGCTCTTGTCTAATTTTTTTGGATCATCGATCAACTTTGGTGACTATGATTGTGGATTGCACTGTAGTTGTCAATTTTGTATGTGTATTTTCTATTGTCTTGTGTGAACCTTCATTTTTTGTTCAATAATAGCCACATTGAGGAAACCACTCATGTTTGAGGTTTTTGGGCCATTGATCAACTTTGGTGGCTATTATTGTGGATTGTACTGTAGTAATGTATTTTGTATGCATATTTTTAATCATCTATCACGAACCTTCATTTTTTATTGAGTTATAGATGCATTTAGGAAAATGTTCGTGTTTGAGTTTTCATGGGCCATCAATCAACTTTGGTGACTACAATTGTGGATTGCACTATAGTTCTCCATTCTGTACGCTTATTTTCTATCGCCTTTCGCCAACCTTCATTTTTTGTTGAGTTATATCTGCATTTAGGAAACCACTTGTGTTTGTGTTTTCATGGGCTATCGATCAACTTTGGTGACTATAATTGTTGATTGCACTATAGTTCTGAATTCTATACGCGTATTTTCTATCCCCTTTCATGAACCTTAATTTTTCGTTGAGTTATAACCGTATTTAGGAAACTGCTCGTGTTTGAGTTTTTGTCGGCCATTGATTATCTTTGTTGACTATGATTTAGGATTGCACTATAATTGTCCATTTTGTACGTGTATTTTCTATCGCCTTTCTTGAACCTTCATTTTTTGTTCAATTATATCCGCATTTAGGAAATCGCTCGTGTTTGAGTTTTTGTGGGCCATCGATCAACTTTGGTGACTATGATTATGGATTGCACTGTAGTTGTCCATTTTGTACGGGTATTTTCTATCGCCTATCGCAAACCTTCATTTTTCGTTGAGTTATAGCCACACATAGGAAACCGCTGGTGTTTGAGTTTTTGTATGCCATCAATAAACTTTGGTTATTACGATTGTGGATTGCACTATAGTTGTCCATTCTATATGTGTATTTTGTATTGCCTTTCGTGAACCTTCATTTTTGTTAAGTTATAGCCACATTTAGGAAACCGCTCGAGTTTGAATTTTCGCAAGCCATCGATCAACTTTGGTGAGTATGCTTGTGGATTACACTATAGTTGTGCATTCTATACGTGTATTTTCTATGGCATTTCGCGAACCTTCATTTTTTGTTGAGTTATAACTGCATTTAGGAAACCCTCTTATTTGAGTTTTTGTGGGCCATCGATCAACTTTGGTTACTACACTTGTGGATTACACTCTTGTTGTGCATTCTATATGCGTATTTTCTATTGCCATTCCTAAACCTTAATTTTTTCTTGTGTTATAGCCCCGTTTAGGAAACCACTCATGTTTGACTTTTTGTCAAGAATCGATCAACTTTGGTGACTATGCTTGTGGAGTACACTATAGTTGTGTATTTTATAAGTGTATTTTCTATCACCTTTCGTGAACCTTAATTTTTCATTGAGTTATAGTTGCACTTAAGAAACCATTTGTGTTTGAGTTTTCTTGCGCGATCGATCAACTTTGAAGACTGCGATTGAGGATTACACTGTAGTTGTGCATTCTATACGTGTACTTTCTATCGACTTTTGCGAAACTTCATTTTTTGTTGAGTTATAGCCACATTTAAGAAAACTGCTTGTATTTGAGTTTTTGTTGGCCATTGATCAACTTTGATGACTACGATTGTGGATTGCACTATAGTTGTCCAATCTGTACATGTATTTTCTATCACCTTTTGTGAACCTTCATTTTTTATTGAGTTATAGCTATATTTAGGAAACCGTAGATGTTTGAGTTTCCGTTGGGCATCGATCAACTTTGGTGACTACGCTTGTGGATTACACTATAGTTGTGCATTCTATAAACATATTTTCTATCACCTTCCACGAACCTTCATTTTTTGTTGAGTTATAGCTGCATTTAGAAAACCGCTCATGTTTGAGTTTTTGTGGGCCATCAAACAACTTTGGTGACTACGACTGTGCAATGTACTGTAGTTGTGTATTCTTTACACATATTTTTAATTTCCTTTCATGAACCTTCATTTTTTGTTGAGTTATAGCCGCATTTAGGAAAATGCTCGTATTTGAGTTTTCGTGGGTCATCGATCAACTTTGGTGACTATGCTTGTGGTTTACACTGTAGTTGTGCATTCTATACACGTATTTTCTATCGCCTTTCGCAAACCTTCATTTCGGATTTAGGAAATCACTCATGTTTGAGTTTTCTTGGGCCATCCATCAAATTTGGTGACTATGATTGTTTATTGTACTGTAGTTTTCCATTTTGTACTCGTATTTTCTATCGTCTTTCATGAACCATCATTTTTTGTTGATTTATAGCCGCATTTAGGAAAACCACTCGTGTTTGAGTTTTCATGGACCATCGATCAACTTTGGTGACTATGATTGTGGATTGCACAATTGTTGTCAATTATGTACACATATTTACGAAACCGCTTATGTTTGAGTTTTTTTGGGCCATTGATCAACTTTGGTGACTACGATAGTGGATTGTACTGTGGTTGTGCATTCTATACGCAGATTTTTAATTTCCTTTCACGAACCTTTTTTTTTCAGTTATAGCCAGATTTAGGAAAACGTTCGTGTTTGAGTTTTCTTGGGCCATCAATCAACTTTGGTGACAATGATTGTGCATTACACTATATTTGTGCATTCTATATGCATATTTTCTATCGTCTTTTCCAAAATTTCATTTTTCGTTCAGTTATAGCACCACTTAGCAAAACCAGTCATTTTTGAATTTTCATGGGCCATCGATCAACTTTGGTGACTACGATTGTGGATTGCACTATAGTTGTCCATTCTATATGCTTATTTTCTATCGCCTTTCATGAACCTTCACTTTTTGTTGAGTAATAGCTGCATTTAGGAAACCACTCGTGTTTAAGTTTTCGTAGGCAACGATCAACTTGTGTGACCATGCTTGTGGATTACACTGTAGTTGTGCATTCTATAGTTGTATTTTCTATTACCGCTCGAGTTTGAGTTTTTGAGGGCCATCAATCAACTTTGGTGACAACACTTGTGGATTCCACTATAGTTGTGCATTCTCTACTCGTATTTTCTATCGCCTTTCATGAAACTTCATTTTTTTTTGAGTTATAGCCACATTTAGGAAACCACCTGTGTTTGAGTTTTCGTTGGCCATCAATCAACTCTGGTGACTACGATTGTTGATTGCACTGTAGTTGTCCATTTTTTACGCATGTTTTCTATCACCTTTTGTGAATCTTCATTTTTTGTCGAGTTATAGCCGCATTGAGGAAACTACTTGTGTTTGAGTTTTCGTGGGCCATCGATCAACTTTTGTGAGTACGATTGTGGATTGCACTGTAGTTAATTTTTGTTGAGGTATAGCTGCATTTAGGAAACTGTTCGAGTTTGACTTTTCGAGGTCCATTAATCAACCTTTGTCACAATGCTTGTGAATTACACTATAGTTTTTCATTCTCTACTCTTATTTTCTATTGCCTTTCATGAACCTTTATTTTTTTTTAGTTATAGCCGCATTTAGGAAACCACCCGTGTTTGAGTTTTCATGGGTCATCAAACAAATTTGGCGACTACGATCATGGATTGCACTGCAGTTGTCCATTTTGAATGCGTATTCTATTTTGCCTTTTGTGAACCTTCATTTTTGTTCAGTTATAGTTGCATTTAGCAAACTGCTCGTGTTTGACTTTTCGTCATCCATCGATTAACTTTGGTGACTACGATTGTGGATTGCACTGTAGTTGTCCTTTTGTATGTGTATTTTCTATCGCTTTTTGCGAACCTTCATTTTTTCTTGAGTTATAGTCGCATTTAGGAAACTATTCAAGTTTGAATTTTTGTGGGCCATCGATCAAGTTTGGTGACAACGCTTGTGGATTACACTATAGTTGTGCATTTTATACAGGATTTTTCTATCGCCTTTCACGAACCTTCATTTTTGGATGAGTTATAGCCGCATTTAGGAAACCGATCGTATTTGAGTTTTTATGGGCCATCGATGAATTTTGGTGACTACACTTGTGGATTACACTGTAGTTGTGCATCCTATACATGTATTTTCTATTTCCTTTTGTGAATCTTAATATTTTGTTGAGTTATAGCCACATTTAGGAAACTGCTCCAGTTTGAGTTTTCGACGGGCATCGATCAACCTTGGTGACTACGCTTGTGGATTACATTGTAGTTGTGCATTCTCTACTCTTATTTTCTATCGCTTTTGGCGAACCTTCACTTTTTTTAGTTATAGTTTCGTGGGCCATCAATCAACTTTGGTGACTATGATTGTGAATTGCACTGTAGTTGTGCACTCCAATTTTCTATTGCCTTTTAAAAACCTTCATTTTTTGTTGAGTTATAACTGCACTTAAGAAAGCACTCCTGCTTGAGTTTTTGTGGGCCATCGATCAACTCTGGTGACTATGATTGTGGATTGCACTATAGCTGTCCATTCTATATGCATATTTTCTAATGCCTTTTGTGAACCCTATTTTTTTGTTCAGTTATAGCCGTATTTAGGAAACCACTCGAGTTTGAGTTTTCATGGGTCATCAATCAACTTTGGTTACTACAATTGTGGATTGCACTGTTGTTATGCATTTTGTATGCTAATTTTCTATTGCCTTTCGCGAACCTTCATTTTTTCTTGAGTTATAGTCGCATTTAGGAAACCGCTCGAGTTTGAGTTTTCGTGGGCAATCGATCAACTTTGGGGACTACAAATGTGGATTGAACTGTAGTTGTCCATTTTGTACGTGTATTTTCGATCGCCTTTTTTGAACCTTCATTTTTTGTTGAGTTATAGCCGGATTTAGGAAACTGCTCAAGTTTAAATTTTTGTGGGTCATCGATGAACTTTGGTGACTATCATTATGTATTGCACTATAGTTGTCCATTTTGTACATGCATTTTCTATTGGCTTTCGCGAATATTAATTTTTTTTTGAGTTATAGCCACATTTAGGAAACCACTCGTGTTTGAGTTTTCGTGGACCATCGATAAACTTTAGTGACTATGCTTGTGGATTACACTATAGTTGTGCATTCTATACATGTATTTTCTATTGTTGTTCGTGAACCTTTACTTCTTGTTGAGTTATAGATGCATTTACGAAACTACTCATGTTTGAGTTTTTTTGGGTCATGGATCAACTTTGGTGACTACTATTGTGGATTGTACTATAGTTGTGCATTGTGTAGACATATTTTTAATCGCCTTTCATGAACCTTCATTTGTTATTGATTTATCGCCGCATTTAGGAAAATACTCGTGTTTGAGTTTTTGTGGGCCATTCATAAACTTTGGTGACTAAGATTGTAGATTGCACTATAGTTGTCCATTAAGTACGTGTATTTTCTATAGCCTTTCATGAATTTTTATACTTTTTAGAGATATAGCCACATTTAGGAAACCACTCGAGTTTGAGTTTTCATGGGCCATCGATCAACATTGGTGGCTACACTTGTGGATTACATTGTAGTTGTGCATTCTATATGTGTATTTTCTATCTCCTTTCATGAACTTTCATTTTTTGTTCAATAATAACCACATTTAGGAAACCACATGTTTGAGTTGTCGGGGACCATCAATCAACTTTGGTGACTTTGACTATGGATTATAGTCTAGTTCTGCATTCTATACGATTATTTACTATCGCCTTTCGCAAACCTTCATTTTTTGTTGAGTTATAGCTTCATTTAGGAAACCGCACATGTTTGAGTTTTCGTGGGCCATCGATCAACTTTGCTGACTATGATTCTGAATTACAATGTATTTGTCCATTTTGTATGCATATTTTCTATCGCCTTTCATGAACCTTCATTTTTTGTTCAATTATAGCCGCATTTACGAAAGTGCATGAGTTTGAGTTTTTGTGGGCCATCGATCAACTTTGGTGACTATGGTTGCAGATTACACTATAGTTGTGCATTATGTATGCGTATTTTCTATCGCCTTCATGAACCTTCATTTTTTGTTGGGTTATAGTTTTATTTAGAAAATCGCTCATGTTTGAATTTTCACGGGCCTTCGATCAACTTTGGTGACTACAATTGTGGATTGCATTGTAGTTATCCATTCTGTATGTGTATTTTCTATCGCCTTTTGAGAACCTTCATTTTTTGTTGTGTTATAACCGCATTTAGCAAACTGCTCGAATTTGAGTTTTTGTGGGCCATCGATCAACTTTGGTAACTATGATTGTGGATTGCACTGTAGTTTTGCATTCTAAATATGTATTTTCTATTGCCTTTCACGAACCATCATTTTTTGTTGAGTTATAGCTGCATTTACAAAACCACTCATGTTTGAGTTTTTGTGGGCCAT
The DNA here is from genome assembly GCA_007258455.2 of Sequoia sempervirens. NCBI lineage: Eukaryota > Viridiplantae > Streptophyta > Pinopsida > Cupressales > Cupressaceae > Sequoia > Sequoia sempervirens. The sequence continues at coordinate 162,334,860 of VDFB02281492.1, forward strand.
CAATCAACTTTGGTGACTACGATTGTGGATTGTACTCTAGTTGTGCATTTGTCTGCATATTCTTAATCACCTTTCATGAACCTTCATCTTTTGTTGAGTTATAGCCACATTTATGAAACTGCTTGAATTTGAGTTTTCGTGGGCCATCAATCAACTTTGGTGACTACGATTGTGGATTGCATTGTAGTTTTGCATTCTAATCACATATTTTCTATCGCCTTTCACGAACCATCATTTTTTGTTGAGTTATAGCCAAATTTAGGAAACCGCTCATTATTGAGATTTTGTAGACCATCAATCAACTTTGGTGACTACAATTGTGGACTGCAATGTAGTTGTGCATTATGTATGCTAATTTTCTATCGCTTTTTACTAACCTTATTTTTTTGTTCAGTTAGAGCCATATTTGGGAAATCGCTTGTGTTTAAATTTTTGTGGGCCATTGATCAACTTTTGTGCCTATGCTTGTGGATTAGATTGTAGTTGTGCATTCTGTATGCGTATTTTCTATCGTCTTTTGTGAACCTTCATTTTTTGTTGAGTTATACGCACATTTAGGAAACTGCTCGTGTTTGAGTTTTCATGGGCCATCGATCAACTTTGGTGACTACGATTGTGGGATTTCACTATAGTTGTGTATTCTATATGCGTATTTTCTATCGCCTCTCACAAACTTTCATTTTTTTTTTATTTATATCCACGCTTAGAAAATGACTCATGTTTGAGTTTTCGTGGGCCATTGATCAACTTTGGTGACTACAATTGTGGATTGCACTACAATTGTGCATTATGTACGCTAATTTTCTATCGCCTTTAGTAAACCTTCAATTTTTGTTGAGTTATAGCCGTATTTAGGAAATCGCTTGTCTTTAAGTTTTTGTGGGCCATCGACCAAGTTTCGTGACTACGATCATGGATTGCACTATAGTTGTCCATTCTCTATGCCTATTTTCTATCACCTTTCATGAACCTTCTTTTTTTTTTGAGTTATACCCACATTTAGGAAACCGCTCGTATTTGAGTTTTCATGGGCCATCGATCAACTTTGGTGATTACTATTGTGGATTGTACTATAGTTTTCCAATCTGTACGCATATTTTCTATCACCTTTTGCGAAACTTCATTTTTTGTTGAGTTATAGCCATGTTAAGGAAACCACTCCTGTTTGAGTTTTTGCGAGCCATCAATCAACTTTGGTGACTACAATTGTGGTTTGCACTATAGCTGTCCATTTTGTACACGTATTTTCTATCGTCTTTCATGAACCTTCATTTTTTGTTGAGTTATAGCCGCACTTATGAAACCGCACGGTTTTGCAATTTTTTGGGCCATCGATCAACTTTGGTGACTGCGATTGGTGATTATAGCCGCATTTAGGAAACCGTTTGTGTTTGAGTTTTCGTGGGCTATTGATCTGACTACGATTTTAGATGGAACTGTAGTTGTCCATTCTTTTCACGTATTTTCTATCGGCTTTCGCAAACCTTCAATTTTTGTTGAGTTATAGCCATATTTAGGAAAACCTCATATTTGAGTTGTCATTGGCCATATATCAACATTGCTGACTACGATTGTCGATTGCACTATAGTTGTCCATTCTATATGCATATTTTCTATCGCCTTTCATGAACCTTCATTTTTTGTTGAGTTATAGCCGGATTTACGAAACCAGCTCATTTTTGAGTTTTTGTGGTCCATGGATCAACTTTCATGACTATGATTATGTATTACACTATAGTTGTGTATTTTGTCCACGTATTTTCTAACGCCTTTCACGAACCTTCATATTTTGTTGAGTTATAGCAACATTTAGGAAACCACTCATGTTTGACTTTTTGTGGGCCATCGATCAACTTTGATGACTACAACTGTAGACTACGCTGTAATTGTGCATTATATATATGTATTTTCTATTGCCTTTCACGAACCTTCATTTTTTGTTGAGTTATAGCCACATTGAGGAAACCACTAATGTTTGAGTTTTTGTGGGCCATCGATCAACTTTGGTGACTATGATTGTGGATTGCACTGTATTCTTCCATTCTGTATGTGTATTTTCTATCGCCTTTCGCGAACCTTCATTTTTTGTTGAGTTATAGCCGCATTTAGGAAACCGCTCAAGTTTGAGTTTTTGTGGGCCATCGATCAACTTTGGTATCTATGCTTGTGGATTACATTGTAGTTGTGCATTCTATATGTGTATTTTCTATTTCCTTTCGTGAACCTTCATTTTTTGTTGACTTATAGCTGCATTTAGGAAACCGCTCGTGTTTGAGTTTTTGTGGGCCACTGATCAACCTTGGTCACTACGATTGTGGATTACACTGTATTTTCTATCGCCTTTCATAATCCTTCATTTTTTGTTGAGTTATAGCGACATTGAGGAAACCACTCGAGTTTGAGTTTTTGTGGGCCATCTATCACCATTGGTGACTACACTTGTGGATTACACTATAGTTGGGCATTTCATACAATTATTTTCTATCACCTTTCATGAACCTTCACTTTTTGTTGAGTTATAGACGCACTTAAGAAACCACTTTTGTTTGAGTTTTCATGGGCCATTGATCAACTCTAGTGATAACGATTGTGGATCACATTGTGGTTGCACATTCTATACGTGCTTTTCTATTGCCTTTCGCAAACCTTCACTTTTTGTTGAGTTATAGCCGCATTTAGGAAACTGCTTGTGTTTGAGTTTTCGTGGACCATCGATCAACTTTGGTGACTACACTTGTGGATTGCACTGTAGTTTTACATTTTGTACATGTATTTTCTATCGCCTTTCGCAACCCTTCATTTTTTGTTGAGTTATAGCTACATTTAGGAAACCGCTCAAGTTTGAGTTTTCGTGGGCCATTGATCAACTTTGGTGACTACGATTGTGGATTGCACTATAGTTGTCTATTATGTACATGTATTTTCTATTTCCTTTCATGAACCTTCATTAATATTAGAGTTATAGCCGCATTTAGGAAACTACTCGAGTTTGAGTTTTGTTGGGCCATCAATCAACTTTGGTGACTACGATTGTGGATGACACTGTAGTTGCATATTCTATACGTTTATTTTCTATTGCCTTTCGTGAACCTTCATTTTTTGTTGTGTTATAGCTGAACTTAGGAACCCGCTCGTGTTTGTGTTTTCATGGGCCATCAATCCACTTTGGTGACTACGATGGTAGTTTGCACCATGGTTCTCCATTTTATACACGTTTTTCTATTGCCTTTTGTGAACCTTCATTTTTTGTTGAGTTATAGCCGCATTTAGGAAACTACTCGTATTTGAGTGTTCGTGGGCCATTGATCAACTTTGGTGACTACGATTATGGATTAGAATGTAGTTGTTCATTCTATAAACATATTTTCTATCACCTTTCGAAAACCATCATTTTTTGTTGACTTATAGCCGCATTTAGGAAACTGCTCATCTTTTAGTTTTTGTGGGCCATCAGTCAACTTCGGTGACTAGGATTGTGGATTGTACTATAGTTGTGCATTTTGTATGCATATTTTTAATCGCCTTTCGTGAACCTTCAGTTTTCATTGAGTTATAGCCGCAATTACGTAACCGCTCGTGTTTGATTTTTCGTAGGTCATCGATCAACATTGGTGGTAACTACAATTGTGAATTACATTATCGTTGTACATTCTTTACGAGTATTTTCTATTGCCTATTGTGAACCTTCAGTTTTTGTTGAATTATAGCTTTATTTAGGAAACCACTTGAATTTGAGTTTTCATGGGCTGGCATCGATCAACTTTGGTGACAACGATAGTGGATTATATTGTAGTTATGCATTCTGTATGCATATTTTTAATCGTGTTTCACTAACCTTCATTTTTTGTTGAGTTATAGCTGCATTTAGGAAAATGCTTGTGTTTCAGTTTTCGTTGGCCATCGATCATCTTTGGTGACTACGATTTCAGAATACACTATAATTGTTCATTCTATACGCGTATTTTCTATCGCCTTTCCATTTGTTACACGTATTTTCTACTACCTTTAGCAAACCTTCACTTTCTGTTGAGTTAGAGTCGCATTTAGGAATCCACCTGAGTTTGAGTTTTTGTGGGCCATCGATTGGCTTTGGTGACTACGCTTGTGGATTACACTATACTGATGCATTCTATACACGTATTTTAAATTGCCTCTCGCGAACCTTCATTTTTTGTTGAGTTAAAGCCACATTTGGGAAACCACTCAAGTTTGAGTTTTTCTGGGCTATCGATCAACTTTGGTGACTACGATTGTGGACTATATTGTAAGTGTGCATTCTATACGCATATTTTTAATCGCCTTTCAAGAACCTTCATGTTTTGTTGAGTTATAGCGACATTTAAGAAAACGCTCGTGTTTGAGTTTTTATCGGCCATCAATCAACTTTGGTGACTACGGTTGTGTATTACACTGTAGTTGTCCATTTTATATGCATATTTTCTATCGCCTTTCATGAACCTTCATTTTTTGTTGAGTTGTAGCCGCACTTAGGAAATCAATCTATTTGAGTTTTCGTGGGCCATCGATCAAGATTAGTGACTACGATTGTGGATTGCACTGTAGTTGTCCATTCTGTATGTGTATTTTCTATCACATTTGGTGAACCTTCATTTTATGTTGTGTTATAGCCGTTTGAGTTTTAATGGGCCATTGATCAACATTTGTGACTACACTTGTGGATTAGACTATAGTTGTGCATTCTATACGTGAATTTTCTATCAGCTTCTGCGAACCTTCATGTTTTGTTGAGTTATAGCCGCATTTAGGAAACTGCTCATGTTTGAGTTTTTGTGGGCCATCGATCAACTTTGGTGACTACGATTGTCGATTGCACTATAGTTGTGCATTTTGTACACATATTCTTAATCGTATTTCATGAACCTTCATTTTTTGTTGAGTTATAGCCGCATTTAGGAAAATGCTTGTGTTTGAGTTTTCGTGGACTATCAATCAACTTTGGTGACTACTATTATTGATTACACTGTAGTTGTTCATTGTCTATGCAAATTTTCTATCGCCTTTCGCAAAACATCATTTTTTATTAAGTTATAGCCACACTTAGGAAACCACTTGTGTTTGAGTTTTCGTGGACCCTCGATCAACTTTGGTGACTATGATTGTGGATTGTACTGTAGTTGTTTATTCTGTACGCATATTTTTAATCACATTTCGCGAAACTTCATTTTTTGTTGAGTTATAGCCACATTTAGGAAAACGCTTTTGTTTGAGTTTTTGTGGGCCATCAATCAACTTTTGTGACTATGTTTATGGATTGTACTGTAGCTGTGCATTCTAAATGCATATTTTTAATTGCCTTTCACAAACTTCATTTTTTGTTGAGTTGTATCCGCATTTAGGAAAATGCTCGTGTTATAGTTTTTGTGGGAAATCGATCAACTTTCGTGACTACAATTGTGGATTACACTATAGTTGTGCATTCTATACCCATATTTTCTATTGCCTTTCACGAACCTTCATTTTTTGTTGAGTTATAGCCACACTCAGGAAACCGCTCATGTTTGAGTCTTCGTGGGCCATCGTTCAACATTGGTGACTATGATTGTGAATTGCATTGTACTTGTCCATTTATTACGCGTATTTTCTATCGCCTTTCGTGATACTTCATTTTTTGTTGATATATAGCTGCATTTAGGAAACTAATGAGTTTGAGTTTTCATGGACCATTGATCAACTTTGGTGACTACGCTTGTGTATTACACTATAGTTGTGCATTCTATACGCATATTTTCTATCGCCTTTCGTGAACCTTCATTTTTTTCTTTACTTATAGCTGCATTTAGAAAATTGCTCATGTTTCAATTTTTATGGGTTACCAATCAACTTTGGTGACTATGATTGTGAATTGCACTATAGTTGTCTATTTTGTACATGTATTTTCTATCACCTTTCGCAAATCTTTGTGTTTTTTTGAGTTATAGCTGCATATAGGAAACCGGTTGTATTTTAGTTTTTGTGGGCCATCAATCAACTTAGGTGACTGTGATTGTGGATTACATTGTAGTTCATTCTATACACGTATTTTCTATCACCTTTCGAAAAGCTTCATTTTTTTTTGAGTTATAGCTGCATTTAGGAAGCCTCTCATGTTTGAGTTTTTGTGGGCCATCAATCAAATTTGGGGACTACGATTATGGATTGTACTGTAGTTGTGTATTTTTTATGCATATTTTTCATCGCCTTTCACGAAATTTCATTTTTTGTTCAATTATAACCGCATTTAGGAAAATGCTCGTGTTTGAGATTGCGTGGGATATTGATCAACTTTGGTGACTACAATTGTGGATTACACTATAGGTGTGCACTCTTTACACGTATTTTCTATTGCCTTTCGTGAACCTTCATTATTCATTAAGTTATAGATCCACTTAAGAAATCCATCGTGATTGAGTTTTTATGGGCCATCTATCAACTTTGGTGACTACATTGTGGATTGAATTGTAATTGTCGATTATGTATGTGTATTTTCAATCTCCTTTCGTGAACCTTCATTTTTTCTTGAGTTATAGTCGTATTTAGGAAACCACTCGAGTTTGAGTTTTCATGTGCAATCAATAAACTTTGGTGACTATGCTCTTGGATTACACTATAGTTGTGCATTCTATACGTGTATTTTCTATCGCCTTCCACAAACCTTCATCTTCTGTTGAATTATAGCCGCATTTAGGAAACCGCTCTTGTTTGTATTTTGTGGGCCATCAATCAACTTTGGTGACTAGGATAGTGGATTGTACTATAGGTATACCTTCTATACACATTTTTAATTTCCTTTCACGAACCTTTATTTTTTTGTTGAGTTATAGCCGCATTTAGGAAACCTCTCGTGTATGAGTTTCTGTGGGCCATCGATCAACTTTTGTGACTACGATTTTGGATTACACTGTAATTGTTCATTCTATACGCGTATTCTCTATTGCCTTTTGTAAACCTTCATTTTTTTTATCAGTTATTGCTGCACTTAGGAAGCCACTCGTGTTTCAGTTTTCATGGGCCATCAATCAACTTTGGTGACTACGATTGTGGAATGCACAGTAGTTGTCCATTTTGTAAGCGTATTTTCTATTTCCTTTAGTGAACCTTCATTTTTTGATGAGTTATAGCCACATTTAGGAAACCGATTGAGTTTGAGCTTTTTGTGGTCCATCGATCAACTTTGGTGACTACACTTGTGGATTACACTGTAGTTGTGCATTCTATATTGGTATTTTAAATTGCATGTCACGAACCTTCATTTTTTGTTGAGTTATAGCCACATTTAGGAAACTGCTCTTGTTTGAGTTTTCGCGGGCCATTGATCAACTTTGCTAACAACGATTGTGGATTGCATTGTAATTGTCCATTATGTACGTGTATTTTCTATTGCCTTTCATGAATCTTCATTTTTTGTTGAGTTAGAGCCGCATTAGGAAACTTTGTGTTTGAGTTTTCGTGGGCCATTAATCAACTTTGGTGACTACGATTTGTGATTGCACTATAGTTGTGTATTCTATAAGCGTATTTTCTATCGCCTTTTGTGAATCTTCATTATTTATTGAGTTATAGCTATATTTAGGAAAACGATTGTGTTTGAGTTTTCGTGGGCAATTGATCAACTTTGTTCACTATAATGGTCAATTACACTATAGTTGTGCATTCTATACACTTATTTTCTGTCACCTTTCGTGGATCTTAATTATTCATTAAGTTATAGCTAGACTTAGGAGACCACTCGTGTTTGAGTTTTTGTGGGCCATCGATCAACTTTGGTGACTATGATTGTTGATTGCACTATAGTTCTCCATTATGTACATTTATTTTCTATCGCCTTTCGCAAACCTTCATTTATTGTTGAGTTATAGCTGCATTTAGGAAACTGCTCGAGTGTGAGTTTTCCTTGGCCATCGATCAACTTTGGTAGTCAATTGCACTTGTGGATTGCACTGTAGTTGTGCCTCCTATTCAAGTATTGTGGATTGTAGTGTAGTTGTGCATTTTGTACACATATTTATAATCCCCTTTCTTGAAGCTTCATTTTTTGTTGAGTTATAGCCGCATTTCGGCAAATGGTCGTGTTTGAGTTTTCGTGTGCCATCGATCATCTTTGGTGACTACGCTTGTGGATTATACGATAGTTTTCCATTCTATTACACTATAGTTTTGGTGACTACAATTGTGGATTACATTGTAAGTGTGCATTCTATACACATATTTTTTATCACGTTTTAAGAAACCTTCATTGTTCATTGAGTTATAGCCGCACTTAGGAAACCACTCGTGTTTGAGTTTTCATGTGGATCAAGTTTGGTGACTACGATTGTGGATTGAACTATATTTGTGCATTCTATACACGTATTTTCTATTGCCTTTCCTGAATCTTCATTTTTTTTTGAGTTATAGCCGTATTTTGGAAACCGCTTGTGTTTGAGTTTTTGTGGGCCATCGATCAACTTTGGTGACTACGATTGTGGATTACAACGTAGTTGTGCATTCTTTAAGCATATTTTTTCTCACTTTTCATGAATCTTCATTTTTTGTAGGGTTATGGCCACACTCAGGTAACCACTCGCGTTTCAGTTTTCCTTTGCCATCAATCAACTTGGGTGACTATGATAATGGATTGTGAAAGTTGATTGAAAATACACGTATAAAATGTACAACCACAATGTAATCCACAATCAAAGTCACCAAAGTTGATTGATGGCCTGTGAAAACTCAAACACGAGCGTTTTCCTAAATGCATCTCTAGTTCAACAAAAAATGAAGGTTCGCGAAAGGCAATAGAAAATACGTGTAAAGAATGGACAACTACAGTGCAATCCACAATTGTAGTTACGAAAGTAAATCCATGGCCCATGAAAAGTCAAACACGGGTAGTTTCCTAAGTGTGGCTATAACTCAAAGAAAAATGAAGGTTCATGAAAAGAGATAGAAAATACTTGTATAGAATGCACAACTATAGTGTAATCCACAATCATAGTCACCAAAGTTGATCGATGGCCCACAAAAACTCAAACACAAGCGTTTTCCTAAATGCGGCTATAACTCAACAAAAAATTAAGGTTCGCGAAAGATGATAGAAAATAAGCCTACATAATAGACAACTACAATGCAATCCACAATTGTAGTCACCAAAGTTAATAGATGGCCCATGAAAACTCAAACATGAGTGGTTTCCTAAGTGCAGCTATAACTCAATGAAAAATAAAGGTTCCCAAAAGGTGATAGAAAATACACCTATAGGATGAACAACTCAAGTGTAATCCATAATCGTAGTCACCAAAGTTGATAGATGGCCCACAAAAACTCAAACACAAATGGTTTTGCTAAATGCGGCTATAACTCAACAAAAAATGAAGGATCACAAAAGGTAATAGAAAATACGTGTATACAATGCACAACTACAATGCAATCCACAATCGTACTCACTAAATTTGATCGATGGCCCATGAAAACTCAAACACCAGGAGTGTCCTAAATGCAGCTATAACTCAAAGAAAAAATGAAGGTTCGTGAAAGGCGGTAGAAAATACGTGTACATAATGGACAACTACAGTGCAATCCACAATCGTAGTCACCAAAGTTGATCGATGGCCCATGAAAACTCAAACACAAGGGGTTTCCTAAATGCGGCTACAACTCAAAGAAAAAATGAAGGTTCGCGAAAGGTGATAGAAAATACAAGTATAGAATAGAAAATTTGATTGATGGCCCATGAAAATTCAAACTCGATCAGTTTCCTAAATGCGGCTATAACTCAACAAAAAATGAAGGTTCACAAAAGGTGACAAAAAATACACTTACAAAATGGACAACTACAGTGCAATCGACAATTGTAGTTACCAAAAATGATCGATGCCCCACGAAAACTCAAACACGAGCGGTTTCTTAAGTGCAGCTATAACTCAACGAAAAATGAAGGTTAACGAAAGGTGATAGAAAATATGCATATAGAATACACAACTATAGTGTAATCCACAATTGTAGTCACTAATGTCGATCTATGGCCCATGAAAACTCAAATATGAGCATTTTCCTAAATGTGGCTTTAAATCAACAAAAAATGATGGTTCGTGAAAGGCAATATAACATACGTGTGTAAAATTCACAACTACAATGTAATCCACAAGCATAGTTACCAATGTTGATCGATGGCCAACAAAAACTCATTCACGAGCAGTTTCTTAAATGCAGCTGTAACTAAACAAAAAATGAAGGTTCACGAAAGGCTATAGAAAATTAGCATTTATAATGCGCAACTACAATGCAATCTACAATCGTAGTCAACAAGTTGATTGATGGCCCATGAAAACTCAAACACGAGCGCTTTCCTAAATGTGACTATAACTCTACAAAATATGTAGGTTCATGAAACGCAGTAGAAAATATACATATAGAATGGACAACCATAGTGCGATCCACAATTGTAATCACAAAAGTTGATCAATGGCCCATGAAAACTCAAATACAAGCAGTTTCCTATGTGCAACTATAACTCAACAAAAAATGAAGGCTCGATAGAAAGTTAGCATTCATAATACACAACTACAGTGCAATCCACAATCACAATCACCAAAGTTGATTGATGGCCCACAAAAACTCAAACACGAGTATAGAGTGTCGATAGAAAATACACGTATAGAGTGCACAAATACAGTGCAATCCACAATTGTAGTCACCAAAGTTGATCGATTGCCCACAAAAACTCAAATAATCAGTGGTTTTGTAAATGTGACTATAACTCAACAAAAAATTAAGGTCTACGAAAGGTGATAGAAAAAACGGGTATAGAATGCACAACTACAGTGTAATCCAAGTGTAGTCACCAAAGTTGATCAATGGCCCACAAAAAACTCAAATTTTACCAGTTTCCTAAATGCGGGTATAACTCAAAAAAAAAAAGTTTGCGAAAGGCGATAGAAAATACACGTATAAAATAGACAACTACAATGTAATCCACAATCGTAGTCACCAAAGTTTATCGATGGCCCTCGAAAACTCAAACACAAGTAGTTTCCTAAATACAGCTATTACTCAAAGAAAAATGAAGGTTCGCGAAAGCCGGTAGAAAATACGCATATAAAATATACAACTATAGTGTAATCCATAATCATAGTCACCAAAGCTGATTGATGGCACACAAAAACTCAAACACGAGCGTTTTCCTAAATGTGGCTATAATTCAACAAAATATGAAGTACGTCAAATGCAATTAAAAATATGTGTACAAAATGCACAACTACAGTACAATCCACAATTGTAGTCACCAAAGTTGATTGATGGCTCACAAAAACTCCAACATGAGCGGTTTCCTAAATGCGGCTATAACTCAACAAAAGATGAAGGTTCTGGAAAGGCGATAGAAAATACGCATATAGAATGCACAAAAACCGCTCCTATTTAAGTTTTTGTGGGTCATCAATCAACTCTAGTGACTACACTTGTGAATTACATTGTAAGTGTGCATTATATATGCATATTTTCTATCACCTTTAGCGAACCTTCATTTTTTGTTCAATTAAAGCTACATTTAGGAAACCGGTTATGTTTGAGTTTTTGTGGGCTATCGATCAACTTTGGTGAGTACACTTGTGAATTACAATGCACTTGTGCATTCTATACGCGTATTTTCTAGCTCCTTTAGCGAACCTTCATTTTTTGTTGAGTTATGCATTTAGGAAATCACTCATGTTTGAATTTTTGTGGGCCATCGATAAACTTTGGTGACTAAGATAGTGGATTGTACTGTAGTTGTGCATTTTGTATGCATATTTTTAATCGGCTTTCACGAACCTTCATTTTTTGTTGACTTATAGCCGCATGCAGGAAACCACTCATGTTTAACTTTTTGTGGGCCATCGATCAACTTTGGTGACTACGATTGTGGATTACACTGTATTTGTCCATTATATACACGTATTTTCTATCACCTTTCGCGAACCTTCATTTTTTGTTCACTTATAGCCGCATTTAGGAAACTACTCATGTTTGAGTTTTTGTGGGCCATCAATCAACTTTGGTGACTATGCTTTTGGATTACATTCTAGTATTGCATTCTATACGCATATTTTTTGTCACCTTTCATGAACCTTCATTTTTTTTTTAGTTATAGCTGCATTTAGGAAATCGCTCACGTTTTAACTTTTCGTAGTCCATCCATCAACTTTGTTGACTACTCTTGTGGATTACACTATAGTTTTGCATTTTATATGCATATTTTCTATCACTTTTCGCAAACCTTCTTTTTTTGTTGAGTTATAGGCGCATTTAGGAAACTGCTCCTGTTGTGTTGTTGTGGGCCTTCGATCAACTTTGGTTACTACACTTGTGAATTACATTGTAGTTGCTCATTCTGTACGCGTATTTTCTATCACCTTTCACGAAACTTTATTTTTTGTTCAGTTATAGCCGCATTTAGGAAATTGATCAGATTTGAATTTTTGTGGGCCATCAACCAACTTTGGTGACTAAGATAGTGGATTGTACTGCAGTTGTGCATTTTGTATGCATATTTTTAATCGTCTTTCACAAACCTTCAGTTTTTGTTTAGTTATAGCCGTATTTAGCAAAACGCTCATGTTTGAGTTTTCTTGGGCCATCAATCAACTTTGCTGACTACGATTCTAGATTACACTATAGTTGTCCATTCTATATGCGTATGTTATAACACCTTTCTCGAACCTTCATTTTATGTTGAGGTATAACCGCATTTAGGAAACCGCTCATGTTTGAGTTTTCCTGGGCCATCAATCAACTTTCGCGAACCTTCATTTTTTGTTGAGATAATAGTTACATTTAGGAAACCTCTCATGTTTAAGTTTTTGTGGGCCATTGATAAAATTTGGTGACTATACTTTTGGATTACACTATAGTTGTGCATTCTATATTCATATTTTCTATCACCTTTCACGAAACTTCCATTTTTTTTGAGTTATAGTTGCATTTAGGAAATTGCTCATATTTGAATTTTTGTGGACCCTCCATCAACCTTGGTGACTACGCTTGTGGATTACACTATAGTTGTGCATTTTAGATGTGTATTTTCTATCACCTTTTGCAAACCTTTATTTTTTGTTGAGTTATAGCTATGTTTAGGAAACTGCTCCTGTTTGAGTTTTTGTGGGCCATCATTCAACTTTCGTGACTACGATTGTGTATTCTATAGTTGTGAATTCTATAGGGATATTTTTAATTGCCTTTCACGAACCTTCATTTTTTGTTGAGTTATAGCCGCATTTAGTGAACTGCACGTGTTTGAGTTTTTGTGGGCCATCGATCAGATTTGGTGACTACACTTGTGAATTACATTGTAGTTGTGCATTCTATATGCGTATTTTCTATCGCCTTTCGTGAACCTTCATTTTTTAGTGAGTTATAGCCGCATTTAGGAAATTGCTCATGTTTGAATTTTTGTGGGCCATCGATCAACTTTGGTGACTAAGAAGTGCATTGTACTATAGTTGTGCATTTTGTACACATATTTTTAATTGCCTTTCACAAACCTTCATTTTTTGTTGAGTTATAGCCGCATTTAGGAAAACGCTCGTGTTTGGGATTTCCTGGGCCATTCATCAACTTTGGTGACTACGATTATGGATTACACTGTAGTTGTCCATTCTATATGCGTATTTTCTAACACCTTTTGCAAACCTTCATTTTTTTTGGAGTTATAACAGCATTCAAGAAACCGCTCATGTTTTTTTTTTTATGAGACATCGATTAACTTTGGTGACTATGCTTTTGGATTGCACTATAGTTGTGCATTCTATACATATATTTTCAATCGCCTTTCTTGAACCTTCATTTTCTCTTGAGTTATAGCTGCATTTAGCAAATTGCTTATGTTTGAATTTTCATGGTCCATCGATCAACTTTGTTGACTACGCTTGTGGATTACATTATAGTTGTGCATTTTATACGCGTATTTTTGATCACCTTTAACAAACCTTCATTTTTTGTTGAGTTATAGCTGCATTTTGGAAATCATTCCTATTTGAGTATTTGTGGGCCATCAATCAACTTTGGTGACTACGATTGTGGATTGTAAAGTAGTTTTGCATTCTATAAGCATATTTTTAATCGCATTTCAAGAACCTTCATTTTTTGTTGAGTTATAGCCGCATTTAGGAAACTGCTTGTGTTTGAGTATTTGTAGGCCATCGATCAACTTTGGTGACTACGATTGTGGATTCGCCTTTCCCAAACCTTCATTTTTCATTGAGTTATAGCGGCACTTAGGAAAAAGCTCATGTTTGAGTTTTCGTGAGCCATCAATCAACTTTGGTGACTACAATTGTGGATTTCATTGTAGTTTTCCATTTTATACATGTATTTTCTATTACCTAGCGCAAAAATTCATTTTTTGTTGCGTTATAGCTGCATTCAAAAAACCGCTCGTATTTGAGTTTTTGTGGGCCATCAATCATCTATTGTGACACGCTTGTGGATTACAATTCAGTTGTGCATTCTTTACACGTATTTTCTATCGCCTTTCAAGAACCTTCATTTTTTGTTGAGTTATAGCTGCATTTAGGAAGCCGCTCATGTAGGAGTTCTTGTGAGCCATCAATCAACTTTGGTGACTACAATTGTGGATTGTACTATAGTTGTGTATTTTGTACACATATTTTTAATTTCCTTTCACGAACCTTCATTTTATGTTGAGTTATAATTGCATTTAGGAAACCACTCATGTTTGATTTTTTTTGGGCCATCGATCAACTTTGGTCACTACGCTTTTGGATTACATTGTAGTTGTGAATTCTACACGCATACTTTCAATCGCCTTCTGCAAACCTTCATTTTTTGTTGAGTTATTGCTGCATTTAGTAAATTGCTTGTGTTTGAGTTTTTGTGAGCCATCAATCAACTTTGGCGACTACAATTGTGGATTCTACTATAGTTGTGCATTATGTACACATATTTTTAATTACCTTTAACGAACCTTCATTTTATGTTAGGTTATAACTGCATTTAGGAAACCACTCATGTTTGAATTTTCATGGGCCATTGATCAACTTTGGTGACTACGATTGTGGATTACACTGTAGTTATGCATTCTATACGTGTATTTTCTATCGCCTTTCCTGAACCTTCATTTTTCGTTGAGTTATCAACGCACTTAGGAAACCGCTCGTGTTTAAGTTTTCATGGGCCATCGATCAACTTTGGTGACTACGATTGCGGATTGCATTGTAGTTGTCCATTCTATACGCGTAATTTTTATTTCCTTTCGTGAAAATTCATGTTTTATTGAGTTATAATTGCATTTAGGAAACCGCTCGTATTTGAGTTTTTGTGGGCCATCGATCAACTATTGTAACACGCTTTTGGATTACACTGCAATTGTGCATTCTATAAGTGTATTTTCTATCACCTTTCAAGAACCTTCATTTTTTGTTTAGTTATAACCGCATTTAGGAAATCGCTCATGTTCCACTTTTGTGAGCCATCAATCAACATTGGTGACTACAATTGTGGATTGTATTGTAGTTGTGCATTCTAGACGCATACTTTCTATCGCCTTCTGCAAACCTTCATTTTTTGTTGAGTTATTGCCACATTTAGGAAATATCTCATGTTGGAGTTTTTGTGAGTCATCCATCAACTTTGGTGACTAAACTTCTGGATTACACTATTGTTGTGCATTTTATATGCATATTTTCTATCACCTTTAGCCAACCTTCATTTTTTGTGGAGTTATCGCCGCATTTTGGAAATTACTCCTATTTGAATTTTTGTGGGCCATCAATGAACTTTGGTGACTACGAATTTGAGTTGTATTGTATCTGTGCATTTCGTAGGCATATTTTTAATCGCCTTTCATGAACCTTCATATTTTGTTGAGTTATAGCCGCATTTTAGAAACTGCTTGTGCTTGAGTTTTTGTGGGCCATGAATCAACTTTGGTGACTACACTTGTGAATTACATTGTAGTTGTGCATTCTATAAATGTATTTACTAATGCCTTTCACGAACCTTAATTTTTTGTTGAGTTATAACCGCATTTAGGAAACCGCTCGTGTTTGAGTTTTTGTCAACCATTCATCAACTTTGGTGACTATGCTTTTGGATTACACTATAGTTGCACATTCTATACACATTTTCTATCGCCTTTTGCGAACCTTCATTTTTTGTTGAGTTATAGCTGCATTTAGGAATTCGCTCATGTTTGAATTTTCATGGTCCATCCATCAACTTTGATGACTACGCTTGTGGATTACACTATAGTTGTGCATTTTATACTCGTATTTTCTATCACCTTTAGCAAATCTTCATTTATGTTGAGTTATAGCCGCATTTAGGAAACTGCTCCTGTTTGAGATTTTGTGGGCCATTAATCAACTTTGGTGACTATGATTGTGGATTGTACTGTACGAGTGCCTTCGGTAGGTGTATTTTTAATTGTCTTTCACAAACCTTCATTTTTTGTTGACTTATAGCTGCATTTAGAAAACTTCTCTTGTTTGAGTTTTATTGGGCCATTGATCAACTTCGGTGACCACAACTGTGGATTAAACTGTAGTTGTACATTCTATACACGTATTTTCTATCACCTTTCACAAACCTTTTTTTTACTAAGTTATAGCCGCAGTTAGGAAACTGCTCATGTTTGAGTTTTTGAGGGCCATCGATCAACTTTGGTGACAATGCTTTTGGATTATATTATAGTTTTAGCCGCATTTAGGAAATCGCTCATGTTTAAATTTTCATTTTCCATCCTTCAACTTTTGTTACTATGCTTGTGGATTAACTATAGTTGTGCATTTTATACGCATATTTTCTATCACGTTTTATTGAACCTTTATTTTTTGTTGAGTTATAGCCGTATTTAGGAAACCACTCCGGTTTGAGTTTTTATGGGTCATCAATCAACTTTGGTGACTATGATTGTGGATTGTACTGTAGTTGTGCATTTTGTAGGCATAATTTTAATTTCCCTTCACGAACCTTCATTTTTTGTTTAGTTATAGCTACATTTAGGAAACTGCTCATGTTTGAGGTTTTGTGGGCCATCGATCAACTTTGGTGACTACAGTTGTGAATTACACTATAGTTGTGTATTCTATACGCGTAGTTTCTATCGCCTCTCACAAACCTTCATTTTTTGTTGACTTATAGCCGCATTTAGGAAATTGGTCATGTTTGAATTTTCGTGGGCCATGGATGAACTTTGGTGACTAAGATAGAGGATTGTACTGTAATTGTGTGTTTTTTACACATATTTTTAATCACCTTTCATGAACCTTCATTTTTTGTTGAGTTATAGCTGCATTTAGGAAAATGCTCGTTTTTGAGTTGTCTTGGCCTATCAATCAACTTTGGTGAGTACGATTGTGGATTACATTGTATTTGTCCATTCTATATGCGTATTTTCTATCACCTTTTGTGAACCTTCATTTTTTCTTGATTTATAGCCGCATTTAAGAAACTGCTCTTGTTAGAGTTTTTGAGAGCTATCAATCAACTTTGGTGACTACAATTGTGGATTGTACTATGGTTGCGCATTATGTACACATATTTTCTATCATCTTTCACAAACCTTCATTTTTTGTTGAGTTATAGCTGCATTTAGGAAACCGCTCATGTTTGAGTTTTTGTGGGTCATCGATCAACTTTGTGACTATGCTTTTGGATTACACTATAGTTATGCATTCTATATTCATATTATCTATCACCTTTCATGAACCCTTTTTTTTTAGTTATAGCCGCATTTAGGAAATCACTCATGTTTGAATTTTTGTGGTCCATCCATTAAATTTTGTGACTACGCTTGTGGATTACACTATAGTTGCGTATTTTATATGCGTATTATATATCACCTTTCGTGAATCCTCATGAGTTTTTGTGGGCCATCAATAAACTTTGGTGACTAGACTTATGAATTACACTATACTTGTGCATTTTATACGCATATTTTCTATCGCCTTTTGCGAACCTTCATTTTTTGTCTAGTTATAGCCACATTTAGGAAGTCGCTCATGTTTGAATTTTTGTGGGCCATCGATCAACTTTGGTGACAAAGATAGTGGATTCTACTGTAGTTGTGATTTTTGTACGAATATTTTTAATTGTCTTTCATGAACCTTCATTTTTTATTGATTTATAGCCGCATTTAGGAAAACGCTCGTATTTAAGTTTTCTTGGGCCATCTATCAAATTTGGGGACTACGATTGTGGATTACACTATAGTTGTCCATTCTATACGTGTATTTTCTATCACCTTTCTCGAACCTTCATTTTTCATTGAGTTATAGCTGCACTTAGGAAACTGCTCGTGACTGAGTTTTTGGAGGGAATTAATCAACTTTAGTGACTATGATTGTGTATTTTCTATCGCCTTTCATGAACCTTCATTTTTTATTGAATTATAGTAGCATTTAAGAAAATACTCGTGTTTGAGATTTCATGGGCCATCAATCAACTTTGGTGACGACCATTGTGGATTACTCTACAGTTGTGTGTTCTATACGCGTATTTTATATCACCTTTCACTGACCTTCATTTTTCGTTGAGTTATAGCTGCACTTAGGAAACCGCTCGTGTTTCACTTTTCATGGGTCATCAATCAACTTTAGTGATTATGATTATGGATTGCACTATAGATGTTCATTTTGTACACGTATTTTCTATCGCCTTTTGCGAACCTTCATTTTTTGTTGAGTTATAGCCACATTTAGGAAACTGCTCATGTTTGAGTTATCGTGGGCAATCAATCAACTTTGGTGACTATGCTTGTGTATTACACTGTAGTTGTGCATTCTATACGCGTAATTTCTATTAAATTTCATGAACCTTCATTTTTTCTTTAGTTATAGCAGCTTTTAGGAAACTGCTCATGTTTAACTTTTTGTGGGCTATCGATCAACAATGGTGACTATGATTGTGAATTGTACTATAGTTGCGCATTTTGTACGCATATTATTAATTTTCTTTCATGAACCTTCATTTTTTGGTGAGTTATAACTACATTTAGGGAAATTCTCGTGCTTGAGTTTTTGTGGGCCATCGATCAATTCTAGTATCTATGATTGTGGACTATACTCTATTTGTGCATTCTATACGCTAATTTTTTATTCCTTTCACAAACCTTCATTTTTCGTTGAGTTATAGCTGCACTAAGGAAACTGCTCGTGTTTGAGTTTTTGTGGCCAATCGATCAATATTGGTGACTACGATTTTGGAATTGCACTGTAGTTTTCAATTTTCCATGCCTTTTTTCTATAGCCTTTCACAAACCTTCTTTTTTTGTTGACTTATAGCCGCATTTAGGAAACCGCTCGAGTTTGAGATTTCGTGGCCCATCCATCAACTTTGGTGACTATGATTGTGGATTACACTATACTTGTGCATTCTATACGCGTATTTTCTATTGCCTTTTGCAAACCTTCATTTTTCATTGAGTTATAATTGCACTTAGGAAATTGCTTGTGTTTGAGTTTTCGTGGGCCATCGATCAACTTTGGTGACTATGCTTGTAGATTAAACTGTAGTTGTGCATTCCATGCATGTATTTTCTATTGCCTTTTGTGAACCTTAATTTATTGTTGAGTTATAGCTGCACTTATGAAACCGCTCGTGTTTCAGATTTCGTGGGCCATCAATCAACTCTGGTGAGTACAATTGTTGATTACACTGCAGTTGTGCATTCTATATGTGTAATTTCTATCGCCTTTTGTGAAAATTCATTTTTCATTGAGTTATAGCTGCACTTAGGAAACCACTCGTGTTTGCGTTTTCGTGGGCCATCAATCAGCTTTCGTAACTATGCTTGTGGATTGCACTTTAGTTGTGCATTCCATACACGTATTTTCTATTGCCTTTCACGAACCATCATTTTTCATTGAGTTATAGTTGCACTTAGGAAACCGCTCGTGACTTTTCGTGGGGCTATTGATCAACTTTGGTGATTACGATTGTGAATTTCACTGTAGTTGTCCATTCTGTATGCATATTTTCTATCACCTTTCGTCAACCTTTAGTTTTTGTTGAGTTATAGCCGCATTTAGGAAACCGCTTATGTTTGAGTTTTCGAGGGCCATCGATCAACTTTGTTGACTAAACTTGTGGATTACACTGTAATTGTGAATTCTATACATGTATTTTCTATCGCTTTTCGTGAACCTTAGTTTTTTCTTGAGTTATAGCTGTATTGAGGAAAACGCTCGATTTTGAGTTTTCCAGGGCCATTGATTAACTTTGGTGACTCCGTTTATGGATTACACTGTAGTTGTACATTCTATACGTGTGTTTTCTAACTTTGGTGACTACAAGTGTGGATTGCATTATAGTTGTCCATTTTGTACGTGTATTTTCTTTCGCCTTTTGTGAACCTTCATTTTTTGTCGAGTTATAGCCGCATTTAGGAAACCATCCAAGTTTGAGCTTTTGTCAACCATCGATCAACATTGGTGACAACACTTGGGTATTACATTGTACTTGTGCATTCTATACGTGTATTTTCTGTTGCCTTTCGTGAACTTTCATTTTTTCTTAAGTTATAGCCGCATTGAGGAAACTGCTCATGTTTGAGTTTTTTTGGGCCATCGATCAACTTTAGTGACCACAATTGTGGATTGTACTATAATTGTGCATTGTGTATGCATATTTTTAATCGCCTTTCATGAACCTTCAATTTTTGTTGAGTTATAGCTGCATTTAGGAAACCTCTCGAGTTTCAATTTTCGTGGGCCATCAATCAACTTTGGTGACGACGATTGTAGATTGTGCTGTAGTTGTGCATTATGTATGCATATTTTTAATTGCCTTTCACAAACCTTCATTTTTTGTTGAGTTATAGCTGCATTTGGGAAAACGCTCGTGTTTTAGTTTTCGTGAGCCATCGAGCAAATTTGGTGACTACAATTGTGGATTACACTGTGATTTTTCATTCTATAACCATATTTTCTATCGCCTTTCCCAAACCTTCATTTTTCATTGAGTTATAGCTGCACATAGGAAATCGCTCATGTTTGAGTTTCCATGGTCCATTAATCAACTTTGGTGACTATGATTGTGGATTACAGTGTAGTTGTCCATTCTCTACATGTATTTTCAATCACCTCTTCCAAACCTTCATTTTTTGTTGAGTTATAGTCGTATTTAGCAAACCGCTTGTGTTTGAGTTTTCGTGGGCCATCGATCAACCTTGGTGACTACTATTGTGAATTACATTGATGTGTCCATTCTGTACGCATATTTTTTATTGCCTTCAATGAACCTTCATTTTCTATTGAGTTATAGCCATAGTTAGGAAACCACTCAAGTATGAGTGTTTGAGGGCCATCGAGCAACTTTGGTGAGGCATGTGGATTACACTATAATTGTGCAATCTATACGCATATTTTCTAATGCCTTTCGCGAACCTTCATTTTTTGTTGACTTATAGCCGCATTTAGGAAACCACTCATGTTCGAGTTTTTTGAGGCTATCAATCAACTTTGGTGACTACGATTGTGGATTACACTGTAATTGTGCATTTTATGTGCTATTTTCTATTGCCTTTCACGAACCTTCATTTATTGTTGAGTTATAGTCGTATTTAGGAAACTACCCATGTTTGAGTTTTTATAGGACATCAATAAAAATTGGTGATTAGGATTGTGGATTGTACTAGAGTTGTGCATTTTGTACGTATATTTTTAATCATCTTTTAAGAACCTTCAATTTTTGTTGAGTTATAGCCGCATTTAGGAAAATGCTCGTGTTCGAGATTTCCTAGGCCATCTATCAACTTTGGTGACTACGATTGTGGATTACACTGTAGTTATGCATTATGTATCCGTATTTTCTATCGCTTTTCGTGAACCTTCATTTTTTTGGGGGAAAATTGAAAATATGGGTTTTATATGAGCTCATGTGCTAAAGAGACCTAGATCATCCATTTTTTGAAATTATTTGTTCCAAAAAAGAAAGATGTTTTTGAAAGTAGAAGTAGTAGAGGTATTAGATGCAAATTTTTTGAATCCTTTTATGAAAAATCTGAAAAATGGGTTTTGTAGAGAATGTCATTCTTAGTAGACCCAAATTGTCCTTTTTTGGAAAAACTAATTTTTTAGCAATATGAAAGAACCCCTCAAAAGTAGAATCTACTAAACAATTTTTGTTGGGAAAATAAAAAATATGGGTTTTATACGTGCTCGTTCGTTGAAGAGACCTAGAACGTCCGTCTTTTGATAAAATAAGTTATTCTTTAAAAAGATAGGTTGTTTTTAGAAGTAGAAGTAGTAGTGGTAACAAAGGAAAATTTCGTGAATGTTTTGAGAAATGGCTTTTGTAGAGAATGTCATTCTAGGTAGACCCAGATCGTCCCTTCTTTGAAAAACTAATTTTTCACTCAACAAGAAAAGAAGGTTTGTCAAAGACGATAGAAACTATGCGTACAAAATGGACAACTGCAGTACAATCCACAATTGTACTCACAAAAGCTTATCGATGGCCCATGAAAGCTCAAACAGTAGCAGTTTCCTAACAGCGGCTATAACTCAACAAAAAATGAAGGTTCGTGAAAGGCGATAGAAAATATGTGTATAGAATGTACAACTACAGTGTAATCCAAAGTGTAGTCACCAAAGTTGATCGATGGCCCATGAAAACTCAAACACGAGTGGTTTTCTAAATGCGGCTATAACTCAAAAAAAAATGAAGGTTCAGCAAAAGGCAATAGAAAATATGCGTGCAGAATGGACAACTACAGTACAATCCCCAATCGTAGTCACCAAAGTTGATTGATGGCACTATAGTTGTCCATTCTGTACAACTTTGGTAGGCCATCGATCAACTTTGGTGACTACGATTAACGATTACACTATAGTTGTTCATTCTATACACGTATTTTCTATCGCCTTTTCTTGAACCTTCATTTTTTGTTGAGTTATAGCCGCATTTAGGAAACCACTCATGTTTGAGTTTTGGTGGGCCATTAATCAACTTTGGTGACTAAGATTGTGAATTGTACATTAGTTGTGCATTTTATACGCATATTTTTAATCGCCTTTCATGAAACTTCATTTTTTGTTGAGTTATAGCCACATATAGGAAAACACTTGTGTTTGGAGTTTCGTGGTGCATTGATCAACTTTGGTGACTACGATTTTAGATTGCACTATAGGTTTACATTCTATAAGTGCATTTTCTATCACCTTTCGCGAACCCTCATTTTTCATTGAGTTATAGCCGCATTTAGGAAATCGCTCATGTTTGAGTTTTCATGAGCCATCGACCAATTTTGGTGACTACAATTGTGGATTGCAATGTAGTTTTCCATTTTGTATGTGTATTTTCTATTGCCTTTCACAAACCTTCATTTTTTGTTGAGTTATAGCCGTAGTTAAGAAAATGCTCATGTTTGAGTTTTCTTGGGCCATAAATAAACTTTGGTGACTACGATTGTGCATTACACTGTAGTTGTGCATTCTATATGCGTATTTTCTATCGCCTTTCGTGAACCTTCATTTTTTGTTGAGTTATAGCTGCACTTAGGAAACCGCTCATGTTTGAGTTTTCGTGGGCGATTGTTCAACTATGGTGACTACGATTGTGGATTGCACTATAGCTGTCCATTTTGTACTTGTATTTTCTATCACCTTTCGTGAACCTTAGTTTTTCATTGCGTTATAGCCGCATTTAGAAAACTGCTCGAGTTTGACTTCTTGTGGGCCATGGATCAAATTTGGTGACTACGATTGTGGATTGTACTGTAATTGTGCACTGTGTATATTTTTCATTACCTTTCAGGAACCTTCATTTTTTGTTCAGTTATAGGCACATTACTAAAAACACTCATGTTTGAGTTTTCGTGGGCCATCAATCAACTTTGATGACTAAGATTCTGGAATACACTATAGTTGTGCATTTTATATGCAAATTTTATTTCGCCTTTTGTGAACCTTCATTTTTCATTAACTTATAGCTGCACTTATGAAACCATTCATGCTTGAGTTTTCGTGGGCCATCGATCAACTTTCATGACTACGATTGTAGATTGCATTGTACTTGTCCATTTTGTACACGTATTTTTTATCACCTTTCACGAACATTTATTTTTTATTGAGTATAGCCGCATTTAGGAAACCGCTCGAGTTTATGTTTTCCTAGGCCATCGATCAAATTTGGTCACTACGATTGTCAATTTCACTGTGGTTGTTTGTCCATTCTATAGGCGTATTGTTGATTTATAGCCACATTTATGAAATCACTCAAGTTTTAGTTTTCATGGGCCATCTATAAACTTTGGTGATTACGCTTGTGGATTACATTGTAGTTGTGCATTATATACACGTATTTCCTATCACCTTTCGTGAACCTTCATTTTTTTTTACTTATAGCCGCATTTAAGAAACCCCTCAAATTTGATTTTTTGTGGCCCATCGATCAACCTTGGTGACTACGATTGTAGACTACAATATAGTTGTGCATTCTGTACGCATATTTTTCATCACCTTTGATGAACCTTCATGTTTTGTTGAGTTATTAGTCACATTTAGGAAAGTGCTCATGTTTGAGTTTTCACGGGCCATGATCAACTTTAGTGACTACGATTGTGCATTGCATTGTAGATTTCCATTCTATATGTGTATTTTCTATTGCCTTTCATGAACCTTCATTTTTTCATTAGTTATAATTGGATTTAGGAAACTGCTCTTGTTTGAGATTTTGTGGGCCATCGATCAACTTTGTTGACTATGCTTGTGGATTACACGTACTTGTGCATTATATACGCGTATTTTCTATCGCATTTCATGAACCTTCATTTTTTGTTGAGTTATAGCCGCATTTAGGAAACCACTCAAGTTTGAGTTTTCGTGGGCCATCGATCAACTTTGGTGACTATGCTTGTGGAATAAACTTTAGTTATGCATTCTATACACATATTTTCTATCAACTTTCGCGAACCTTCATTTTTTGTTGAGTTATAGCAACATTTAGGAAACCGCTCATGTTTGAGCTTTTGTTGGCCATCGATTTGGTGACTACGATTGTGGATTGCACTGTACTTGTCCATTATGTACGTGTATTTTCTACTACCTTTCATGAACCTTCATTTTTTTTTGAGTTATAGGTGCACCGCTCTTGTTTGAGTTTTCATGGGCCATTGATCAACTATGGTAACTACATTTTTGGATTGCATTGTAGTTTTCTATTTTGTAAGTGTATTTTTTATCGCACTTCGCGAACCTTCATTTATGGTTGAGTTATAGCTGCATTTAGTAAACCGCTTGAGTTTGAGTTTTTGTGGGCCATTGATCAACTTTGTTGGCTATGCTTATGGATTACACTATAGTTTTGCATTCTATACGCATATTTTCTATCGCCTTTCATGAAGCTTCATTTTTTCTTGAGTTATTGCCACATTTAGGAAACTGCTCCTGTTTGAGTTTTCCTGGGCCATCGATTAACTATGATGACTAATATTGTGAATTGCACTCTAGTTGTCCATTTTGTACGCCTATTTTCTATGGCCTTTTGCGAATCTTCAGTTTTTGTTGAGTTATAGCCACATTTAGGAAAATGCTCGTGTTTAAGTTTTTGTGAGCCATCAATCAACTTTGGTGAATACAATTGAGGATTACATTGTAGTTGTGCATTCTATGTGCATTTTAAGTTGAGTTATAACCGCACTTAGGAAACCGCTCATGATTGAGTTTTCATAGGCCATTGATCAACTTTGGTGATTACGATTGTGGATTACACTATAGTTGTGCATTGTATACGCGTATTTTCCATCGCCTTTCGTGAACGTTCATTTTTGTTTAATTAATAATGCATTTAGGAAGTCCCTCATGTTTGAGTTTTTGTGGGCCATCAATCAAGTTTGGTGACTACGATTGTGGATTGTACTACAGTTGTGCATTCTATACGCATATTAGTTAATCACATTTCACAAATCTTCTTTTTTTGTTGAGTTATAGCTGCATTTAGGAAAATGCTCGTGTTTGAGTTGTCATGGGCTATCGATCAACTTTGGTAACTACGCTTGTGGATTATATTGTAGTTGTGCATTCTATATGCATATTTTCTATCGCCTTACATGAACCTTCATTTTTTGTTCAGCTATAGCCGCATTTAGGAAGCCCCTCAAGTTTGAGTTTTTGTGGGACATCAATCAACTTTGGTGACTACGATTGTGGATTTTAATGTAGTTGTGCATTTTATACGAATATTTATATTTTTAATTGGCTTTCACAAATCTTCATTTTCTATTGAGTTATAGCCACATTTAGGAAAATGCTCGTGTTTGAGTTGTCATGGGCCATCGATCAACTTTGGTTATAACTGCACTTAGGAAAACACTTGTATTTGAATTTTCGCGGGCAATCGATTAACTTTGGTGACTACGATTGGGGATTGCACTGTAGTTGTCCATTTTGTACGTGTATTTTCTATTGCCTTTCGTGAACCTTCATTATTTATTCAGTTATAGCCTAATTTATGAAACCACTCAAGTTTGAGTTTTCGTGGGCCATCGATCAACTTTGGTGACTATGCTTTTGGATTACACTGTAGTTGTGCATTTTATATGCATATTTTCTATAAAATTTTGCGAACCTTATTTTTTTGTTGAGTTATAGCCGCATTTAGGAAACCGCTAATGTTTGAGTTTTTGTGGGTCATCGATCAACTTTAGTGACTACGATTCTGGATTGTATTTTAGTTGTACATTCTATACACATTTTTAATCACCTTTCATGAACCTTCATTTTTTGATGAGTTATTACCGCATTTAGGAAAACACCTGTGTTTGAGTTTTTGTGGGCCATCAATCAACTTTGGTAACTATGATAGTGGATTACACTATAGTTGTGCATTCTATATGTGTATTTTATATCACCTTTCGCGAACCTTCATTTTTTGTTGAGTAATAACTGCACTTAGGAAGTCACTCGTGTTTGAGTTTTCACGGGCCATCTATCAACATTAGTGACTACAATTGTGGATTGCATTGTAATTTTCCATTTTGTACGTGTATTTTCTATTGGCTATCATAAACCTTCATTTTTTCATGGGCCATCAATCAGCTTTGGTGACTACGATTATAGATTGCACTGTACTTGTCCATTCTGTACGCATATTTTCTATCGCCTTTTGTGACCTTCATTTTTTGTTGAGTTATATACGCATTTAGTAAACTACTCGTATTTGAGTTTTCATGGGCCATCTATCAACTTTGGTGACTACGATTGTGGATTGCAGTGTAGTTGTCCATTTTGTATGCATATTTTCTATTACCTTTCGCTAACCTTCAATTTTCGTTGATTTATAGCTGCATTTACGAAATCGCTTGTGTTGTAAGGAGACACGGATGGTCCATTTTTTAACAAATTAAGTTCTTGAAAAAAAAATTCAAACATAGAAGTAGTAGAGGTAACAGAGGCAAATTTTTTGAATCTTTTATGTAAAATGGGATAAATGGGTTTTGTAGAGAATGTTGTTTCGAGTAGAACCAGATTGTCCTTTTTTTGAAAAATTAATATTTCACCAACATCCAAGAACCCCTCAAAAATAGAATTTACGAAACAATATTTTTAGGGGAAATCGTGAATATGTGTTGTATAGGTACTCGTGTGCTCAAGAGACCCAGATCGTCTGGTTTTTGAAAAAATAAATTGTTCTTGAAAAAGATAGATTTTTTTGAAAAGTAGAAGTAGTGAAGGTAACAAAGGCAAAAAAATTTAATCTTTTAATGAAAAAATTGAGAAATGGGTTTTGTAGAGATTCTTGTACTGAGTAAACCCAGATCGTCCTCTTTTCGAAAAACTAAGTTTTCAATACATGCAACAACCCCTAAAATATAGAATCTATGAATTTTTTTTTGTTTGGGAAAATCAAAATATGGTTTTTATAGCGGCTCGTGTGCTAAAGGGACCCAAATTGTCTGTTTTTTGAAAAAAATAAGTTATTCTTGAAAAAGATAGATTTTTTTGAAAAGTAGAAGCAGTAGAGGTAATAGAGGTAATTTTTTTGAATCTTTTTATGAAAAACCTAAGAAATGGGTTTTGTAGAAAATGTCATTCTGAGTACACACAGATCGTCCTTTTTTTGAAAAACTAATTTTTCACCAGCATGCAAGAACCCCTCAAAAATAGAATCTACGAAACAATTTTGTTTGGGAAAATAAAAAATATGGGTTTTATAGGTGCTCGACAGCTAAACACACCCAGATTGTCCGTTTTTTGAAAATATAAATTGTTTTTCAAAAAGATAGATTTTTTTGAAAAGTAGTAGTAGAGGTAACAAAGGTAAATTTTTTGAATGTTTTTATTAAAAAGCTAAGAAATAGGTTTTGTACAGAATGTCGTTCCGAGTAGACCCAGATCATCCTTTTCTCGAAAAACTTTTTTTTCACCAACATGCAAGAACCCCCGAAAAATATAATCTACCAAACAATTTTTTTGGGGAAAATAAAAAATATGGGTTTTATAAATGCTCGTGTAATAAAGACACCCAAATCTTCCATTTTTTGAAATTATTTGTTCCTGAAAAAGATAGATTTTTTTAAAGTAGAAGCAGTAGAGGTAACATAGCCAAATTTTTTGAATATTTTTATGAAAAATCAGAGAAATGGATTTTGTAGAGAATGTCATTCTTAGTAGACCCAGATCATCCTTTTTTAAAAAACTAATTTTTCACCACGATGCAAGAACCCCTCAAAAATAGAATCTACGAACCATTTTTTTTTTGGGAAAATTGAAATATGGGTTTTATAGGTGCTCGTGTGCTAAGGAGATCCAGATTGTCCAATTTTTCAAATTATTTGTTTTTGAAAAACATAGATTTTTTTGAAAAGTAGAAGCAGTAGACATAGCAGAGGCAGATTTTTTCAATCTTTTTATGAAAAATCTGAAAAATGGGTTTTGTAGAGAATGTCATTATGAGTAGACCCAGATCGTCCTTTTTCCGAAAAACTAATTTTTCACCAACATGCAAGAACCCCTCAAAAATAGAATCTATGAAACTATTTTTGTTGGGAAAATAAAAAAATATGGGTTTTATAGGTGCTTGTGTGCTACAAAGACCCAGATCATCTGTTTTTTGAAAAAATAAGTTATTCTGGAATAAGATGGATTTTTTTGAGAAGTAGAAGTAGTAGAGGTAAACAGAGGCAAATTTTTTGAAACTTTTTTTGAAAATATTGAGAAATGGGTTTTGTAGAGAATGTCATTCTAAGTACACCCAGATCGTCCTTTTTTTGAAAAACTAATTTTTCACTAAACAGAAAAAAAGGTTCACGAAATGCAATAGAAAATACACATACAAAATGGACTACTACAGTGCAATCCACAATCGTAGTCAACAAATTTGATCGAGGCCCACGAAAACACAAACAAGAGTGGTTTCCTAAGTGCGGCTATAACTCAACGAAAAATGATGGTTCTCAAAAGGCGATAGAAAATACTTGTATAGAATGCACAACTACAGTGTAATCCACAAGCGTAGTCACCAAAGTTGATCGATGGCCCATGAAAACGCAAACACGTAGGTTCCAAAATGCGGCTATAACTCAACAAAAAATGAAGGTTCACAAAAGGTGATAGAAAATATGCGTACATAATGGACAACTACAGTACAATCCACAATCGTAGTCACCAAAGTTGATCAATGGCCCACAAAAACTCAAACACGAGCGATTTCCTAAATGCGGCTATAACTCAACAAAAAATGATGGTTCGGTGATAGAAAATATGTGTATAGAATGCACAACTACAGTACAATCCACAATCGTAGTCATAAAAGTTCATTGATGCCCCACAAAAACTCAAACATGAGCAGTTTCCTAAATGCGGCTATAACACAACAAAAAATGAAAGTTCACGAAAGGAAATAGAAAATACGAGTATAGAATGCACAACTACATGAGCATTTTTTGATGGCCAAAAAATAACTGAAACATGAGCATTTTCCCAAAAGCGGCTATGACTCAACAAAAAATGAAGGTTCACTAAAGGCGATAGAAAATATGTGCATAGAATGCAAAACTATAGTGTAATAAACAATCGTAGTCACCAAAGTTGGTTGATGGCCCACGAGAACTCAAACATGATCGTTTTCCTAAATGTGGCTATAACTAAAAAAAAAGTGAAGGTTCGTGAAGGGTGACTACAAATATGCATATAGAATGCACAACTATAGTACAATCCACAAACATCGTCACCAATGTTGATCGATGGGCCACAAAAACTCAAACATCAATGGTTTCCTAAATGCGGCTATAACTCAACAAAAAAATAACATTTGTGAAAGGCAATAGAAACTACGTGTATACAATGCACAACTACAGTGTAATCCACATGCGTAGTCACCAAAGTTGATCAATGGCCCATGAATACTCAAACACGAGTGTTTTCCTAAATGTGGCTATAACTCAAAAAAAAATGAAGGTTCCTGAAAGGCGATTAAAAATATTTGTACAGTACAATCCACAATCGTTGTCACCAAAGTTGATCGATGGCCCAGAAAAACACAAACATGAGCGGTTTCCTAAATGCGGCTAATAACTCATGTTTAAGTTTTCGTGGGTCATCGATCAACTTTGGTGACTACAATTATGGATTGCATTGTAGTTGGCCATTCTGTACGCGTATTTCTATCACCTTTCATGAACCTTCGCTTTTTGTTGAGTTATAGCCTCATTTAGGAAACCGCTCGAGTTTGAGTTTTCGTGGGCCATCATCAACTTTGGTGGCTACGCTTGTGGATTACACTATAGTTGTGCATTCTGTACATGTATTTTCTATTGCCTTTCACAAACCTTCATTTTTTATTGAGTTATAGCCACATTTAGGAAATTGCTCAAGTTTGAGTTTTTGTGGGCCATCGATCAACTTTCATGACTACGATTGTGGATTACAATGGAGTTGTGCATTCTATATGCATATTTTCTATCACCTTTCATGAACCTTCATATTTTGTTGAGTTATAGCTGCACTTATTAAACCAGTTGTTGAGTTTTCGCGGGCCATCGATCAACTTTGGTGACTATGATTGTGAATTGAACTTTAGTTGTCCATTTTATACGCATATTTTCTATCGCCTTTAGCAATCCTTCATTTTTTGTTGAGTTATAGCCGCATTTAGAAAACGGATCGAGTTTGAGTTTTCGTGGCCCATCGATCAAATTTGATCACTATGCTTGTTGATTACACTATAGTTATAAATTCTATATGCGTATTTTCTATCGCCTTTCGTGAACCTTCATCTTTTGGTTGAGTAATAGCCATTTCAGAAACTGCTTGAATTTGAGTTTTTCTTGGCCATCGATCAACATTGGTGACTACTATTGTGAATTACACTGTAGTTGTGTATTCTATACACAAATTTTCTATCACATTTAACGAACCTTTATTTTTTGATGAGTTATAGCTGTGTTTAAGAAACCGCTCATGTTTGAGTTTTTGTGGGCCATTGATGAACTATGGTTACTACGATTGTGAATTGCACTGTAGTTGCCCAATTTGTACCTTTATTTTTTGTTCAGTTATACCTGCATTTAGGAAACCACTCGTGTTTGAGTTTTCGTGGGTGATTGATCAACTTTGGTGACTACGATTGTGAATTGCATTGTAGTTGTGAATTCTATACATGTATTTTCTATCGCCTTTCGCGAACCTTTATTTTTCGTTGAGTTATAGCTGCATTTAGGAAACTGTTCTTGTTTGACTTTTCGTGGGCCACCGATCCACTTTGGTGAGTACGATTGTGGATTGCATTATAGTTTTCCATTCTGTACGCGTATTTTCTATCGCCTTTCGTGAACCTTCATTTGTTGTTGACTTATAGTTGCATTTAGGAAACTACTCCTGTTTGAGTCTTCGTCGGCAATTGATCAACTTTGGTGACTTCTATTGTTGATTAAATTGTAGTTGTGCATTCTATACAAGTATTTTCTAACGTCTATCGAACCTTCATTTTTTGTTGAATTATATCTCTACTAAGGAAACCGCTCATGTTTGAGTTTTCGTGGGCCATCGATTAACTATGGTGACTACATTTTTGGATTGCACTACAGTTGTCTATTTTCTAGATGTATTTTTCATTGCCCTTCACGAAACTTCATTTTTTGTTGAGTTATAGCCACATTTAATAAATTGGTTGAGTTTGAGTTTTTGTGGGCCATCAATCAACTTTGTTGGCTACGCTTATGGATTACACTGTAGTTGTGCATTCTATACGAGTATTTTCTATCGCCTTTTTCGAACCTTCATTTTTTGTTGAGTTATCACCGCATGTAGGAAACCACTCGTGTTGGAGTTTTCATTGACCATCGATCAACTTTGATGACTACTATTGTGGATTGCACTCTAGTTGTCCATTTTGTACACGTATTTTCTATCACCTTTTGCGAATCTTCATTTTTTTGAGTTATAGCCGCATTTAAAAAACCACTCGTGTTTGAGTTTTTGTGGGCCATCGATCAACTTTGGTGTGTACGATTGTGGATTACATTGTAGCTATGCATTCTATGGACATATTTTCTATCACCTTTCGTGAACCTTCATTTTTTGTTGAGTTATAGCTGCATTTAGGAAACCGCTCATGTTTGAGTTTTTGTGGGCCATCAATCAACTTTGTTGACTACGATTGTGGATTGTACTGTAGTTGTGCATTATGTGTGCATATTTTTAATCACCTTTTGTGAACCTTCATTTGTTGTTAAGTTATAGCTGCATTCAAGAAAACGCTCGTGTTTAAGTTTTCTTAGGTGATTGATCAAGTTTGGTGACCACGATTATGGATTACACTGTAGTGGTGCATTCTATACGCGTATTTTCTATCTTTGTTCACGAACCTTCATCATTCGTTGAGTTATAGCCAAACTTTGGAAACCGCTCATACTTGAGTTTTCGTGGGCCATCGATCAGCTTTGGTGACTACGATTGTGGATTGCACTATAGTTGTGCATTCAATACATGTATTTTCTATCCCCTTTCGTGAACCTTCATTTTTTGTTGAGTTATAGATTTAAGAAACCACTTGAGTTTTAGTTTTCATGGACCATGGACCAATTTTGGTGACTATGCTTGTGGATTACACTGTAGTTTAGTATTCTATACACATTTTCTATCGCCTTTCATGAAGCTTCATTTTTTGTTCAATTATAGCCACATTTAGGAAACCGGTCATGTTTGAATTTTTGTTGGCCATCAATCAACTATGGTGACTATGATTTGGGGTTGTACTTTAGTTGTGCATTTTTTACGCATATTTTTAATCGCCTTTCACGAACCTTCAATTTTTGTTGAGTTATAGCTGCATTTATGGAAATGCTTGTGTAGTTTTTGTGGGCCATCGATAAACTTTGGTGACTACGATTATGGATTACACTTTAGTTGTACATTCTATACGTGTATTTTCCATCACCTTTTGCATACCTTCATTTTTTGGTTAGTTATAGCTGCACTTAGGAAATCACTCGTGTTTGAGTTTTCATGGACCATCGATCAACTTTGGTGACTACGATTGTGGATTGCACTGTAGTTGTCGATTATGTATGTGTATTTTCTATCGCCTTTCATGAACCTCAATTTTTTGTTGAGTTATAGCCACATTTAGGAAACTGCTCGAGTTTGAGTTTTTGTGGGTTGTCGATCAACTTTCATGATGCTTGTGGATTACATTGTAGTTGTGCATTCTATACATGTATTTTCTATTGCTTTTCGTGAATGATCACTTTTCGTTGAGTTATATCTGCACTTAGGAAACCGTTCGTGTTTGACTTTTCGTGGGCCATCAATCAACTTTCTTGACTATGATTGTGGATTGTATTGTAGTTGTCAACTTTGTGCATGTATTTTCTATTATCTTTCACGAACCTTTATTTTTGTTAAATTTATAGTGGCATTTATGAAAATGCTTGTGTTTGAGTTTTCATGGGCGATCAACCAACTTTGGTGACTTCGATTGTGACTAAACTGTAGTTGTACATTCTATATGCGTATTTTCTATCACCTTTCAAGAACCTTCATTTTTTGTTGAGTTATAGCCACACCTAGGAAATTGCTCGTGTTTGAGTTTTCATGAGCCATCGATCAACTTTGGTGTCTACGATTGTGGATTGCACTGTAGTTTTCCATTATGTATGTGCATTTTCTCTCACCTTTTGTGAACCTTCATTTTTTGTTGAGTTATAGCCGCATTTAAGAAACAGCTCGAGTTTGAGTTTTCGTGGGCCATCTGTCAACTTTGGTGACTA
This sequence comes from Sequoia sempervirens, assembly GCA_007258455.2. NCBI lineage: Eukaryota > Viridiplantae > Streptophyta > Pinopsida > Cupressales > Cupressaceae > Sequoia > Sequoia sempervirens. Next base: position 162,369,043 of record VDFB02281492.1, read on the forward strand.
CAATTGTGGACTATACTGTACTTGTGCATTCTATACGCATATTCTTAATCACCTTTCATGATCCTTTTTTTGTTGAGTTATAGCCGTATTTTTGAAACTACTCGTATTTGAGTTAGTGTGGTCCATCGATCAACTTTGGTGACTACACTTAAGGATTACATTGTAGTAGTGCATTCTATACGCGTAATTTCTATTGTCTTTCACAAACCTTCATTTTTTCTTGAGTTATAGCCACATTTAGGAAACTTTGGTGACTACAATTGTTGATTGTACTATAGTTGTGCATTTTCTATGCATATTTTAATGGCCTTGGAAGAACTTTCAATTTTTGTTGAGTTATAGCCACATTTGGGAAAATGATCAAGTTTGAGTTTTCGTGGGCCCTCCATCAACTTTGGTGACTACGATTGTGGATTGCACTATAGTTGTCCATTTTGTACACATATTTTCTATTTCCTTTCGTGAACCTTAATTTTTTATTAAGTTTAGCTGCATTTAGGAAACCACTCCTGTTTTAGTTTTATTGGGCCATCAATCAAATTTGATGACTACAATTGTGGATTGTTCTATAGTTGTGCATTTTGTACACATATTTTTAATCGCCTTTCACGAACCTTCATTTTTTGTTGAGTTATAGAAGCATTTAGCAAACCGCTCATGTTTGAGTTTTATTGGGCCATCGATCAACTTTCGTGAAAACAATTGTGGATTGTACTACAGTTATGCATTATGTATGCATATTTTTAATCGTTTTTCAAGAACCTTCATTTTTTGTTGAGTTATAACCAAATTTAGGAAACTATTCAAGTTATAGTTTTCATAGGCCATCGATCAATCTTGGTCACTACGATTGTGGATTGTGCATTTTATACACGTATTTTCTATAGCCTTTCGTGAACCTCTAGTTTTTGTTGAATTATAGTCTCATTTAGGAAACCGCTCATGTTTTAGTTTTTTTGGGCAATCCATCAACTTTGGTGACTACGATTGTGGATTGTACTATAGTTGTTCATTCTGTACGCATATTTTTAATCGCCTTTCACCAACCTTCATTTTTTGTTGAGTTATAGCCACATTTAGGAAAACCACTGGAGTTTGAATTTTCATATGACATCGATCAACTTTGGTGACTACAATTGTGGATTGTATTGTAGTTATGCATTATGTACACATATTTTCAATTGCCTTTCACAAACCTTCATTTTTTGTTAAGTTTTAGCCCTATTAGGAAACCGCCCGTATTTGAGTTATTGTGAGCCATCGATATACTTTGGTGAGTACGCTTATGGATTACATTGTAGTTGTCCATTCTATACGAGTATGTTCTATTGCCTTTCATAAACCTTCATTTTTCATTGAGTTATAGCCCCATTTAGAAAACCTCTTGTGTTTTAGTTTTTGTGGGCTATTTATCAACTTTGGTCACTACGATTGTGGATTGTGCATTCTATATACACGTATTTTCTATTGCCTTTCATGAACCTCCATTTTTTGTTGAATTATAGCCTCATTTAGGAAAATCGCTCATGTTTGAGTTTTTATGGGCAATCCATCAACTTTGGTGACTACAATTATGAATTGTACTGTAGTTGTGCATTTTGTACAGATATTTTTAATTGATTTTCACGAACCTTCATTTTTTGCAAACTTATAACCACATTTAGGAAAACGCTCGTGTTTTAGTTTTCGTGGACTTTCGATCAACTTTGTTAACTACGATTGTGGATTACACTGTAGTTGTGCATTCTATATGTGTATTTTCTATTGGCTTTCGCGAACCTTCATTTTTTGTTGAGTTATAGCTGCATTTAAGAAATTGATCATGTTTGAGTTTTCATGGACCATCATTCAACTTTGGTGACTACAATTGTGGATTGCACTGTACTTGTGCATTATGAACGCTAATTTTCTATCGCATTTCGTGAACCTTCACTTTTTATTGAGTTATAGCCACATTTAGGAAAACGCTTGTGTTTGAGTTTTTGTGGGCCATCAATCAACTTTTGTGACTACGATTATGGAATACACTACAGTTTTGCATTCTATACGCATATTTTCTATTTCCTTTTGCAAACCTTCAAATTTTTGGTGAGTTATAGCCACACATAGGAAACCACTTGTGTTTGAGTTTTCGTCGACCATCAATCAATTTTGTGACTACGATTATGGATTGCACAATCGTTGTCCATTTTGTACATGTATTTTCTATCGGCTTTTGCGAACCTTCATTTTTTTTTTGAGTTATAGCTGTATTTAGGAAAACGCTCGTATTTGAGTTTTTCGTGGGCCATCGATCAACTTTGTTGACTAGGCTTGTGGATTACACTGTAATTTTGTGTTCTATACCTCTATTTTCTATCGCCTTTTGTGAATGTTAGTTTTTTGTTGAGTTATAGCCACATTTAGAAAACTGCTCATGTTTGAGTTTTCGTGGGCCATCGATCAACTTTGGTGACTACAATTGTGGATTGTACTACAGTTGTGCATTATGTAAACATGTTTTTAATCGCATTTCATGACCCTTCATTTTTTGTTGAGTTATAGCCATATTTAGGAAAATGCTAGTGTTTGGGTTTTCGTTGGCAATCAATCAACTTTGGTGACTACGATTGTGGATTACACTGTAGTTGTGCATTCTATACATGCATCTTATATCAACTTTTGCAAACCTTCATTTTCTGTTTATGCACATTTAGGAAACCGTTCATGTGTGAGTTTTTGTTGGCCATTAATCAAATTTGGTGACTACAATTTTGGATTGTATTGTAGTTGTGCATTTTGTATGCATTTTTTTAATTGCCTTTCACGAACCTTCATTTTTTGTTCACTTATAGCCGCATTTAGGAAAATGCTCATATTTGAGTTTTTCGTGGGCAATCAATCAACTTTGTAGACTAGGCTTGTGGATTACACTATAATTGTTCGTTCTATACCTCTATTTTCTATCCCCTTACGTGAACATTAATTTTTTGTTGAGTTATAGCCACATTTAGGAAACTGCTCATGTTTGAGTTTTTGTGGGCCATCGATCAAATTTGGTGACTACGATTGTGGATTGTATTGTAGTTGTGCATTATGTATGCATGTTTTAATCGCCTTTCACGAACCTTTATTTTTTCTTGAGTTATAGCCGCATTTAGGAAAATGCTCGTGTTTGAGTTTTAATGGGCCATCGATCAACTTTGGTGACTATGATTGTGGATTACACTGTAGTTTTGCATTCTATAGATGTATTTTCTATCACCTTTTGCGAACCTTCATTTTTCATTGAGTTATAGATGCACTTAGGAAACCACTCATGTTTGAGTTTTTGTTGGCCAACAATCATCTTTTTTTAATATGATTATGGATTGCAGTGTACTTGTCCATTATGTATGCATATTTTGTATCGCCTTTCATGAACATTCATTTTTGGTTAAGTTATAGCTGCATTTAGTAAACCACTCGTTTTTGAGTTTTCATGGGCCATCGCTCAACTTTGGTGACTACGATTGTGGATTGCACTGTAGTTGTGCATTATGAACGCTAATTTTCTATCACCTTTCACGAACCCTCATTTTTTGTTGAGTTATAGCCTCATTTAGGAAATCGCTCGTGTTTGACTTTTCGTGGGCCATCAATCAACTTTGGCGACTACAATTGTGGACTGCACTATAGTTGTACATTATGAACACTAATTTTCTATCACCTTTCACGAACCTTCATTTTTTTTGAGTTATAGCCACATTTAGGAAACCGTTTGTTTTTGAGTTTTTATTGGCCATCAATCATCTTTGGTGACTACACTCTTGGATTACACTGTAGTTGTGCATTCTATACATGTATTTTCTATCGCCATAGATCATCTTTAATAACTACGCTTATGTATTACACTATAGTTTTGCATTCTAAACGTGTATTTTCTATCACCTTTTGTGAACCTTCATTTTTCTTGACTATAGTTATTGTGAGCCATCAATCAACTTTGGTGACTATGATTGTGGATGGTACTATAGTTGGGCATTCTATATGTATAGTTTTAGTCGCCTTTCACGAACCTTCCTTTTTTATTGAGTTATACCCGTATTTAGGAAAACTCTCGTGTTTGGGTTTTCATGGGCCATTGATCTACATTGTTGACTACGATTGTGGATTACATTATAGCTATCCATTTTGTACGTGCATTTTCTATCACCTTTCACAAACCTTCATTTTTTGTTGACTTATAGCCGCACTTAGGAAACCACTCGTGTTTGAGTCTTTGTGGGCCATCAATCAACTTTCCTGACTATGATTGTTGATTGCATTGTAGTTGTCCATTATGTACATGTATTTTCTACCGCATTTCGCGAACCTTAATTTTCTTTATAGTTATAGCTGCATTTAGGAAACCGCTTGTATTTGAGATTTCGTAGGCCATCGATCAACTTTGGTGATTGTGATTATGGATTGCACTATAGTTGTGATTTCTATATGTGTATTTTCTATCCTCTTTCACGAATCTTCAGTTTTCCTTGAGTTATAGCCACATTTAAGAAACCACTTGTGTTTGAGTTTTTGTGGGCCATCGATCAACTTTGGTAACAATGATTGTGGATGGTACTGTAATTGTGCATTCTATACACATATTTTCTATCACCCTTCGTAAACCTTCATTTTTTCGTTGATTTATAGACGTATTTAAGAAATCGCTCTTATTTGAGTTTTCGTGGGCCATCGATCAACTTTGGTGACTACGATTGTGGATTGCACTGTAGTTGACCATTTTGTACGCCTATTTTCTATTGCATTTTGTCAACCTTTATTTTCGTTGAGTTATAGTTGAATTTAGGAAATCGCTTGTGTTTGAGATTTCATGGGCCATTGATTAACTTTGGCGACTACAATTTTGGATTGCACTGTAGTTGTCGATTTTGTACGTGTATTTTCTATTGCCTTCGGCAAACCTTCATTTTTTGTTGAGTTATAGCTGTATTAAGGAAACCACTCATGTTTGAGTTTTCGTGGACCATCGATCAACTTTGGTGAGTACGATTATACATTGCACTATAGTTGTGCATTCTGTATGCATATTTTTAATCGCCTTTCATGAACCTTCAATTTTTGTTGAGTTATAGTTGCATTTAGGAAAATGCTCTTGTTTGAGTTTTCATGGGCCATCCATCAACTTTGGTGACTACGTATGTGGATTGCATTGTAGTTGTGCATTATGTACGCATATTTTCTATCACCTTTTGCGAACCTTCATTTTTTGGGCAATCGATCAAGTTTGGTGACTACGATTATGGATTGCACTATAGTTGTCCATTTTGTACGTGTATTTTCTATCTCCTTTCATGAACTTTCATTTTTTATTGAGTTACATCCACATTTAGGAAACCGCTCAAGTTTTAGTTTTCGTGGGCCATCAATAAACTTTCATGACTATGCTTGTCAATTACACTATCATTGTGCATTTTATACGCGTATTTTTTATCACCTTTTGTGAACCTTCATTTTTTGTTGAGTTATAGCTGCATTTAGAAAAACGCTCATGTTTAAGTTTTTGTAGGCCATCGATCAACTTTGGTTACTACTATTGTGGATTACACTATAGTTGTGCATTCTCTACGCGTTTTTTCTATCGCCTTTTGTGAACCTTTATTTTTCGTTGAGTTAGCCGCACTTAGGAAACTGCTCGTGTTTGAGTTTTCAAGGGCCATCGATCAACATTGGTGACTACAATTGTCGATTGCACTGTAGTTATCCATTCTATACAATTATTTTCTATCTCCTTTCACAAACCTTCATTTTTTGATGAATTATAGCCCCATTTACGAAACCAGTCGTGTTTGAGTTTTCATGGGCCATCAATCAACTTTGGTGACTATGATTTTGGATTACGCTGTAGTTGTCTATTTTGTACACTTTTTTTTTATTGCCTTTCATGAACCTTCATTTTCTATTGAGTTATAGCCACATTTAGGAAACTGCTCGTATTTGCATTCTCCTGAGCCATCAATCAACTTTGGTGACTACAATTGTCGATTACATTGTAGTTGTGCATTCTATATACATATTTTCTATCGCCTTTCACAAATGTTCATTTTTTTTAGGTATAACCACATTTAGGAAATCGCTCATGTTTTATTTTTTGTAGGCCATAATCAACTTTGGTGACTACGATAGTGGATTGTACTATAGTTGTGCATTTTGTACGTATATTTTTAATCACCTTTTACTAACCTTCATTTTTTGTTGACTTATAGCTGCATTTTGAAAAACGCTCTTGTTTGAGTTTTTGTGGGCCACCAATCAAATTTGGTGAATATGATTATGGATTACACTGTAATTGTGCATTCTATACGTGTATTTTCTATCACCTTTTGTGAATCTTCATTTTTGGTTGATTTATAGCCGTATTTAGTAAACCGCTCGAGTTTGAGTTTTTGTGGGCCATTGATCAACCTTGGTGAATACGCTTGTGGATTACACTATAGTTGTGCATTCTATACAAGTATTTTCTATTGCCTTTCATGAACCTTCATTTCTTGTTGAGTTAGAACTGCATTTACAAAACCGCTCGTCTTTGACTTTTTCTAGGCTATCGATCAACTTTGGTGACTACGATTGCGGATTACACTGTAATTCAACATTCTTTACATGAATTTTCTATCACCATTCGTGAACCTTTATTTTTTGTTACGTTATAGCCTCATTGAGTAAACCGCTCCTGTTTGAGATTTTCTAGGCAATCCATCAAATTTGGTGACTAGGATTCTGGATTGTATTGTCATTGTGCATTTTGTATGCATATTTTTAATTGCCTTTCATGAATGTTCATGTTTTGTTGAGTTATATGCATTTAGGAAAATGCTTGTGTTCGAGTTTTCATGGACAATCAATCAACTTTGATGACTACGATTGTGGATTACACTATAGTTGTGCATTCTATTCGCCTATTTTCTATCGCTTTTCATTAACCTCTATTTTCCGTTAAGTTATAGCCGCACTTAGGAAATTGCTCATGTTTGAGTTTTTGTGGGCCATCGATAAACTTTGGTGACTACAATTGTGGATTATGTTGTAGTTGTCCATTATGTTCGCGTATTTTCAATTTCCCTTCGTAAACCTTCATTTTATGTTGTGTTATAGCCTCATTTCGGAAAACGCTCGATTTTGAGTTTTCGTGGGCCATCGATCAACTTTGGTGACTATGATTGTGGATTGTACTCTAGTTGTTCATTTTGTACGCATATTTTTAATTGCCTTTCACGAACCTTCATTTTTTGTTTAGTTATAGTCACATTTAAGAGAACACTCGTGTTTGTGTTTTTCTGGGCCATCGATCAACTTTGGTCACTACGATTATGGATAGCATTGTTGTTGTACAAGCATTTTGTACGCGTATTTTCTATCGCCTTTCGCGAACCTTCATTTTTTGTTGAGTTATAGCTGCACTTAGCAAAACGCTCATGTTTGAGTTTTCATGGGCCATCGATCAACTTTGGTGACAACGATTGTGGATTGCACTGTAGTTGTCCATTATGTACGTGTCTTTGCTATTGCCTTCCGCGAACCTTCATTTTTTGTTGAGTTATAGCCGCAATTAGAAAACAGCTCGAGTTTGAGTTTATGTGGGCCATCCATCAACTTTGGTGACTACGCTTGTGGATTACACTGTAGTTGTGCATTCTATACGTGTATTTTCTATTGTTCATTTTTCATTGAATTATAGCCGCACTTAGGAAACCGCTCATGTTTAAGTTTTCTTAGGCCATTAATCAACTTTGGTGACTACGATTGTGGATTGCACTGTAGGTGTTTATTCTGTATGTTTATTTTCTATTCCCTTTTGTGAACCTTCATTTTTTGTTTAGTTATAGCTGCATTTATGAAATTGCCCGAGTCTGATTTTTCGTGCGCCATCAATAAACTTTGGTGACTACGATTGTGGATTACATTATAGTTGAGCATTCTATACACGTAGTTTCTATCACCTTTGGTGACACTTCATTTTTTGTTCACTTATAACCACATTTAGGAAACTACTCGTGTCTGAGTTTTCATGGGCCATCGATCAATTTTAGTGACTACGATTGTGGATTGGACTGTAGTTGTCCATTTTGTATGTATATTTTCTATCGCCTTTCGTGAACCTTGATTTTTTGGTGAGTTATAGCCACATTTACGAAACCACTCAAAGTTGAGTTTTCATCGGCCATCGATCAACTTTGGTGACTACTCTCAAGTGGATTACACTGTAGTTGTGCATTCTATACGCGTATTTCCTATCATGTTTCGTGAACCTTCATTTTTTCTTTAGTTATAGCCGCACTTAGGAACCCACTCATGTTTGAGTTTTGTCGGGCCATTGATCAAATTTTGTGACTACGATTGTGGATTGTACTATAGTTGTCTATTCTATACGTGTATTTACTATTTCCTTTCGCGAACCTTCATTTTTTGTCGAGTTAAAGCCGCATTTAGGAAACCCCTCGAGTTGAGTTTTCGTGAGCTACCGATCAACTTTGGTGTCTACGCTTGTGGATAACACTATAGTTGTGGTGACTAAAATTGTGGATTTCACTGTATTTGTCCATTCTGTATCCTTATTTTCTATATCCTTTCCCAAACATTCATTTTTTCTTCAGTTATAGCTGAGTTTAGTAAACCTCTCGTGTTTGTCTTTTTCATGGGCCATCGATCAACTTTGGTGACAATGATTATGGATTGCACTGTAGTTGTCCATTATGTACGTGTATTTTCTATCACCTTTCACAAACGTTCATTTTTTGTTGAGTTATATCCACATTTAGGAAATTACTCATGTTTAAGTTTTTGTGGGCCATCGATAACCTATGGTGACTACGATTGTGGATCGTACTGTAGTTGTGCATTTTGTACACATATTTTTGTTCAGCTTAAATAAACCTTTAGTTTTTGTTGAGTTATAGCCGCATTTATGAAACTGCTCATGTTTGAGTTTTTGTGGGCCACTGATCAACTTTAGTGACTACGACTGTGGATTACGCTATAGTTGTACATTATGAACGCTAATTTTCTATCGCCTTTGGCTATCAAACAACTTTGGTGACTATGATTGTGGATTGTACTATAGTTGTGCATTCTATATGTATATTTTCTATCGTTTTTCACAAACGTTCTTTTTTCGTTGAGTTCTAACTGCATTTAGGAAACCAGTCATGCTTGAGTTTTCATCGGTTATCGATCAACTTTGGTGACTACAATTGTTGATGGCACTGTAGTTGTCCATTCTATACGCATATTTTCTATTGCATTTTTTTGAACCTTCATTTTTTTTCTGATTTATAGCCATATTTAGGATACTGCTTATATTTGAGTTTTCGTAGGCCATCGATCAACTTTGGTGACTACGATTGCGTATTGCACTGTAGTTGTCCATTCTGTAAACATATTTTTTATCGCCTCTTGCAAAGCTTCATTTTTTTTGAGTTATAGCCACATTTACAAAGCCGCTCGAGTTTGAGTTTTTGTGGGCCATCGATCAACTTTGGTGACTGCGCTAGTGGATTACACTATAGTTGTGCATTTTATACACGTATTTTCTATCACCTTTCGCGAACCTTCATTTTTTGTTGAGTTATACCCGCATTTAGGAAACCGCTCATGTTTTAGTTTTTGTCCGCCATCGATCAACTTTGGTGACTGCGATTGTGGATTGCACTGTAGTTGTCAATTTTGTAAGTGTATTTTCTATTGGGTTTCACAAACCTTCATTTTTTCTTGAGTTATAGCCGCATTTCGGAAACTGTTCATTTTGAAGTTTTTGTTGGCCATCAATCAACTTTGGTGACTACGATTGTGGATTGCACTTTAGTTGTGAATTCTATACACGTATTTTCTATCACCTTTCACGAACCTTCATTTTTTGATGAGTTATACCGCATTTAGGAAACCACTCGTGTTTGAGTTTTCGTGGGACATCGATCAACTTTGGTGACCATGATTGTCATTCTGAGTAGATGCAAATCGTCCTATTTTCGAAAAACTAATATTTCACCAACATTCAAGAACCCCTCAAAAATAAAATCTACAAAATAATTTTTTTTAGGAAAATTAAAAATATGGATATTATGGTCTAATTTTTGAAAAAATAAGTTGTTCTTGAGAAAGATAGATTTTTTTGAAAAGTACAAGCTGTGGAGGTAACAGAGGCGAATTTTTTTAATCTTTTAATGAAAAATCTTAGAAATGGGTTTTGTAGAGAATGTTGTTCTCAATAAACCTAGATTGTCCTTTTTTTGAAAAACTAATATTTCAACAACATGCAAGAACCCCTCAAAAATATAATCTATGAATTTTTTTTTTTTGGAAAATTGAAATATGGTTTTTATAGGTGCTCGTGTGCTAATGGGACCCGGATTGTTTATTTTTTAAAAAAGTAAGTTATTCTTGAAAAATATAGATTTTTTTGAAAAGTAGAAGCAATAGAGGTAACACAGGCAACTTTTTTGAATCTTTTTATGAAAAATCTAAGAAATCTGTTTTGTAGACAATGTCATTTTGAGAAGGCCCAGATCGTCCTTTTTTCGAAAAACTAATTTTTCACCAACATGCAAGACTCCCTCAAAAATAGAATTCTATGAAACAGTTTTTTTGGGAAAATAAAAAATATGGGTTTTATAGGTGCTGGTGTGCTGAAGAGACTCAGATGGTTTATTTTTTGAAAAAATAGGTTGTTCTTCAAAAACATGATTTTTTTTTTTTAAGTAGAAGCAGTAGAGGTAAAGAGGCAATATTTTTTAATCTTTTTATGAAATATCTAAGAAATGGGTTTTGCAGAGAATGTTGTTTTGAGTAGACCCAAATCATCCTTGTTTCGATAAACTAATTTTTTACCAACATGCAAGAAGCGCTTCAAAAATAGATTCTATGGGTTTTATACGTACTCGTGTGCTCAAGAGACCCAAATCATCCAGTTTTTGAAAAAATAAGTTGTTCTTGTAAAAGATTGGTTTTTTTAAAAGTAGAAGCAGTCGAGGTACCAAAGGCAATTTTTTTGAACCTTCATTTTTTGTTGAGTTATAGCCGCATTTAGGAAAATGCTTATGTTTGAGTTTTCTTGGGCCATCTATCAAGTTTGGTAACTACGATTGTTGATTAAACTGTAGTTGCGCATTCTATATGCGTATTTTCTATCGACTTTCGCGAACCTTCATTTTTCGTTGAGTTATAACTACAAGGAAACACTAGTGTTTGAGTTTTCATGGGCCATCGATCAACTTTCATGATTACGATTGTGGATTACACTGTAGTTGTGCATTCTATAAGCGCATTTTCTATCGCCTTTCGTAAACCTTCATTTTTTGTTGAGTTATAGTCGCATTTAGGAAGCCCCTCATGTTTGAGTTTCCGTGGGCAATCGATCAACTTTGGTGACTATAATTGTCGATTACACTATAGTTGTGCATTTAGTATGCGTATTTTCTATCACCTTTCGCGAACATTCATTTTTTGTTAATTTACAGCCGCATTTAGGAAACAACTTGTGTTTGAGTTTTCATGGGCCATCGATCAACTTTCGTGACTACAATTGTGGATTGCACTATAGTTGTGCATTTTGTACGCATATTTTTAATTTTTTTTTCATGAACCTTCATTTTTTGTTGAGATATAGCTGCATTTAGGTAACTGATCGTGTTTGAGTTTTTGTGGGCCATCGATCAATGTTGGTGACTACACTTGTGGATTACACTGTAGTTGTGCATTCTATAGTGGATCAACTTTAGCGACTACGATTGTAGATTGCACTGTAGTTGTGTATTATGAATGTTAATATTCTATCGCCTTTTGCAAACATTCATTTTTTGTTGAGTTTTAACCACATTTTGGAAACCAGTCGTGTTTGAGTTTTTGTGGGCTATCGATCAACTTTGGTGACTATGATTGTGGATCACATTGTAGTTGTCAATTCTATATGCGTATTTTCCATCGCCTTTTCGTGGGCTATCGATCAACTTTGGTGACTACAATTGTGGATTACACTGTAGTTGTACATTTTGTATGTGTAATTTCTATCGCCTTTCGCGAACCTTCATTTTTTGTTGAGTTATAACCGCATCTAAGAAACCGGTTGTGTTTGGTTTTCGTGGGCCATCGATCAACTTTGGTGACTACAATTGTGGATTGTGCTGTAGCTATGCATTATGTATGCATATTTTTAATCGCCTTTTGCGAACCTTCATTTTTTGTTGAGTTATAGCTGCATTTACGAAACTGATCGTTTTTGAGTTTTTGTGGGCCATCGATCAACATTGGTGACTACACTTGTGGACTACACCATAGTTGTGTATTCTATACGCGTATTTTCTCTCACCTTTCATGAAACTTTATTTTTCGTTGAGTTATAGTCTCACTTAGGAGACTGCTAGTGTTTGAGTTTTCTTTTGCAATTGAGCAACTTTAGTGACTATGATTGTGGATGGCATTGTATTTGTGCATTATGAACTCTAATTTTCTATCGCCTCTCGCGAACATTCATTTTTTGTTGAGTTATAGCCGCATTTAAATAACTGATCGTGTTTGAGTTTTTGTGGGCCATTGATCAACGTTAGTGACTACGCTTGTGGATTACAATGTAGTTATGCATTCTATATGCGTATTTTCTCTCACCTATCGCAAACCTTCATTTTTCATTGAGTTATAGCCTCACTTAGGAAACCGCCCGTGTTTGAGTTTTCCCGGGCCATCAATCAACTTTGGTGACTACAATTGTGGATTAAACTATAGTTTTGCATTTTATACATGTATTTTCTATTGCCTTTCGTGAAATTTCATTTTTTGTTGAGTTATAGCTGCACTTAGGAAACTGCCCATATTTCAGTTTTTGTGGGCCATCGATCAACTTTGATGACTACGATTGTGGATTCCACTATATTTTTCCACTCTATGCGTATTTTCCATCGCCTTTTGCGAAGCTTCATTTTTTGTTGAGTTATAGGCGCATTTAGGAAACCGCTCGATTTTGAGTTTTCATGGGCCATCGATCAATTTTGGTGACTACAATTGTGGATTGCATTGTAGTTGTCCATTTTGTACGTATACTATTGCCTTTTGTAAACGTTCTCTTTTTGTTGAGTTATAGCAGCATTTAGGAAAACACTCGTGTTTAAGTTTTCGTGGGCCATCTATCAACTTTGGTAACTATGATTGCGGATTACATTGTAGTTGCGAATTCTATACACGTATTTTCTATCAACTTTTGTGAACCTTCATTTTTTCGTTGAGTTATAACTGCACTTAGGAAACACTCGTGTTAGAGTTTTTGTGGGCCATCAATCAACTTTGGTGATTACGATTGTGGATTAGACTGTAGTTGTGCATTGTATACACGTATTTTCTATTGCCTTTCGTGAACCTTCATTTTTTGTTGAGTTATAGCCGCATTTAGGAAGCCCCTCATGTTTGAGTTTCCGTGGGTGATCAACTTTGGTGACTACGATTGTGGATTACACTGTAGTTGTGCATTCTATACACGTATTTTCTATCGCCTTTCGTGAACCTTCATTTTTTGTTGAGTTACATCCACATTTAGGAAACTGCTCATGTTTAAGTTTTTTTGGGCCATCAATCAACTTTGGTCACTACGATTGTGTATTGTATTGTAGTTGTGCATTCTGTACGCATATTTTCTATCACCTTTCGTGATCCTTCATTTTTTGCTGAGATACAGCCGCATTTAGGAAGCCACTCATGTTTGAGTTTTCGTGAGCCATCTATCAACTTTGGTGACTATGATTATGGATTACATTGTAGTTGTGCATTTTGTAGGCGTATTTTCTATGGCCTTTCATAAACCTTCATTTTTTGTTGAGTTACAACAACATTTAGGAAACCGCTCATGTTCAAGTTTTTGTGGGCCATCAATCAACTTTGGTGACTACGAGTGTGTATTATACTGTTGTGCATTTTGTATGCATATTTTTAATAGCCTTTCACGAACCTACATTTTTTATTGAGTTATAGCTGCATTTAGGAAAACGCATGTGTTTGAGTTTTTGTGGGCCATTAATAAACTTTGGTGAATACAATTGTAGATTACACTGTAGTTGTGCATACTATATGCATTTTTTTATCGCCTTTTGCAAACCTTCATTTTTCGTTGAGTTATAGCCACACTTAGGAAATCGCTCATGTTTGACTTTTTGTGGGCCATTGATAAACATTGATGATTACGATTGTGGATTACAGTATAGTTGTGCATTCTATATGTGTATTTTCTATCGCCTTTTGTGAACCTTCAATTTTTGTTGAGTTATAGTGGCATTTACAAAGCCCCTCATGTTTGAGTTTTCGTGGGCCATCGATCAATTTTGGTGACTACGATTGTGGATTGCACTATAGTTGTCCACTCTCTACGTGTATTTTCTACTACCTTTTGCGAACCTTCAATTTTTGTTGAGTTATAGCCGCATTACGCAAACCGCTCGAGTTGGGTTTTCGTGGGCCATCGATCAACTTTGCTTACTATGCTTTTGGATTACACTGTAGTTGTGCATTTTATACACATATTTTATATAACCTTTCGTGATCCATCATTTTTTGTTGAGTTATAGCCCCATTTAGGAAACCGCTCATGTTTGAGTTTTTCTAGGTCATCAATCAACTTTGGCGACTACGATTATGGATTATGTACTATAGTTGTGCATTTTGTACACATACTTTTAATCGCCTTTCACGAACCTTCATATTTTGTTGAGTTATAGCCGCATTTAGGAAAACGCTCGTGTTTGAGTTTTTGTGGGCCATCGATCAACTTTGGCGACTACGATTGTGGATTATGTACTTAGTTGTGCATTTTTTATGCATACTTTTAATTGCCTTTCACAAACCTTCATTTTTTGTTGAGTTATAGCTGCATGTAGGAAAACGCTCGTGTTTGAGTTTTCGTGGGCCATTGATCAAATTTGGTAACTACGATTGTGGATTACACTGTAGTTGTGCATTTGATATGCGTATTTTCTATTGACTTTCGCAAACCTTCATTTTTCGTTGAGTTATAACTCGCTTAGGAAACCACTCGTGTTTGAGTTTGCATTGGCCATCAATCAACTTTGGCGACTACGCTTGTGGATTACACTGTACTTGTGCATTCTATACGTGTATTTTCTATCACCTTTCGCAAACCTTCATTTTTTCCTAAGTGATACCCACATTTAGGAAACCCAAGCGTTTGAGTTTTCGTGGGCCATCGATCAACTTTGGTGACGATGATTGTGGATTGCACTGCAGTTATTCATTTTGTACGTGTATTTTCTATCGCCTTTTGTGAACCTTCATTTATTGTTTAGTTATAGGCACATTTATGAAACTACTCGTATTTGAGTTTTCATGGGTCGTCCATCTTCTTTGGCTACTACGATTGTCGATTACATTGTAGTTGTTGATTCTATACATGTATTTTCTATCGTCTTTCGCGAACCTTGATTTTTTTTTGAGTTATAACCACACTTAGAAAACTGCTCATCTTTGAGATTTCGTGGGCCATCAAACAACTTTGGTGATTTTGATTTTGAATTGCATTGTAGTTGTCCATTTTCTACGTGTTTTTTCTATCGCCTTTCATGAACCTTAATTTTTTGTACAGTTATAACTACATTTGGAAAACTATTCGTGTTCTAAAGAGACATGGATCGTTCGTTTTTTGAGAGAATAAGTTCTTCTTGAAAAAGATTTTTTTTGAAAAGTAAAAGCAGTGGAGGTAATAGAGGCAAATTCTTAGAAACTTCTAATGAAAAATCTAAGAAATTGATTTTGTAGAGAATGTCATTCTGAATAGACCCAGATCGTCCTCTTTTCTAAAAAGTAAATTTTCAACATGCAAGAACCTCAAAGAAAGAATCTATGAAACAATCTTTTTTGCGAAAATAGAAAAATGGTTTTATAGGTGCTCATGTACTCAAGGGACCCAGATTGTCTGTTTTTTGAAAAAAAAAAGTTATTCTTGAAAAATATAGATTTTTTTGGAAAGTAGAAGCAGTAGAGGTAATATAGTTAATTTTTTTGAATCTTTTTATGAAAAACCTAATAAATGGGTTTTGTAGAGAATGTAATTCTGAGTAGACACAAATCATCCTTTTTATAAAAACTAATTTTTCACCAACATGCAACAACCCCTCAAAAATACAATCTACGAAACAATTTTTTTGGGGAAAATCTAAAATATGGGTTATATAGGTGCTCAAGAGCTAAAGAGACCTAGATCGTCCGTTTTTTGAAAAAATAAGTTGTTCTTGAAAAAGATAGATATTTTTGAAAAGTAGAAGCAATAGAGGTAACAAAGGAAAAAAATTTAAATATTTTCATGAAAATTCTAAGATATGGGTTTTGTAGAAAATGTCGTTCTGAGAAGACCCACATCATCCTTTTTTTGAAAAACTATCTTTTCATGAACATGCAAGAACAACTCCAAAATAGAATTCTACGAAACAATTTTTTTTGTGAAAATAAAAAATATGGGTTTAATAGTTGCCCATGTGCTAAAGAGTCCCAGATCGTCCGGTTTTTGAAAAAATTATTTGTTCTTCAAAAAGATAGATTTTTTTGAAAAGTATAAGCAGTAGAGGTAACAGAGACAAATTTTTTTAATCTTTTTATGGAAAATCTAAGAAATGGGTTTTGTAGAGAATGTCATTCTGAGTAAACCCAAATCGTCCTTTTTTCTAAAAACTATTTTTTCACCAATATGCAAGAACCCCTCAAAAATAGAATCTATGAAACTATTTTTTTTGGAAAATCGAAAATATGGGTTTTATAGGTACTCATGTGCTCAAAAAACCCAAATTGTTCGGTTTTGTAGAGAATGTTGTTCTGAGTAGACCTAGATCGTCCTCTTTTCGAAAAACAAATTTTTCAACAACAAGAACCCCTAAAAAATAGAATCTACGAAACAATTTTTTTTTGGAAAATCAAAATATGGTTTTTATAGGTGCTCATGTGCTAAAGGGACCCAAATTGTCAGTTTTTTGAAAAAATAAGTTATTTTTGAAAAAGATAGATTTTTTTTGAAAAGTAGAAGCACTAGAGGTAACAAAGGCAATTTTTTTGAATATTTTTATAAAAAATCCGAGAAATGGGTTTTGTAGAGAATGTCGTTTTTAGTAAGACCTAGATCGTCTTTTTCTCGAAAAATTAAATTTTCACCAATATTCAAGAACCCCTCAAAAATATAATCTACAATACAATTTTTTTGGGGAAAATAAAAAATATGGGTTTTGTCAGTGCTCAACAGCTAAAGAGACCCAAATCATCTATTTTTTGAAAAAATAAGTTCTTGAAAAAGATAGATTTTTTTTGAAAAGTAGAAGCAGTAGAGGTAACAGTGACAATTTTCTAAAATCTTTTTATGAAGAATTTGAGAAATCAATTTTGTAGAGAGTGTCGTTTTGAGTTGACGCCAATTGTCCTTGTTTCGAAAAATTAATTTTTCACCAACATGCAAGAACCCCTCAAAAATAGAATCCACGAAACAATTATTTTTGTAAAATCGAAAATATGGGTTTTATAAGTGTTCATGTGCTAAAGAGACCTAGATCGTCCATTTTTTAAAAAAATAACTTCTTCTTGAAAAATATAGATTTTTTTGAAAAGTAGAAGCAGTAGATGTAATAGACGCAAATTTTTTGAATATTTTTTTATGAAAAACGGGATAAATTGGTTTTGTAGAGAATGCCATTCTGAGCAAACCCAGATCGTCCTTTTTTCAAAAAAACTAATATTTCACCAACATGCAAGAACCCCTTAAAAATAGAATCTACGGAACAATTTTTTTTTGGGAAAATAAAAAATATAGGTTTTATAGGTACTCGTGTGCTCAAGAGGCCTAGGTTTTATAGGTTTTATAGAGGCAATTCTTTTGAATCTTTTTATGAAAAATTTGACAAAATAAAATGTCGTTCTGAGTAGACCCAGATCGTCCTTTTTTCAAAAAACTAAATTTTCAACATGCAAGAACCCCTCAAAAATAGAATTTATGAAACAATATTTTTGGGAAAATCAAAATATGGTTTTTATAGGTGCTCATCATCCATTTTCTGAGAAAATAAGTTATTCTTGAAAAAGATATTTTTTTTTTTAAAGGTAGAAGTAGTAGAGGTAAACAGAGGCAAATTTTTTGAATCTTTTTATGAAAAATATAAGAAATGAGATTTGTAGAGAATCTCATTCTAAGTAGACCCAAATCGTCCTTTTTTCAAAAAAACTATTTTTTCACCAACATGCAAGAACTCCTCAAAAATAGAATCTACGAAACAATTTTTTTTGGGAAAATAAAAAATATGGGGTTTATAGGTGCTCAATAGCTAAAGACACCCAGATCGTCGATTTTTTTTAAAATAAGTTGTTCTTGAAATAGATAGATTTTTTTGAAAAGTAGAAGTAGTAGAAGTAACAGAGGTAATTTTCTTGAATCTTTTTATGAAAAATTTGAGAAACGGGTTTTGTAGAGAATGTCATTTTGAATAGACCCAGATCGTCCTTTTTCCAAAAAATTAATTTTTCACCAACATGCAAGAACCCTTCAAAAATAGAATCTATGAATTTTTTTTTTTAGAAAATAAAAAATATGGGTTTTATAGGTGCTTGTGTGCTGAATATACCTAGGCCATCCATTTTTTGAAAAAAATAAGTTGTTTTTGAAAAAGTTAGATTTTTTTGGAAAGTAGAAGCAATAGAGGTAACAGAAGCAAATTTTTTGAATCTTTTTATGAAAAATCTAAGAAATGGGTTTTGTAGAGAATGTTGTTCTTAGTAAACCCAGATTGTCTGTTTTTCGAAAACTAATTTTTGACCAACATGCAAGAACCTCTCAAAAATAGAACTTACGAAATAATTTTTTTGGGAAAATTGAAAATATGGGTTTTATAGGTGTTGATGTGTTGACAAGATTCAGATCATCCATTTTTTGAAAAAATAAGTTTTTTTTGAAAAAGATAGATTTTTTTGAAAAGTACAAGTAGTAGACGTAACATAGGCAATTTTTTTGAATCTTTCTATTAAAAATCTGAGAGATGGGTTTTGTAGAGAATGATATATTGAGTAATATCCAAATCGTCCTTTTTTTTGAAATATTAATTTTTCAGCAACATTCAAAACCCCTCAAAAATAGAATCTACGAAATATTTTTTTTTTGGAAAAATTCAAAATATGGGTTTTATAGGTGCTTGTGTGCTAAAGAGACACAAATCATCTGTTTCTTGACATTATTTGTTCCTGAAAAAGATAGATTTTTTCGAAAGTAGAAGTAGTATAGGTAAAAGAGGCAATTTTTTTGAATATTTTTATGAAAAATCTAAGAAATGGATTTTGTAGAGAATTTTGTTCTTAGTAGACCCAGATCGTTGTGTTTTTTAAAAACTAATTTTTCACCAATGCAAGAACCCCTCAAAAATAGAATCTACAAACCATTTGTTTCGGGGAAACACAAAATATGGGTTTTATAGGTGCTCGTGTGAGAACCAAACCGTCCTTTTTTCAAAAAAATAATTTTTCACCACCATGAAAGAACCCCTCAAAAATAGAATCTACGAAATAAATTTTGTTTGAAAAATCAAAAATATGAGTTTTATAGGTGCTCATTCGCTAAAGAGATTCAGATCGTCCGTTTTCTGAAAAAAATAGTTGTTATTGAAAAAGATATCTTTTTTTGAAAAGTAGAACCAGTAGAGGTAACAGAGGCAATTTTTTTGAATCTTTTAATGAAAAATATGAGAAATAGGTTTTGTAGATAATGTCATTATGAGTAAATCCAGATTGTCCTTTTATCAAAAAACTAATTTTTCACCAACATGCAAGAAACCCTCAAAAATAGAATCCATGAAAGAATTTTTTTTTGGGAAAATAAAAAATACAGGTTTTATAAGTGCTCATGTCCTAAAGAGACACAGATCATCACCAAAGTTGATCGATGGCCCATGAAAGCTCATACATGAGCGGTTTCCTAAATGCAACTATAACTCAACTAAAAAAGAAATTTCACAAAAGGAAAAAGAAAATAAATGTACAGAATGGTAAACTACAATACAATTCACAATCGTAGCCACCAAAGTTAATCGATGGCCAACGAAAACTCAAACACGAGTGGTTTCCTAAATGCGGCTATAACTCAACAAAAAATGAAGGTTTGTGAAAGGCGATAGAAAATATGCGTATAGAATGCGCAATTATAGTACAATCCACAATCGTAGTCATCAAAGTTCATTGATGGTCCAAAAAAACTAAAACATAAGCGGTTTACTAAATGCGGCTATAACTCAACAAAAAATGAAGGTTTGCGAAAGGCGATAGGAAATAGAAGTATAGAATGCACAACTATAGTGTAATTCACAATTTTAGTCACCAAAGTTGACCGATGGCCCATAAAAACTCAAATATGAGTGGTTTCCTAAATGTGGCTATGACTCCACGAAAAAAGAAGGTTCGCTAAAGGTGATAGAAAATATGTGTGTAGAATGCACAACTATAGTATAATCCACAATCGTAGTCAGCAAAGTTGATCGATGGCCGATGAAAATTCAAACATAATCTTTTTCCTAAATGTGGCTATAACTCAAAAAAAAATGAAGGTTCATGAAAGGCGATTAAAAATATGTGTACAAAATGCACAACTACAATAAAATCCACAAACGTAGTCACCAAAGTTGATTGATGGCCCACAAAAACTCAAACATGAGCAGTTTCCTAAATGCGGCTATAACTCAACAAAAATTGAAGGTTCGTGAAAGGCTATAGAAAATACGCATATGGAATGCATAACTATAGTGTAATCCTCAAGTGTAGTAACCAAAGTTGATCGATGGCCCACGAAACCTCAAACTCGAGCGGTTTCCTTAATGCGGCTATAACTCAACAAAAAATCAAGCTTCGCGAAATGTGATAGAAAAGACACGTACAAAATGGACAATTACAATGCAATCCACAATCGTAGTCACCAAAGTTGATCGATGTCCCACAAAAATCAAACATGAGCCGTTTCCTAAATGCTGGTATAACTCAAAAAAAAATGAAGGTTCGCGAAAGGCGATAGAAAATATCGGTATAGAATACACAACTACAGTGTAATCCACAACTATAGTCACCAAAGTTGATCAATGAACCTTCATTTTTGTTGAGTTATAGCCGCATTTTGGAAACCGCTCGAGTTTGAGTTTTCATTGGCCATCGATCAACTTTGGTGATGACACTTCTAGATTACATTGTAGTTGTGCATTCTATAGGTGTATTTTCTATCACCTTTTGCGAACTTTCATTTTTTGTTGAGTTATAGCGACATTTAGGAAACCGCTCATGTTCGAGTTTTAGTGGTCCATCGATCAACTTTGGTAACTACGATTATGGATTGTACTATAGTTGTGCATTTTGTACGCATATGTTTTATCACCTTTGACGAACCTTCATTTTTTGTTGAGTTATAGCTACATTTAGGAAAACACTCGTGTTTGAGTTTTCGTGGGACATCTATCAACTTTGGTGACTACGATTGTGGATTACACTATAATTGTGCATTCTATACACATATTTTCTATCGCTTTTCACGAACCTTCATTTTTCGTTGAGTTATAGAAATTAGGAAAACGCTCCTGTATGAGTTTTTGTGGGCCATCAACTTTAGTGACTACGATTATGGATGGCATTGTCTTTGCCCATTCTATACGCATATTTTCTATCGCCTTTCACGAACCTTTTTTTTTTTGACTTATAGCAGTATATAGGAAACCGCTCGTGTTTGAGTTTTTGTGGGCCATCAATCAACTTTGGTGACTACGCTTTTGGATTACACAGTAGTTGTACATTTTATACGCGTATTTTCTATTGCCTTTCACGAAACCTTTTTTTTTTGAGTTATAGGCGCATTTATGAAATTGCTCATGTTTGAGTTTTTGTGGGCCATTGATTAACTTTGGTGACAATGATAGTCGATTGTACTATAGTTGTACAATTTGTACACATTTTTAATCGCCTTTCATGAACCTTCATATTTTTGTGGCCTATCGATGAACTTTGGTGACTAAGATTGTGCATTGCACTGTAGTTGTGAATTATATAGGCATATTTTCTATCGCCTTTCATGAACCTTCATTTCTTCTTGAGTTATAGCTGCACTTAAGAAACTGCTCGTATTTGAGTTTTTGTGGGCCATCGATCAACCTTGGTGACTAGATTGTCGATGGCACTGTAGTTGTCCATTCTATATGCGTATTTTCTATCGGCTTTCACGAACCTTCATTTTTAGTAGACTTATAGTTGTATTTAGGAAAACACTCGTGTTTGAGTTTTTCTGGGCCATCGTTCAACTTTGGTGACTATGATTGTGGATTGTACTGTAATTGTGCATTCTATATGCATATTTTTAATCGCCTTTCACGAACCTTCATTTTTTGTTGAGTTATAGCTACAAATAAAAAAATGCTCATGTTTGAGTTTTTGTCGGCGATCGATCAAATTTGGTAACTACGATTGTAGATTACACTATAGTTGTACATTCTCTACGCATATTTTCTATCGCCTTTCGTCAATCTTCATTTTTCGTTGAGCTATACCCTTATTTTGGAAATCACTCGTGTTTGAGTTTTCATGGGCCATTGATCAACTTTAGTGACTATGATTGTGGATTGCACTATACTTGTCCATTTTGTATGCGTATTTTCTATTACATTTCGTGAACCTTCTCTTTTTATTGAGTCATAGCCACATTTAGGAAACCACTAGTGTTTGAGTTTTCGTGGGCCATCGATCAGCTTTGGTGAATACGCTTGTGGATTACATTGTATTTGTGCATTGTATACGTGTATTTTCTATTTCTTTTTGTAAACGTTCATTTTTTGTTGAGTTATATCTGCATTTAGGAAACCGCTCATGTTTGAGATTTTTTGGGCCATCGATCAACTTTGGTGACTACAATTGTGGATATTATAGTAGTTGTGCATTGTATATGTATATTTTTAATTGCCTTTCATGAACCTTCATTTTTTTTTGAGTTATAGCTACATTTAGGAAAATGCTCGTGTTTTAGTTTTCATTGGCCATCAATCAAGTTTGATGACTGCGATTATGGATTACACTGTAGTTGTGCATTCTATACACGTATTTTCTATCGCCTTTCGCAAACCTTCATTTTTTGTTGAGTTATAGCCGCATTCAGGAAATTGCTCATGTTTGAATATTTGTGGGACATCAATGAACTTTGGTGTCTAAGATAGAGGATTGTAAAGTAGTTGTGTGTTTTGTACACATATTTTCTATTGTTTTTTGTGAATCTTCATTTTTCGTTGAGTTATAGCTGCATGTAGGAAACCGCTCGTGTTTCAGTTTTTGTGGGGCATCAATGAAATTTGGTGACTACGATTGTGGATAGCACTGTAGTTGTCCATTATGTACATGTATTTTCTACCACGTTTCGTGAACCTTCATATTCTGTATAGTTCTAGCCACATTTAGGAAATCGCTCGAGTTTGAGTTTTTCGTCGGGCATCGATTAACTTTGGTGATAGCAATTGTGGATTGCATTGTAGTTGTGGATTCTATACGTGTATCTTCTATCCCCTTTCGCAAACCTTTAGTTTTTGTCAAGTAATAGCCGCATTTAGAAAATCACTCTTATTTGAGTTTTCGTGGGCCATCGATCAACTTTGGTGAGTACAATTGTGGATTGCATTGTAGTTGTCCATTATGCACACGTATTTTCTATCACGTTTGGCAAACCTTCATTTTCTATATAGTTATAGCTTCATTTAGGAAACTGCTCGAGTTTTAGTTTTCGTGGACCACCAATCAAATTTGGTGACTACGATTGTGGATTGCATTGTAGTTGTCCATTTTGTTATATCCGCATTTAGGAAACCGCTCGAGTTTGAGTTTTCGTGGACCATCAATCAACTTTGCTGACTAGGCTTGTGGATGACACTGTAGTTGTGCAATCTATTTGAGTTTTCGTGGGCCATCGATCAACTTTGGTGAGTACGATTGTGGATTACACTATAGTTGTCCATTATGCACACGTATTTTCTATCGCCTTTAGCGAACCTTCATTTTTTGTTGATTTATAGCCACATTTAGTAAACCATTCGAGTTTGAGTTTTTGTCGACCATCAATCAGCTTTGGTGACTAGGCTTGTGGATGACACTGTAGTTGTGCAATCTATATGCGTATTTTCTATTACCTTTCGTGAACCTTCATTTTTTGTTGAGTTATAGCTGCATTTAGAAAATAGCTCATGTTTGTGTTTTTGTGGGCCATCGATAAAGTATGTTGACTAGGATTGTGGATTGCATTATACTTGTCCATTCTCTACACATATTTTCTATGTTTGTGCTTTCGTGGGCATTTAGAAAATGGCTTATGTTTGTGTTTTTGTGGGCCATCAATCAAGTATGTTTACTAGGATTGTGGATTGCATTATACCTGTCCATTCTCTATGCGTATTTTCTATCCCCTTTTGAAACCTTCATTTTTTGTTGATTTATAGCCACATTTAGGAAATTGCTTGTATTTGAGTTTTTGTGGGCCATAGATCAACTTTAATGACTACGATTGTTGATTACACTGTAGTTGTGCATTCTATAAATGTATTTTCTATCGCCTTTCGCTAACCTTCATTTTTTGATGACTTATTGCCGCATTTCATAAACCACTCATGTTTGAGTTTTTGTGGGACATCAATCAACTGTGGTCACTATAATTGTGGATTGTACTATAGTTGTGCATTCTATATGCATATTTTTAATTGCCTTTCACGAACCTTCATTTTTTGTTGAGTTATTGCCACATCTAGAAAAATGCTTGTGTTTAAGTTTTCGTGGGCCGTCGATCAACTTTGGTGACTACGATTGTGGATTACGTTATAGTTGTGCATTCTATATGCATATTTTCTATCACCTTTCGTGAACCTTCATTTTTTTTTTGAGTTATAGCTACATTTAGGTAACCACTCTTGTTTGAGTTTTTGTGGGCCCATTGATCAAATTTGGTGACTACGCTTGTGGATTACACTATAGTTGTGCATTCTATACATGTATTTTCTATTGTCTTTCATGAACCTTCATTTTTCGTTGAGTTATAGCCGCATTTCAAAAATAGCTCATGTTTGAGTTTTTCTGGGCCATCGATCAACTTTGGTGAAAACAGCTCATGTTTGAGGTTTTTTGGGCCATCAATCAACTTTGCTGACTATGATTGTGGATTACTCTATAGCTGTGCATTCTATACACTTATTTTCTATCACCTTTTTGAACCTTAATTTTTCGTTGAGTTATAGAAGCACTTAGGAAACTGCTCGTGTTTGAGTATCCTTGGCCATCATTCAACTTTGGTGACTACAAATGTGGATTGGACTGTAGTTTTCTATTTTCCACTAGTATTTTCTATCATCTTTCACGAACCTTCATTTTTCATTGAGTTATAGCCGCATTGAGTAAAACACTTGTGTTTGAGTTTTCATGGGCCATCTATCAACTTTGGTGACTATGCTTGTGGATTACACTGTGGTTGTGCAATCGATACATGTATTTCTATCACCTTTCGTGAACCTTCATTTTTTGTTGAGTTATAGCCGCACTGAGGAAACCGCTTGTGTTTGAGTTTTCATATGCCATCAATCAACTTTGGTGACTACAGTTGTAGATTGCACTGTAGTTGTCAATTTTTTACATGTATTTTCTATCGCCTTTTGCGAACTTTCATTTTTTGTTGACTTATAGCCATATTGACAAAACCACTCATGTTTGAGTTTTTGTGTACCATCAATCAACTTTGGTGACTACGACTGTGGATTGTACTATAGTTGTGTATTCTATATGCATATATTTTAATCACTTTTCACAAACCTTCATTTTTTGTTAGTTATAGACGCATTTAGGAAAGCACTCGAGTTTAAATTTTCGTGGGCCATCAATCAAATTTGTTGACTACGATTGTGGATTGCACTGTAGTTCTCCATTCTGTACATATACTTTTATCGTCTTTTATGAACTTCCATTTTTTCGTCGAGTTATAGATGCACTTTGGAAACCACTTCTGTTTGAGTTTTTGTGGGCCATTGATCAACTTTAGTGACTACGAATGTGGATTGCACTGTAGTTTTCCATTTTGTACATGTATTTTCTAAAGTTGATTGATCACCTACGAAAACTCAAACTCCAGTGGTTTCCTAAATGCTGCTACAAGTCAACAAAAAATAAGGTTTGTGAAAGGTGTTAGAAAATACGTACATACAAAATAGAAAACTACAGTGCAATCCACAATCATAGTCATCAAAGTTCATCGATAGCCCAAAAAAACTAAAACACGAGTAGTTTCCTAAGTGTGCCTATAACTCAATGAAAAATAAAGTTTCGTGAAAGGCGATAGAAAATACGCGTATAGAATGCACAACTACAATGTAATCCACAAGCGTAGTCACCAACATTGATCATTTTCCCACGAAAACTCAAACATGAGTATTTTCCTAAATGTGGCTATAACTCAATGAAAAATGAAGGTTCGTGAAAGACGATAGAAAATTAGCATTCATAATGCATATTCACCAAAGTTGATTGATGGCCCATGAAAACTCAAACACGGGCGGTTTCCTATGTACGACTATAATCAACGAAAAATGAAGGTTCGAGAAAGGCAATAGAAAATACTCATATAGAGTGCACAACTACAGTGTAATCCATAATCGTAGTCACAAAAGTTGATTGATGGCCCACAAAAACTCAAACATGAGTGTTTTCCTAAATGTGTCTCTAACTCAACAAAAAATGAAGGTTCATGAAATAAGATTAAAAATATGCGTACAAAATGCACAACTACAGTATAATCCAAAAGCTCGTAGTTACCAAAGTTAATCGATGGCCCACAAAAACTCAAACACGAGTGGTTTCCTAAATGCAGCTAAAACTCATGAAAAAATGAAGGTTCGCGAAAGACGATAGAAAATACGTGTATAAGATTCAGAACTATAGTCCAATCCACAATCCTAGTCACCAAAGTTGATCGATGGCCCACAAAAACTCAAACACGAGCTGTTTCCTAAGTGCAGCTATATCTCAACAAAAAAATGAAGGTTCGTGAAAGGCGATAGAAAATACACACATAGAATTGACAACTATAGTGCAATCCACAATCGTAGTCAACAAAGTTGATTGATGGCACACAAAAAATCAAACACGAACAGTTTCCTGAATGTAGCTATTACTCAACAAAAAATGAAGGTTCATGAAAGACGATTAAAAATATGCTTATAGAATGAACAACTACAATACAATCCACAATTGTAGTCATCAAAGTTTATTGATGGCCTACAAAAACTCAAACAGGAGTGATTTCTTAAATGCGCAAATAACTCAACAAAAATTGGAGGTTCAAAAAATGCAATAAAAATACGCATATAGAATGTGCAACTACAGTGTAATGCATAAGCATAGTCACCAAAGTTGATCAATGGCCCATGAAAAACTCAAACACAAGCGGTTTCCTTAATGCGGCTATAAGTCAACAAAAAAACAAGGTTTGTGAAAGTCAATAGAAAATTTGCATACAGAAGGGACAACTATAGTGCAATCCACAATGGTAGTCAACAAATTTGATTTATGGCCCACAAAAACTAACACGAGCAATTTCCTAAATGTGGCTATAACTCCTCAAAAAATGAAGGTTCACAAAATGAGATAGAAAATATGCGTATAGAATGCACAAGTATACTATAATAAAAAAACATTGTGACCGAAGCTGATTAATGACCCACAAAAACTCAAATACAAGTGGTTTCCTAAATGCTGCTATAACCCAACAAAAAATGAAGCTTCACAAAAGGCGATAGAAAATACGCATACAGAATGGACAACTAGAGTGCATTCCACAATTGTAGTCACCAAAGTTGATTGATGGCCCACGAAAACTCAAAGATGAGCGTTTTCCTAAATGTGACTCTAACTCAACAAAAAATGAAGGTTCATGAACAAAGATTAAAAATATGCGATCAAAACGCACAACTATGTGTTTCGTGAAAGGCAATAGAAAATACGTGTTTAGAAAGTAAAACTATAGTGCAATCCACAATCGTAGTCACCAAAGTTGATCGATGGCCCAGAAAATCTCAAACACGAGCGGTTTCCTAAATGCGGCTATAACTCAGGAAGAAATGAAGGTTCACGAAAGGTGATAGAAAATCACATATATAATGTAGAACTACAGTGTAATCAACAAGTGTAGTCACCAAAGTTGATCGATGGCTGACGAAAACTCAAACTTGAACAGTTTCCAAAATGTGGCAATAAGTCAAAGAAAAATGAGGGTTTGCGCAAGGTGATAGAAAATACTCATATAGAATACACAAATATAGTGTAATCCACAATCGTAGTCACCAAAGTTGATCGATGGGCCACAAAAACTCAAACACAAGCAATTTCCTAAATGCGTCTATAACTCAACAAAAAATGAAGGTTCGCAAAAGGCGATAGAAAATATGTGTATAGAATACACAACTACACTGTAATCAACAAGTGTAGTCACCAAGGTTACCGATGGCCCACGAAAACTCAAGCACGAGCGGTTTCCTAATTGCGGTTATAACAAAAAAAAATGAAGATTCACGAAAGGCGATAGAAAATATGCATATAGAATACACAACTACAGTGGAATCCACAACGTAGTCACCAAAATTTATCGATGGCCCACGAAAACTCAAACACTAGCGTTTTCCTAAATGCGGCTATAACTCAACAAAAAATGAAGGTTCGTGAAAGGCGATTAAAAATATGCATATAAAATGAACAACTACAGTACAATCCACAAGAGTATTCACCAAAGTGGATAGATGGCTCAAAAAATTCAAACATGAGTTGTTTCCTAAATGCGGCTATAACTCAAAAAACATCAAGGTTCTGGAAAGGCGAGAAAAAATGCACATATAGAATGCGGAACTACTGTGTAATGCACAAGTGTAGTCTCCAAAGTTGATCGATGGCCCACAAAAATTAGAGCCCGAACGGTTTCCTAAATGCGGCTATAACTCAACAAAAAGTGAAGGTTCGTGAAAGGCGATAGAAAATTAGCACTCATAATGTACAACTACAGTGCTATCCACAATTGTAGTAAACAATGTAGATCGATGGCCTACGAAAAATGAAACACGAGTGGTTTCCTAGGTGCAGCTATAACTCAACTAAAAATGAAGTTTCGCAAAAGGTAATAGAAAGTACGCGTATAGAATGCTCAACTATAGTGTCATCCACAATCGTAGTCACCAAAGTTGGTTGATGGCTCACAAAAACTCAAACATAAGTGGTTTCCTAAATTTGGCTATAAGTCAACAAGAAATGAAGGTTCGTGAAAGGCAATTGAAAATTGCATACAGATTGCACAACTATAGTGAACTCCAAAATTCTAGTACCAAAGTTTATCGATGGCCCATGAAAACTAAAACACGAACAGTTTTGTAAGTTCGGCTATAACTAAATGAAAAATGAAGATTCGCGAAGGGTGATAGAAAATACGAATATAGAATACACAACTAAAGTGTAATCCACAATCGTAGTCACCAAAATTAATCGAGGGCCCACAGAAACTCAAACACGAGTACTTTCTTAAATGCAACTATAACTCAATAAAAAATGAAGGCTCATGAAAGGTGATTAAAAATATCCGTGTAGAATGCACAACTATAGTACAATCCACAAGCGTAGTCGCCAAAGTGGATTGATGGCCTAGAAATTCAAACATGAGCGGTTTCCTAAATGCGGCTAGAACTCAACAAAAAATGAAGGTTCAGGAAAGGCCATAGAAAACACTCATATAAAATGCACAACTACAATGTAATCCACAAGCGTAGTCACCAAAGTTGAACGATGGCCCATGAAAACTCAAACACAAGCAGTTTCCTAAATGAGGCTATAACTCAACAAAAAATGAAGGTTCGTGAAAGGCAATAAAAAATACACGTATAGAATGCACAACTACAGTGTAATCTGCAAGCATAGTCACCAAATTTTATTCATGGCCCACGAAAACTAAAACTCGAGTAGTTTCCTAATTGCAGCTATAACTCTATAAAAAATGAAGGTTCGTGAAAGGAGATAGAAAATACAAGTAGAAAATTGAGAACTACAATGCAATCCACAATCATAGTCACCAATGTTGATCGATGGCCCATGAAAACTCAAACATGCGGTTTCCTAAGTATAACAATAACTCAACGAAAAATGAAGCTTCGTGAAATGCAATAAATATGCATATAGAATGCACAACTACAATGTAATACACAATCGTAGTCACGAAAGTTGATCGATGGCCCATGAAAAATCAAACACAACCATTTTCCTAAATGTGGCTATAATTGAAAAAAATGAAGGTTCATGAAAGGTGATTAAAAATATGCTTATAGTATTCACGACAACAGTGCAATGCACAATCGTAGTCACCAAAGTTGATCAACGACCCACAAAAATTAAAACACGGGCGGTTCCCTAAATGCCTCTATCACTCAACAAAAAATGAAAGTTTGTGAAAGGCGATTGAAAATATGCACACAAAATGGACAACTACAATACAATCCACAAATCGTAATCCCCAAAGTTGATCGATGGCCCATCAAATATCAAAATAGAGTGTTTTCCCAAATGTGGCTATAACTGAACGAAAAATGAAGGTTCACGAAATGGAATAGAAAATACGCATATATAATTCACAACTACAATGCATCTAGAATCTTAGTCACCAAAGTTGATCGATGGCCCAAAAAAACTCAAACATGAGCGGCCTCCTAAATGCGGCTATCACTGAATAAAAAATGAAGGTTTGCAAAGGTAATAGAAAATATGCTTATAGAATGCACAACTATACTATAATCCACAAGCATAGTCACCAAAGTGGATCAAATGCCCACAAAAACTCAAACACGAGCGGTTACATAAATGCAGATATAACTCAACAAAAATGAAGCTTCAAAAAAGGCAATATAAAATATGAGTACATAATTGAGAACTATGGTGCAATCCACAATCCTAGTCACCAAAGTTGAACGATGGCCCACAATAACTCAAACATGAGAGGTTTCCTAAATGTGGCTATAACACAACTAAACAGGAAGGTTCATGAAAGGTGATAGAAAAAATATGTATAGAATGCACAATTACATGCAATCCACAATTGTAGCTACCAAAGTTGATCGATGGCCCACAAAAACTCAAACATGATCAGTTTCCTAAATGCGGCTAAAACTAAAAAAAAAATGAAAGTTCGTGAAAGGCTATAGAAAATATGAGTATAGAATGCACAACTACAGTGTAATCCACAAGCGTAGTCACCAAAGTTGAATGATGGCCCACGAAAACTCAAACTCAAGCGGCTTCCTAAATGCAGCTATAACTCAACAAAAAATGAAGGCTCGCAAAAGATGAAAGAAAATACACGTACAAAATTCACAACTACAGTGCAATCCACAATCGTAGTCACCAAACTTGATCGATTATGGCCCATGAAAAATCAAACACGAGTGGTTTCCTAACTGCAACTATAACTAAACGAAAAATGAAGGTTCGTGAAAGGCGATAGAGAATACGAATATAGAATACACAACTACAGTGTAATCCACAATCGTAGTCACCAAAGTTGATCGACGGCCCACAAAAACTGAAACATGAGTGGTTTCCTAAATGTGCCTATAACTCAATGAAATCTGAAGGTTCGTGAAAGGCAATAGAAAATACGCATACAAAATGGACAACTACAATGCAATTAACAATCGTAGTCACCAAAGTTCATCAATCGCCCATGAAAACTCAAATATGAATGGTTTCATAAATACGGCTATAACTCAATGAAAAATGACGGTTCACAAAAGGCAATAGAAAATACGTGTATGGAGTGGACAACTACAATGCCATCCACAATCGTAGTCACCAAAGTTGATCAATTGCCCACGAAAACTCAAACATGAGTGGTTTCCTCAATGTGGCTATAACTCAAAAAAAAATGAAGGTTTGTGAAAGGGGATAGAAAATATGTGTATAGAATTCACAACAACAGTGCAATCCACAATCGTAGTCACCAAAGTTGATCAATGGCCCATGAAAATTCAAACTTGAGTGGTTTTCTAAATGCGGCTATAACTCAACAAAAAATGAAGGTTCATGAAACCCAATCGAAAATGCATTTACAAAATTGACAACTATAGTGCAATCCACAATCGTAGTCACCAAAGTTGATCAATGGTGCACAAAACCACAAACATGAGCGGTTTCCAAAATGCGGGTATAACTCAACAAAAAATGAAGGTTCGTGAAAGGTGATAGAAAATATGTTTATAAAATGCACAACTATAGTGTAATCCACTAGCGTAGTCACCAAAGTTGATCAATGGCCCACGAAAACTCAAACTCGAGTAGTTTAGTAAATGCGGCTATAACTCAAGAAAAAATGAAGCTTCGTGAAAGGCGATAGAAAATATGAGTACATAATGAACAAGTATGCTCCAATCCATAATCGTAGTCACTAAAGTTGATTGATGGCCAAAGAAAACTCAAACACGAGCGGTTTCCTAAGTGTGGCTATAACTCAATTTAAAATGAAGGTTCGTGTATAGAATGCAAAAGTACAATGTAATCCACAATCGTAGTCACCAAAGTGGATCAATGGCCCAGGAGAAGTTAAACACGAACATTTTCCTAAATCCGGCTATAAATCAACATAAAATGAATGTTCGTGAAAGGCGATTAAAAATATGTGTACAAAATGCACAACTACAGTACAATCCACTATTTTAGTCACCAAAGTTGATTTATGGCCTACAAAAACTCAAACATGAGCGGTTTGCTAAATGTGCCTATAACTCAAAAAAAAATGAAGGTTCGCGAATGGGGATAGAAAATATGCTTACAGAATAGACAACTATAGTGCGATCCACAATTGTTGTGACCAAAATTGATCGATGGCCCACAAAAACTCAAACATGAGCGATTTCCTAAATGCAGCTATAGTTAAATGAAAAATGAAGGTTCCCAAAAGGCGATAGAAAATATGCATAAAAAATGGACAACTATAGTGCAATCCACAATCATAGTCACCAAAGTTGATCGATGGCCCACAAAAACTCAAATATGCGTGGTTTTCTAAATACGGCTATAACTCAACGAAAAATCAAGGTTCAAAAAATGCATTAGAAAATATGCATATAGAATGGACAACTACAATGCCATCCACAATCGTAGTCACCAAAGTTGATCGATAACAAACAAAAACTTAAAGGTGATTGGTTTCCTGAATACGGTTAGAACTCAACAAAAAAAGAACGTTCGCAAAAAATGATAGAAAATATGCATACAGAATGCACAACTACAGTACAATCCACTATCATAGTCACCAAAGTTGATTGGTGGCCCACAAAAACTCAAACATGAGCGATTTCCTAAATACGGCTATAACTCAACAAAAAATGAATGTTCATGAAAGGCAATAGAAAATACACGTATAGAATCCACAACTATAGTGTAATCCACAATCGTAGTCACCAAAGATGATCAATGGCCCACAAAAACTCAAATACGAGCGGTTTCCTAAATGTGGCTAGAACTCAACAAAAAACGAAGGTTTGCTAAAGGTGATAGAAAATATTCGTATAGAATGTACGACTATTGTAATCCACAATTGTAGTCACCATAGTTAATCGGTGGACCATGAATACTCAAAAACAAGCAATTTCCTAAATGCAACTATAACTCAACGAAAAATGAAGGTTCGTGAAAGGTGATAAAAAATACATGTACATAATGGACAAATATAGTGCAATCCACAATTGTGGTCACCAAAGTTGATCGATGGCCCATGAAACTCAAACACGAGCGATTTCCTAAATGCGGCTATCACTCAATGATTGCTCGTCTTTGTGTTTTCGTGGGCCATCAACTTTGGTGACTACGACAATGGATTGCATTGTAGTTGTCCATTTTGTACTTGTATTTTCTAGTGCCTTTTGTGAACCTTCATTTTTTGTTGAGTTATAAACGCATTTATGAAACTGCTCAAAATTTAGTTTTCCTGGCCCATCCATTGATTTTGGTCACTACGATTGCTGATGAGACTGTAGTTGTTCATTCTATACATGTATTTTCTATCGCCTTTCGCGAACCTTAATTTTTTTTGAGTTATAGCCACACTTAGGAAACCGCTCGTGCTTGAGTTTTCATGGGCCATTGAACAACTCAAACATGAGTGTTTTTGCTAAATGCGGCTATAACTAAACAAAAAATGAAGGTTCGTGAGAGGTGATTAAAAATATGCATACAAAATGGACAACTACAATACAATCCACAATCATAGTCACAAAAGTTGATCGATGGCCCAAAAAAATTGAAACACGTATAGAATGCACCAATACATTGTAATCCACAACCATAGTCACCAAAGTTGATCGACGGCCCATGAAAACACAAGCTTGAGTGGTTTTCTAAATGTAGCTATAACTCTACAAAAAATGAAGGTTCGCAAAAGGTGATAGAAAATACGCGTACAAAGTGGACAACTACAGAGAAATCCATAATCATAGTCAACAAAGTTGATTGATGGCCCACGAAAACTCAAACATCAGTGATCTCCAAAGTCTAGCTATATCTCAAGAAAAAATGAAATTTTGCAAAAGGTGATAGAAAATACACATATATAATGAAAAACTACAGTGTAATCCACAACCATAGTCACCAAAGTTCATCAATGGTTTTCGTAAATGCGGCTCTCACTCAACAAAAAATGAAGGTTTATGAAATGTGATTAAAAATATGCATACATAATGAAGAACTATAGTACAATCCATAATTGTAATCACCAAAGTTGATTGATGGCCCAAAAAAAACTCAAATATGAGAGGTTTCCTAAACGTAGCTATAACTCAACAAAAAATGAAGGTTCTCAAAAGGTGATAGAAATACGTGTATGGAATGCACAACTACAGTGTGTAATCCACAAGATTATTCACCAAAGTTGATCAATAGACCACGAAAACTCAAACACAAGTGGTTTCCTAAATGGCTATAACTTAGCAAAAAATCAAAGTTTCTGAAAGGCGATAGAAACACAAGTATAGAATGCACAACTACAGTGTAATCCACAAGCATAGTAAACAAATTTTATTGATGGCCCACGAAAATTCAAACTTGAGCGGTTTCGTAATCGCGGATATAACTCAAAAAAAAATGAAGGTTCACGTAAAGTGATAGAGAATACAAATACAAAATTGACAACTATAGTGCAATCCACAATCGTAGTCACCAAAGTTGAATGATGGCCCATGAAAACTCAAATACAAGCGGTTTACTAAGTGCAGCTATAAATCAACCAAAAAATGAAGGTTAATGAAAGGCGATAGAAAATATACCTATGGAATGCACAACCACATTGTAATCCACAATCGTTGTCACCAAGGTGGGTTGATGGCCCATGAAAACCGAAACATGAGCGTTTTCCTAAATGTGACTATAAATCAACAAAAAAATGAAGGTTCATGCAAGGCGATCAAAAATATGCACACAAAATGGACAATCATAGTCACCAAAGTTGATTGATGACCGACAAAATCTCAAACATAAGTGGTTTCCTAAATTTGGCTATAACTCAACAAAAAATGACAATTCGGAAAAAACAATAGAAAATACGTATATAGAATGCACAACTATAGTGTAATCCATAATTGTAGTCACCAAATTTGATCGATGACCCACGAAAACTAAAACATGAGAAATTTCCTAAAAGCAATTATAACACAACAAAAAATGCAGGTTCACAAAACACAAAAGAAAATATGTGTAATGAATGTACAACTATAGTGTAATCCACAAGCATAGTCACCAAAGTTGATTAAGGGCCCATGAAAACTCAACTATGAGTGGTTTCCTAAATGCAGCTATAACTCAATAAAAAACGAAGGTTCAAGAAAGGAAATAGAAAATACGAGTACACAATGGAAAAACTATAGTCAATTTAGAATCGTAGTCACCAAAGTTTATCGATGGCCCATGAAAGCTCAAACACGAGCGGTTTCCTAAATGCGGCTATATCTTAAAAAAAATTAAAAGTTCGTGAATCGTGATAAAAAATATGCGCTTAGAATGCAAAACTATAGTATAATCCACAATCATAATTACCAAAGTTGATAAATAGCCTGTGAAAACTCATACATTAGCATTTTCGTAAATCAGGCTATAACATAGAAAAAATGAAGGTTCGTCAAAATCGATTAAAAATATCTATACAAAATACACAACTGCAATACAATCCACAATCGTAGTCACCAAAGTTGATAGATGTCACAAAAAAACTCAAACATGACCAGTTTCCTCAATGTGGCTATAAGTCAACAAAAAATGAAGGTTCGCAAAAGGCAATAGAAAATACGCGTATAGAATGCACTACATTGTAATTCACAAGCATAGTCACAAAATTTAATCGATGGCCCACGAAAATACAAGCTCGAGCGGTTTCCTAAATGTGGCTATAACTCAAAAAAAAATGAAGCTTCGTGAAAGGCGATAGAAAATACACGTACAGAAATGGACAACTATAGAACAATTCACAATCATAGTCACCAAAGCTGATTGATGACCCACGAAAACTCAAACACGAGGGTTTTCCTACATACAGCTACAATACAATCCACAATCGTAATCACCAAAGTTGATCGATGGCCTACAAAAACTCAAACATGAATGGTTTCCTAAATGTGGCTATAACTAACCAAAAAATGAAGGTTCACGAAAGGTGATGAAAATTCGCGTATAGAATGCACAACTAGAGTGTAATCCACAAGCTTAGTCACCAAAGTTAATCGATCTTTTTCAAGAACTACTTATTTTTTCAAAAACTGGACAATCTAGGTCTTTTGAGCACACGAGTACCTATAAAACCCATATTTTTTATTTTCCAACAAAAAATTGTTTTGTAGATTCTATTTTTGAGGGAGTTTTGCATGTTGGTGGAAAATTAGTTTTTTGAAAAAACGATGATCTAGGTTTATTCAGAATGACATTCTCTACAAAATCCATTGCTCATATTTTTCATAAAAAGATTCAAAAAAAAAATCTTTATTACCTCTACTGCTTCTACATTTCAAAATAATCTATCTTTTTGAAGAACAACTTTTTTTTTCAAAAATTGGACAATCTGAATCTCTTGAGCACACGAGTACCTATAAAACCCATATTTTTCATTTTTCCCAGAAAAAATTGTTTCGTAGATTCTATTTTTAAGGGGTTCTTGCATGTTGGTGAATATTAGTTTTTTGAAAAAAGGACAATCTGAGTGTACTCAGAAGAAAATTCTCTACAGAACCCATTTATCACATTTTTCATAAAAAGATTCAAAAAATATGCCTTTGTTACCTTTAATTCTTCTACTTTTCAAAAAAACGTATATTTTTCAACAAGAAATTATTATTTTTTTAAACAAACGATCTGGGTCTCTTTAGCACACGAACACATATAAAACCCATATTTTTGATTTTCCAAAAAAAATAGTTTCATAGATTCTATTTTTGAGGGGTTCTTGCACGTTGGTGAAAAATTAGTTTATTGAAAAAAGGACAATCTGGGTTTACTCAAAACAACATTCTCCACAAAACCCATTTCTTAGAATTTTTATAAAAAGATTCAAAAATTTGTCTATGTTACATCTATTGCTTCTTCTTTTCAAAAAAATCTATCTTTGTGAAGAACAAATAGTTTTTTCAAAAACCGGACGATCTGGGTCTCTTTAGCACATGGGCACCTATAAAACCAATATCTTTTATTTTCACAAAACAAAATTGCTTCGTAGATTCTATTTTGAGAGGTTCTTGCATGTTGGTGAAAAATTAGTTTTTCCAAAAAGGACGATTTGCATTTACTTAGAATGACATTCTCTAAAAAAATCCATTTATTAGGTTTTTCATAAAAAGATTCAAAAAATTTACCTTTGTTACCTCTATTGCTTCTACTTTTCAAAAAAACATTTTTCAAGAAGAACTTATATTCTCAAAAACGGACAATCCATGTCTCTTTAGATTATGAGCAGTTTCCTAAATGCAGCTATAACTAAACGAAAAATGAAGTTTCATGAAAGGTGATAGAAAATACGCATATAGACTGGACAACTATAGTACAATTCACAATCGTAGTCACCAAAGTTGTTCCATGGCCCACAAAACACAAACACGACCGGTTTCCTAAGAGTGGCTATAACTAAAAAAAAATGAAGGTTCGTGAAAGGCAATAGAAAATACATGTATAGAATGAACAACTACAGTGTAATCGACAATCATAGTCACCAAAGTCGATGGGTGGCCCACGAATACTCAAATATGAGCAATTTCCTAAATGCGGCTATAACTTTATAAAAAATGAAGGTTCACAAAAGGTGATAGAAAATACATGTACAAAATGCACAATTACAGTACAATCCACAATTGTAGTCACCAAAGTTGATCGATGACCCACAAAAACTCAAATATAAGTGGTTTCCTAGATGCAGCTATACTCAATAAAAATTGAAGGTTCACAAAAGGTTATAGAAAATACATGTATAAAATGCACAACTACAGTAAACTGAAAGGTTCACCAATGTTGATCAAGGTCCCACGAAAACTGAAACATGAGACGCTTCCCAAATGCAGCAATAACTCAACAAAAAATGAAGGTCAACGAAATGTGATAGAAAATACGTGTATAAAATTCACAACTACAGTGTAATCCACAATCGTAATCACCAATGTTGATGAATGGCCCACAAAAACTCAAATATGAGCGGTTTCCTAAGTGCAGCTATAACTCAACGAAAAATGAAGTTTCACAAAAGGCGATTTAGAATATGTATATAGAATGGACAACTACACTTTAGTCCACACAATCATATTCACCAAAGTTGATTAATGCCCCACGAAAACTCAAACACGAGCATTTTCCTAAATGCACCTATAACTGAAAAAAATTAAGGTTCACGAAAGGCAATTAAAAATTTGCGTACAAAATGCACAACTACAGTACAATACACAAATGTAGTGACCAAAGTTGATTCATGGCCCACAAAAACCTAAACATGAGCAGTTTCCTAAATGTGGCTATAACTCAACAAAAAATGAAGGTTCACGAAAGGCTATAGAAAATACATGTATAGACTGCACAACTACAGTGTAATCCACAATCGTAGTCACCAAAGTTGATCACCCATGAAAACTCAAACATAAGGGGCTTCCTAAATGCGGCTATAACTCAACAAAAAATGAAGTTTCACAAAAGGCAATAGAAAATACGTGTATACAATGCACAACTACAGTGTAATCCACAATCGTAATCACCAAAGTTGATCACTGTCCCACGAGAACTCAAACAAGAGAATTTCCTAAGTGTAGTTATAACTCAACGAAAAATGAAGGTTCCTAAAATTCGATAGAAAATAAACGTATAGAATGCACAACTATAGTGCAATCCACAATCGTAGTTACCAAAGTTGATAGATAGCCCGCAAAAACTCAAACACAAGTGTTTTCCTAAATGCAGCTATAACTCAACAAAAAATCAAGATTCACAAAAGGCGATACAAAATATGCGTACAAAATGGACAACTACAATGTAATCCACAATCGTAGTCACCAAAGTTAACCAATGGCCCACAAAAACACAAACTCGACTGGTTTGCTAAATGCAGCTATAACTCAAAACAAAATGAAGGTTCACGAAAGACCATTAAAAATATGCGTAGAGAATGCCCAACTACAGTGCAATTAACAATTGTAGTCACCAAAGTTGATCGATGGCCCACGACAACACAAACACAAGCGGTTTCCTAAATACGGCTATAACTCAAAAAAAATGAAGCTTCGCGAATGGAAATAAAATTACACGTATAGAATGTATAACTACAGTGCAATCAACAATTGTAGTCACCAAACTTGATCAATAGCCCACGAAAACTCAAACACGAGCGGTTTCCTAAGTGTAGCTATAACTCAACAAAAAGTGAAAGTTCGTGAAAGGCGATAGAAAATACGTGTCTATAATGCACAACTATAGTGTAATCCACAATTGTAGTCACCAAAGTTAATCGATGCCACAGGAAAAATTAAACACGAGGGTTTTTGTAAATGCAGCTATAACTCAACAAAAAATGATGGTTTGTGAAAGGCGATTAAAAATACGCATACAAAATGCACAACTATAGTACAACCAATATTGTAGTCACCAAACTTGATCGATGTCCCACAAAAACACAAACATGAGAGGTTTCCTAAATGCAGCTATAACTCAACAAAAAATGAAGGTATACGAAAGGGGATAGAAAATACGCATATAGAATTCACAACTACTATGCAATCGACAATCGTAGTCACCAAAGTTGATCGATAGTGCATGAATACTCAAACAAGAGATGTTTCCTAAATGCAGCTATAACTAAACAAAAAATTGAAGGTTTCTGAAAGGCGGTTAAACATATGCATACAAAATGCACAACTACAGTACAATCCACAAGCGTAGTCACCATAGTTGATTGATGGCCCACAAAAACTCAAACATGAATGGTTTTATAAATGCAGCTATAACTCAACAAAAAATCAAGATTCGGAAAAGGCCATAGAAAATACATGTAAAAATTGGACAACTACAATGCAATCCACAATCCTAGTCACCAGAGTTGATTGGTGGCCAGCAAAAACTCAAATACAATAAGTTTCCTAAGTGCAGCTATAACTCAACAAAAAATGAAGGTTCGCAAAAGGTGATAGAAAATACGCTTATGGAATGCACAACTGCAGTGCAATCCATAATAGTAGTCACCCAAGTTGATTGATGGCCCATGAAAACTAAAACACGAGCATTTTTCTAAATTCGGCTATAAGTCAACAAAAAATAAGGTTCATGAAAGGTGATAGAAAATACGTGTACAATCCTGAATTGTAGTCACAAAAGTTCATCAATAGCCAACAAAGACTCATACACGAGCGGTTTCCTAAATGTGGCTATAGCTCAACGAAAAAGAAAGGTTCACGAAAGGCAATAGAAAATACGTGTACAAAATGGAAAACTGTAGTGCAATCCACAATTGTAGTCACGAAAGTTGATCGATGGCCCACAAAAACTCAAATATGAGTGGTTTCCTAAAGATGGCTATAACTCAAAGAAAAATAAAGGTTTGCAAAATGCGATAGAAAATATGCATATAGAATGGACAACTACAGTGCCATCTACAATCTTAGTCACAAAAGTTGATTGATAGCCCACGAAAACTCAAACACGAGTGGTTTCCTAATGCGGCTATAATTCAAGAAAAAAAAATGAACGTTCATGAAAGGCGATAGAAAATACCTGTACAAAATGAAAACCTATAGTGTAATCCACAATCGTAGTCACCAAAGTTGATCGATTTCCCACAACAACTCAAACATGAGCGGTTTCCTAAGTGTAGCTATAACTAGAGCAAAAATGAAGGTTTGTGAAAGCCACTAGAGAAAAGGGTATAGAATGTACAACTACAGTGTAATTGAAAATCCTAGTAGCCAAAGTGGATCAATGGCGAAGGAAAACTCAAACATGAGAGTTTTCCTAAATGCGGCTATATCTCCACAAAAACTGAAGGTTCATGAAAGGAGATGAAAACTACAATACAACCCACTATCATAGTCACCAAAGTTGATCGATGGCCCACGAAAACTTAAATCTGAGCGGTTTCCAAAGTATGGCTATAACTCAATGAAAAATGAATGTTCGCAAAAGGTGATAGGAAATACGTCTATGGAATGCACAACTACAGTGTAATCATCAATTGTAGTCACCAAAGTTTATCGATGGCCCAAGAAAACTCAAACACTAGCGGTTTCCTAAATGCGGCTATAACTCAACAAAAACTGAAGGTTCGTGAAAGGTGACTAAAAATATGCATAAAGAATGCACAACTACAGTAAAATCCACAATTGTAGTCACCAAACTTGATTGATGGCCCAAAAAAACTCCAAAGTTGATCGATGGCCCACAAAAACTCAAATATGAGCAGTTTCCTAATACGGCTATAACTCAACAAAAAATGAAGGTTTCTAAAAAGTAATTAAGAATGTGTACAAAATGTACAACTACAGTACAATCGACAATCGTAGTCACCAAAGTTGATCGATGGCACACGAAAAACTCAAAGACGAGCTATTTGCTAAATGTGGCTATAACTCAACAGAAAATTAAGGTTTGCGAAAGGTGATAGAAAATATGAGTATAGAATGGATAACTACAGTGAAATCCACAATCCTAGTCACAAAACTTGATCGATGGCCAACGAAAACTCAAACACGAGTGGTTTGCTAAGTGCGGCAATAACTAAATGAAAAATGAAGGTTCGTGAAAGGCAATATAAAATACGCATATAGAATGCACAATTACAGTGTAAGCCACAATCATAGTCATCTAAGTTGATCGATGTCCCACGAAAACTCAAACATGACCGCTTTACTAAATGCGGCCATAAATCAACAATAAATGAAGGTTCGTGAAAGGCGATTAAAAATATGCATAAAGAATGCACAACTATAGTACAATCAACAATCATACTCATCAAAGTTGATTGATGGCCCACAAAAACTCAGACATGAGTGGTTTCCTAAATACAACTATAACTCAAAAAAAATTAAACGTTTCCGAAAGGTTATAGAAAATACTTGTATAGAATGCACAACTACAATAAAATCTACAACCATAGTCACCAAAGTTGATTGATGGCCTACAAAAACTCAAACAAGCGTTGATTCCTAAATGTGGCTATAACTCAACAAAAAATGAAGGTTTGCGAAAGCGGATAGAAAGTATGCTTATAGAATGCACAACTACAGTGTAATCCATAAGAGTAGTCAACAAAGCTAATCGATGGCCCACGAAAAGTCAAACTTGAGCAATTTCCTAAATTTGACTAACTCAACAAAAAATGAAGATTCACTAAAGGCGATAAAAAATACTTGTACAAAATGCACAACTACAGTGTAATCCAAAAGCATAGTCACAAAAGTTGATCGATGGCCCACGAAAACTCAAACACGATCATTTTCCTAAATGCGGCTATAGCTCAACAAAAAATGACGGTTTGTGAAAGGCGATAGAAAATATGCATATAGAATGCACATCTACAGTGTAATCCAAGAGTGTAATCACCAAAGTCAATTGATGGCCCACAAAAACTCAAACACGAGTTCCTTCCTAAATGCTGCAATAACTCAACAAAAAATGAAGATTCCCGAAAAGCGATAGAAAATCAGCGTTCTAATGCAAAACTACAGTGCAATCCACAACGTATTCAGCAAAGTTGATTGATGGCCCATGAAAAGTGAAACATGAGCGATTTCCTAAGTCCGGCTATAACTAAACAAAAAAATGAAGGTGCACAAAAGGCGATAGAAAATATGTATATGCAATGCCCAACTACAGTGTAATCCATAATCGTAGTCGCCAAAGTTGATCGATGGCCCACAAAAACTCAAACACGAGTGTTTTCCTACATGCAGCTATAATTAAACAAAAAATGAAGGTTTGTGCAAGGTGATTAAAAATATGCATACAAAATGCACAACTACAATACAATCCACCATCATAGTAACCAAAGTTGATTGATGGCCCACAAAAACTCAAAAATGTGTGGTTTCCTAAATGCAGCTATAACTCAACAAAAAATGAAGGTTCGCAAAAGGCGATAGAAGATACATGTAGAGAATGGACAACTACAGTGTAATCCACAATCGTAGTCACCACAATTGTAACACGCCTAGGAAAACTCAAACATGAGCGATTGTCTAAATGGGGCTATAACTCAACAAAAAATAAAGGTTCATGAAAAGTGATTCAATATATACGTATAGAATTCAAAACTACATTACAGTCCACAATCATAGTCTCCAAAGTTGATCGATGCCGCACAAAAACTCAAACATGATTGGTTTTCCTAAATACGGCTATAACTGAAAAAAAATAGAGGTTTGCGAAAGGCTAAAGAAAATAAAAGTACAGTATGGACAACTTTAGTGCAATCCACAATTGTAGTCACCAAAGTTGATTGATGGCCCGCAAAATCTCAAACACAAGCGGTTTCCTAAGTGAGGCTATAACTCAATGAAAAATGAACATTCAAGAAAGGTGATAGAGAATACACTTGTAGAAAGGTTCATGAAAAGTGATTAAAAATATGCATACAAAATGCACAACTATAGTACAATCCACAATCGTAGTCACCAAAGTTGATTAATGGCCCACAAACACTCAAACATCAGCGGTTTTCTAAATGTAGCTAAAACTCAACAAAAAATGAAGGTTTGCGAAAGGTGATAGAAAATACACGTATAGAATGCACAACTATAGTGCAATCCACATGCATCGTCACCAAAGTTGATCAATGACCCACAAAAACTCAAATACGAGCGCTTTCCTAAATGCGGCTATAACTTAACAAAAAATGAAGGTGTGAGAAAGGCGATAGAAAATACACGTACAGATTGGACAACAACAATACTATCCACAATCGTAGTCACCAAAGTTGTTCGATGGCCCATGAAAACTCA
Organism: Sequoia sempervirens; assembly: GCA_007258455.2. Lineage (NCBI taxonomy): Eukaryota > Viridiplantae > Streptophyta > Pinopsida > Cupressales > Cupressaceae > Sequoia > Sequoia sempervirens. Next base: position 162,413,562 of record VDFB02281492.1, read on the forward strand.
AACACGAGCATTTTCTGAAATGTGGCTATAACTCAACAAAAAATGAAGGTTCACAAAAGGTGATAGAAAATACGTGTACATAGCTGACAACTACAATGCAATCCACAATCATTGTCACCAAAGTTGATCGATGGCCCACAAAAACTCAAACACGAGCATTTTCCTTGATGCCGCTATAACTAAACAAAAAATTACGGTTCATAAAAGGCGATTAAAAATATGTGTACAAAATACACAACTAAAATACAATCCACAATTGTAGTCACCAAAGTTGATTGATGGCCCAAAAAAACTCAAACATGAGTAGTTTCCTAAGTGTGACTATAACTCAACATAAAAAATCAAGGATTACATAAGGAAATAGAAAATAAGCAGATAGAATGTAAAACTATAGTGTTTTCCATAATCTAGTCACCAAAGTTGATCGATAGCCCATGAAAACTCAAGCATGAGCATTTTTCTAACTACGGCTATAACTCAATAAAAAGTGAACGTTCGCGAAAGGTGATAGAAAATACGCATCTAGATTGCACAACAATAATACAATCCACAATCGTAGTCACCAAAGTTGTTTGATTGTCCATGAAAACACAAACACGAGCGGTTTCCTAAATGTGTTTATAACTCAACAAAAAATGAAGATTCACAAAAGGTGATAGAAAATAAGTGTAGATAATGGACAACTATAGTGTAATCCATAAGCGTAGTCACCAATGTTGATCGATGACCCACGAAATCTCAAACTCGAGCGGCTTCCTAAATGCAGGTGTAAATGAAAAATGAAGGTTTTCCAAAGGTGATAGAAAATACATGTACACAATCGACAACTATAGTGTAATCCACAATCGTAGTCACCAAAGTTTATCGATGGCCCACGAAAACTCAAATACGAGTGGTCTCCTCAATGTCGCTATAACTTAACAAAAATGAAGGTTCACAAAAGGTGATAGAAAATACGTGTACGGAATAGACAACTATATTGCAATCCACAATTGTAGTCACCAAAGTTGATAGATGGCCCACAAATACTGAAACACACAAAATTTCTTAAATGTGCCTATAACTCAAGAAAAAGTGAAGGTTTGTGAAAGGTGATAGAAAATACGCATACAAAATGCACAACTATAGTGCAATCCACAATCATAGTCACCAAAGTTGATCGATGGCCCACAAAAAACTCAAACATGAGCGGCTTTCTAAATGTGGCGATATAACTCAACAAAAAATGAAGGTTCATGATAGACGACTAAAAATATGCGTACAAAATGCACAACTATAGTACAATCCACAATCATAGTCACAAAAGTTGATTGATGGCCAGAAAAACTCAAAGATGAGCAATTTCCTAAATGCGTCTATAACTCAAAAAAATTGAAGGTTCGCGAAAAGTGATAGAAAATACATGTATTGAATGAACAACTCCAATGTAATCCACAATCATAGTCACCCAAGTTGATTGATGGCCCATGAAAACTCCAATATGAACAGTTCCCTAAATACGGCAATAACTCAACCAAAAAATGAAGGTTCACAAATGGCGATAGAAATATGCATATAGAATGGACAAATACAGTGTAATCCAATATCGTAGTAACCAAAGTTGATCGATGCCCCACGAAAACTCAAATACGAGCCATTTCATTAATGAGGCTATGACTTAAGAAAAATGAACGTTCAAAAAAGCAAATAGACAATTACAGTGCAATCCACAATCGTAGTCACTAAAGTTGATCGATGGCCCAAAAAAATTCAAACAAGAGTGGTGTGCTAGGTGTGGTTATAACTAAATGGAAAATGAAGGTTCGTGAAAGGCGATAGAACATACGCATATAGAATGCACAACCACAATGTAATCCACAATTGTAGTCACCAAAGTTGATTGATGGCCCACGAAAACTCAAACACAATTGTAGTCACCAAACTTTTCCTAAATGCAGCTATAACTCAACAAAAAATGAAGGTTCGTGAAAGGCGATTAAAAATATGTGCACAAAATACACAAGTACAATACAATCCACAATTGTAGTCACCAAAGTTAATAGAAAATATGCATATAGAATGCACAAATACAGTGTAATCCACAAACGTAGTCACCAAAGTTGATCGATGGACCACGAAAATATGAAAGGAAAGAGAAAATATGCGTACAGAATGCAGAAATACAATGTAATCCATAATCGTAGTCGCCAAAATTTATCGATGGTCCTCAAAAACTCAAACATGAGCATTTTCCTAAATGCGTGTATAACTCAAAGAAAAATAAAGGTGATTAAAAATATGCGTACAAAATGAACAACTACAGTATAATCCACAATCGTATTCACAAATGTTGATCGATGGCCCACAAAAACTCAAACATTAATTGTTTCCTAAGAGTGGCTATAACTTAACTAAAGCTGAATGCTCATGAAAGGTGATAGAAAATACGTGTATAGAATGAACAACTACAGTATAATCCATAAGCATAGTCACCAAAATTGATTGATGGCCCACGAAAACTCAAACTTGAGCGATTTCCTAAATACGGCGATAACTCAAAAAAATTGAAGGTTCGCGAAAGGCGATAGAAAATACAGCTATAACTCAACAAAAAATGAATGTTTATGAAAGGTGATTAAGAATATGTGTATAGAATGCACAACTACAACACAATCCACAATCGTAGTCACCAAAGTTGATTGATGGCCCACGAAAACTCCAATACAAGCGGTTTCCTAAGTGCAGCTATCACTCAACGAATAATTAACGTCCATGAAAGTCGATAGAAAATACAAGTATAAAATGCACAACTTCAGTGTAATCCACAGTCATAGTCACCTAAGTTGATTTATGGCCCACGAAAATTCAAACACGAGTGATTTCCTAAATGCGACTATAAGTCATCGAAAAATGTATATTCACGAAAGGTGATAGAAAATACGCGTATAGTATGCACAACTACAGTGTAATCCACAATAGTAGTGACCAAATTTGATCGATAGCCCACGAAAAATCAAACACGAGAGTTTTCCTAAATGGGGGTATAACTCAATGAAAAATGAAGGTTCTTGAAAGGCAATAGAAAATACACCTATAAAATACACAACTATAGTGCAATCCAATATCATAGTCAACAAAGTTGATTGATAGCCCACAAAAACTCAAACACAAGAGTTTTCCTAAATGAGGCTATAACTCAATGAAAAATGAAGGTTCACGAAAGGCTATAGAAAATACGTGTACAGATTGGACAACTATAGTGCAATCCATAATCGTAGACACGAAAGTTGATCCATGGCCCAGGAAAACTCAAATACGAGCAGTTTCCTAAATACGGCTATCACTTAATAAAAAATGAAAGTTTGTGAAAGGCGTTTAATAATATGTGTACAAAATGTACAACTACAACACAATCCAAAATCGTGGTCACCAAAGTTGATCGATGGCCCAAGAAAAACTCAAATACGAGCGGTTTCCTCAATGTGGCTATAACTTAATAAAAAATAAAGGTTCGCAAAAGGCGATAGAAAATACACGTATAGAATGCACAACTATAGTGTAATCCACAAGCGTAGTCACCAAAGTTGTTCGATGGCCAATAAAAACTCAAACATGAGCAGTTTCCCAAATGCCACTATAACTCAACAAAAAATGCAAGTTCGCAAAAGGCGATAAAAACTACACATATAGAATGCACAACTACAGTGTAATCCAATCGCATAGGCACCAAAGTTCATCAATGGCCCACAAAAATTTAAACATGAGTGGTTTCCTAAATGCAGGTTAACAAAAAATTAAGGTTTGCGAAAGGCGACAAAAAAATATTGTTCATAATGGAGAACTACAATGCAATCCACAATCGTAGTCAGTAGAATTGATCGATGGCCCACGAAAACTCAAACACGAGCGGTTACCTAAATCGGGCTATAACTCAACAAAAAATGAAGGTTCATGATAGCCGATAGAAATTACAAGTACAAAATGGACAGCTATAGTTCATTCCACAATCGTAGTCACCAAAGTTGATTCATGGGCCACAAAAACTCAAACATAAGCGGGTTCCTAAATGCGGTTATAATTCAACAAAAAATTAAGGTTCACAAAAGGTGATAGAAAATATGCGTATAGAATGCACAACTACAGTGTAATCCACAAGCGTAGTAACTAAAGTTGATCGATGGCCCATGAAAACTTAAACACGATAGCTTTCTTAAATGCGGGTATAACTCAAGGAAAAATGAAGGTTCGCAAAAGCCGATAGAAAATACGCGTATAGAATACACAACTATAGTTTAATCCACAAGCATAGTCACCAAAGGTGATCGATGGCCCACAAAAACTCAAACACAAGTAGTTACCTAAATGTGCCTATAACTCAACAAAAAATTAAGATTTGTGTAAGCCAATAGAATATTATCGTTCAAAATGCACAACAATAGTGCAATCCACAATTGTAGTCACCAAAGTTGATCGATGGCCCACGAAAAGTCAAACACGAGTGGTTTCATAAATATCGCTATAACTCAACAAAAAATGAAGGTTTATAATATGCAATAGAAAATATGCATACAGAATGGACAACTATAGTTCAATCCAAAATCATACTCACCAAATTTAATTGATGGCCCACGAAAACTCAAACATTAGTGTTTTCCTTAATGAGGCTATAACTCAACAAAAAATGAATATTCGTGATAGGCGATTAAAAATATGCATATAGAATGCACAACTATAGTACAATCCACAATTGTACTCACCAAAGTTGATTCATGGTCCACAAAAAATCAAACATGAGCATTTCACTCATTGCATCTATAACTCACAAAAAATGAACGTTCGCGAAAGGTGATAGAAAATACATGTATAGAATGCAAAACTATAGTGTAATCCACAAGCATTGTCACCAAAGTTGATAGATGGCCCATGCAAACTCAAACTCAAGCAGTTTCCTAAATGCGGCTATAACTCAACAAAAAATGAAGGTTCCCAAAAGGTGATTGAAAGTACACGTACACAATCATAGTCACCAAAGATGATTGATGGCCCAAAAAAACTTAAACACGAGCAAGTTTCCTAAGTGTGGCCATAACTCAACGAAAAATGAAGGTTCGCCAAAGAAAATAGAAAATGCGCATATAGAATACACAACTACAAAGAAATCCATAATCATAGTCACCAGAGTTGATCAATGGCCCACAAAAATTCAAACACGAGTGCTTTCGAAAATGTGGCTATAACTCAAGCAAAAATAAAGGTTCACGAAAGGCGATAGAAAAAATACGTACATAATGGACTGCTACAAACCAATCTAGAATCGTAGTCACCAAAGTTGATCGATGGCCCACAAAACCTCAAAAATGAGCGGTTTCTTCACTGCGGCTATAACTCAATGAAAATTGACGGTTCACTAGAAAATATGCCTATAGAATGCACAACTACAGTGTAATCAACAATTGTCATCACCAAAGTTGATCGATGGCCCACGAAAACTGAAACTCGAGCGTTTTCCTAATTGTGACTATAACTCATCAAAAAATGAACATTCATGAAAATCAATAGAAAATGCGTGTATAAAATGCACAAGTACAGTGCAATCCACAATCGTAGTCACCAAAGTCGATCGATGGCCCAAGAAAACTCAAACATGAGCGGTTTCCTAAGTGCAGCTATAACTCAACAAAAAATAAAGGTTCATAAAATGCAATAGAAAATATATGTATAGAATGTACAAATATAGTGTAATCCACAATCGTAGTCACCAAAGTTTTTCAATGGCCCACGAAAACTCAAATACGAGTGGTTTCCTAAATGCGGCTATAACTTAAGAAAAATGAAGGTTGACAAAAGGAGATAGAAAATATGCGTATAGAATGGACAACAACAATCCAATCCACAATTGTAGTCACCAAAGTTGATCGATGGCCCAAGAAAGCTCAAACACAAGCAGTTTCCTAATGCACAACTACATTTTAATCCACAAGCGTAGTAACCAAAGTTGATCAATGACCCACAAAAACTCAAAAATGAGTGGTTTCTTACATGCGGCTATAACTCAACAAAAAATGAAGGTTCATGAAAGGCAATGGAAAATTAGCGTTCATAATATACAACTATAGTGTAATCCACAATCGATGCGCCTTGAAAACTCAAACACGAGTTATTTTCTAAATGTGGCCATATAACTAGACAAAAAAAGAAGGTTTGTGAAACATGATTAAAAATATGCGTACAAAATACACAACTATAGTACAATCCACAATTGTAGTCATCAAAATTGATTGATGGCCAACAAAAATTTGAACATGAGCGATCTCCTAAATGCATTTATAATTGAAAAAAATGAAGGTTCACGAAAGGCGATAGAAAATTCAAATATCGAATGAACAACTACAATGTAATCCACAATCATAGTCACAAAAGTTGAACGATGGGCAAGGAAAACTCAAATACGAGTGGTTTCCTAAATGTGGCTATAACTCAACAAAAAATAAAGGTTCACAAATGGTGATAGAAAATACGTATAAAAAATGCACAATTATAGTAAAATCCACAATCGTAGAAACCAAAGTTGATCAATGGCCCACAAAATCTCAAACATGAGTGATTTCCTTAATGTGGCTATAATTCAACCAAAAGTGAAGGTTCATGAAAGGCGATAGAAAATACAAGAATATAATGCACAACTATAGTGTAATCCACAATCGTAGTAACCAAAGTTGATAGATGGCCCACGAAAACTCAAATACAAGTGGTTTTCTAAATGCGGCTATAACTTAAGAAAAATGAAGGTTCAGAAAAGATGACATAAAATACGCATACAAAATAGACAAATACAATGCAATCCACAAGCGTAGTCACCAAAGTTGATCGATGGCCTTTCACACACGAGCATTTTCCCAAATGCGGCTATAACTCAACAAAAAATGAAGGTTCGTGAAAGGCGATAAAACTATGCGTATAGAATACACAACTACTGTACAAGTACAGTTTAATCCACAATTGTACTCATGAAAGTTGATCGATGGCCCACAAAAACTCAAACACAAGTGGTTTCCTAAATGGCTATAACTAAACAAAAAATAAAGGTTCATGAAAGGCGATAGAAAATATGCATATCAAATGCACAAGTACAGTGTAATCCACAAGTGTAGTCACCAAATTTTATCGAGGTCCCACAAAAACTCAAACTCGAGTGCTTTCCTAAATGTGGCTATAACTCAATAAAAAATGAAGGTTCGTGAAACATGACAAAAAATACATATACATAATTGACAACTACAGTGCAATCCACAATCGTAATCACCAAACTAGATCAATGGCCAAAAAAAACTCAAACACGAGTGGTTTACTAAGTGTAGCTATAACTCAACAAAAAAATGAAGGTTCATGAAAGGCGATAGAAAATATGCCTATGTAATGCACAACCATAGTGTAATCCATAATCGTAGTCACCAAAGTTGGTCGATGGCCCATGAAATCTGAAATATGGGCGTCTTCCTAAATGAAACTATAAGTAAAAAAAAAATGAAGGTTCTCAAAAGGCAATTAAAACTATCCATATGGAATGCTTACTAAAGTATAATCTACAATCGTAGTCGCCAAAGTTGATTGATAACCGACAAAAACTCAAACATAAGTGATTTCCTAAATGTGGCTATAACTCAACAAAAAATGAAGGTTCGAGAAAAGGTGATAGAAAATATGTGTATAGAATGCACAACTATAGTGTAATCCACAATTGTAGTCACCAAAGATGATTGATGACCCACGAAAACTCAAACACGAGCGGTTTCCTAAGTGCGGCTATAACTCAACGAAAAATCATGGTTCATGAAAGGAAATTGAAAATGCATGTATAGAATGGACAACTAAAATGTAATCCACTAGCATAGTCACCGAAATTGATCGCTGGCCCACGAAAACTCAAACAAGAGCCGTGTCCTAAATGCTTCTATAACTCAATAAAAAATGCAGGGTCGCAAAAGGCAATAGAAAATATGCGTACATAATGGACAACTACAGTGCAATTCACAATCGAGTCACCAAATTTGATCGATGGCCCACAAAAACTCAAACACAAGCGGTTTCGTAAATGTGGCTATAAATCAACAAAAAATGAAGATTCACGATAGGTGATAGAAAATTAGCGTTCATAATGCACAAACACAATTAAATCTACAATTGTAGTTAGAAAAGTTAATCGATGGCTGACGAAAACTCAAACTCGAGTGGTTTCGTAAATGCGACTAGAACTAAACAAAAAATGAAGGTTCACAAAAGGCGATACAAAATATGTGTACAAAATTGACATCTACAGCACAATTGAGAATCGTAGTCACCAAAGTTTATTGATGGCCCACGAAAAACTCAAACACGAGCAGTTTCCTAAATGTGGCTAGAACTCAATGAAAAATGAAGGTTCGCGAAAGGAAATAGAAAATAAGCGTATAGAATGCACAACTACAGTGTAATCCGCAATCGTAGTCACCATAGTTTATCGATGGCCCATGAAAACTTAAACACGAGCAGTTTCCTAAGTGTGGCTATAACTGAACGAAAACTAAAGGTTTGCAAAAGGTGATAGAAAATACGCATATAGAATGCACAACTACAGTGTAATCCACCAGCATAGTCACTAAAGTTGATAGATGGCCCACAAAAACTCAAACTCGAGTGGTTTCCTAAATTTGGCTATAACTCAACAAAAAATCAAGGTTCATAATGCACAACTACAGTGCAATCCACAATCGTAGTCATAAAGTTGATCGATGGCCCACAAAAAACTCAAATACGAGCAGTTTCCTAAATGTGGCTATAACTCAACAAAAAATTAAGGTTCACGAAAGGTGATAGAAAATACATGTACAGAATGGACAACTATAGTGTAATCCATAATCATAGTCCCCAAAGTTGATTGATGGCCCACGAAAACTCAAACACGAGCATTTTCCTCAATGTAGCTATAACTCAACAAGAAATGAAAGTTCGTGAAAGGTTATAAAAAATATGTGCACAAAATGCACAAATATAGTACAATCCACAATTGTAGTCACCAAAGTTGATCGATGGTCCACGAAAACTCAAACATGAGCGTTTTACCAAATGTGGTTATAACTCAACAAAAAATAAAGGTTCGTGAAAGGTGATTAAAAATATGCATACAAAATGCACAACTACAGTACAATCCACAATCATAGTCACCAAAGTTGATGGATTGCCCACAAAAACTTAAACATGAGCGGTTTCCTAAATGAGGCTAAAACTATATAAAAAATGACGGTTCACAAAAGGCGATAGAAAATACACATATAGAATGCACAATTACAATGTAATCCACAATCATAGCCACCAAAGTTGATCGATAGCCCTCAAAAACTAAAACATGAGAGGTTTCCTAAATGTGGCAATAGAGATGAAGGTTTGTGAAAGGCGGTAGGAAATATGGGTATAGAATGCACAACTACAGTGTAATACACAATTGTAGTCACCAAAGTTGATTGATGACCAAATAAATATTAAACATGAGTGGTTTTGTAAATGCGGCTATAACTCAATAAAAAATGAAGGCTCATGAAAGGCGATTAAAAATATGCTTACATAATGCACAACTATAGCACAATCCACAATTGTAGTCACCAAATATGATGGATGGCCCAATTAAACTCAAACACGAGTAGCATCCTAAACGTAGCTAAACTCAACAAAAAATTAAGGTTCACGAATTGTAATTGAAAATCCATGTACATAATGGACAACTACAGTGCAATCCACAATCGCAGTCACCAAAGTTGATTAATGGCCGACGAAAACTCCAACACAGGAATTTTCCTAAATGTGGCTATAACTCAACAAAAAATGAAGGTTCTTGCAAGACGATTAAAAATATGCATACAAAATGCACAACTACAGTACAATCCATAATCGTAGTCACTAAAGTTGATTGATGGCCCAAAAAAAACTTAAACATGAGCGATTTCATAAATGTGGATATAACTCTACAAAAAATGAAGGCTTGCAAAAGGCAATAGAAAATACACGTATAGAATGCAAAACTACAATGTAATCCGCAAGCGTACTCACCAAAGTTGACCGATAGCCCACAACAACTCAGATACGAGCGGTTTCCTAATACGACTATAACTCAACAAAAAATGAAGATTTGTGAAAGGCAATTAAAAATATGTCTACAAAATGCACAACTATAGTATAATCCACAATCATAGTCACCAAAGTTGATCGATGGCACATGAAAACTCAAATTTGAGCGGTTCCCTAAATGTGGCTATAACTCAACTAAAAATGAAGGTTCGCGAAAGGCGATAGAAAATATGTGTACAGAAAGGACAACTACAGTGCAGTCCACAATCAGAGTCACAAAACTTAATCGTAGTCAGAAAGGACAACTATAGTGCAGGCCACAATCGTAGTCACTAAAAATGAAGGTTCGTGAAAGGAAATATAAAATAGATGTATAGAATGCACAACTATAGTGTAATCCACAATCGTAGTCACCAAAGTTGATCGATGGCCCACGAAAACTCAAACACGAGCGCTTTCCTAAGTACGGCTATAACTCAACAAAAAATGAAGTTTCGTAAAAAGCGATTAAAAATATGTGTACAAAATGCACAACTATAGTACAATGTACAATCATAGTCATTAAAGTTGATTAATGGCCCACGAAAACTTAGACATGAGCGATTTCCTAAATGCAGCTATAACTCAACAAAAAATGAATGTTCGCGAAAGGTGATAGAAAATATGTGTATAGGATCAACAACTATAGTGCAATCCACATTCGTAGTCAAAAAATTTGATTAATGGCCCACGAAAACTCAAACACAAGCGATTTCCTAAACGCAGTTATAACTCAACAAAAAATGAAGGTTCACGAAAGGAAATAGAAAATACGCGGATAGAATACACAACTACAGTGTAATCACCAAAGTCTATCGATTGCCCGCAAACACTCAAATTCGAGTGGTTTCCAAAAATGCAGCGATAACTCAACAAAAAATGAAGGTTTCCAAATAGCGATAAAAAATACGCATATAGAATGGACAACTACAGTGTTAACCACAATCATAGTAAAAAAAATTGATCGATGGCCCACAAAAACTGAAAAACAAGTGGTTTCTTAAGTGCAGTTATAAGTCAACAAAAAATGAAGTTTCATGGAAGGTGACAGAAAATACGACTATAGAATGCACAACTACAATGTAATCAACAATCATAGTCACCAAGGTTGATCAATGGCCCACAAAAACTCAAACATGACAATTTTCCTAAATACAACTATAACTAAACAAAAAATGAAGGTTCGTGTAAGGCGATTAAGATTATATGTACACAATGTACAACTAAAGTACAATCCATAATCGTTGTCACCAAAGCTAATCGATGGCCCACGAAAGCTCAACCACACACATTTTCCTAAGTGTGGCTTTAACTCAACGATGAAAGAAGTTTCGCCAAAAGCGATCACAACTACAGTACAATCCACAATCGTAGTCACCAAAGTTGATCGATGGCCCACAAAAACTCAAACTCGAACGATTTCCTAAATGTGGCTATAGCTTAACAAAAACTGAAGGTTCATGAAAGGCGATAGAAAATACATGTACATAATGGAAAACTACAGTACAATTCACAATCGTTGTCACCCAAGTTGATTGATGGCCCACGAAAAATTCAAACATGAGCGATTTCCTAAGTACGGCTATAAGTCAACAAAAAATAAGGTTCGCGAAACGCAATTGAAAATATGTGTATAGAATGCACAACTATAGTGTATTCCACAATCGTAGTCACCAAAGTTGATCGATGGCCCATGAAAAACTTAAACATGAACGGTTTCCTAATTGCAGCTATAACTCAGGGAAAAATGAAAGTCCAAAAAAGGTGATAGAAAATAAGCATATAGAATGCACAACTACAGTGTAATCCACAAGCGTAGTCACCAAAGTTGATAGATTGCCCACAAAAACTCAAACACGAGCGGTTTCCTAAATGCGGCTATAATTCAACACAAAATTAAGGTTCGCGAAAGGCGATTGAAAATTTGAGTTCATAATGCACAACTACAGTGCAATCCACAATCGTAGTCACCAAAGTTGATCGATGGCCCATGAAAAATTCAAACACGAGCGTCTTCCTAAATGTGGCTATAACTTTAAAAAAATGAAGGTTCATGAAAGTCGATAAAAAATATGGGCACAAATGCACAAATATAGTACAATCCATAATCGTAGTCACAAAAGTTCATCGATGGCCTACAAAAACTCAAACATGAGCGGTTTCCTAAATGTGGCTATAACTCAACAAAAAATGAAGGTTTACGAAAGGTGATAGAAAATACGTGTATAGAATGTACAACTACAGTGTAATCCACAAGTGTAGTCACCAAAGTTGATCGATAGCCCACGAAAACACAAACTCAAGCGGTTTCCTAATTGCGGCTATAACAAAAAAATGAAGGTTCGCAAAAGGTGATAGAAAATACGCGTACAGAATGGAAAACTAGAGTGCAATCCCGAATCGTAGTCACCAAAGTTGATCAATGGCTCACGAAATCTCAAACACGAGCAGTGTCCTAACTGTGGCTATAACTCAACAAAAAATGAAGGTTCGCGAAAGGTAATAGAAAATACGCATAGAGAATGCACAACTCCAATGCAATCGATCAACTTTGGTGACTACGATTGTGAACTACACTGTAGTTGTGCATTCTATACTCATATTTTCTATCGCCTTTCTCAAACTTTCATTTTTTGTTAAGTTATAGCCACATTTAGGAAACCACTCACATTTGAGTTTTTGTTGGCCATCAATGAACTTTGATGACTAAGATTGTTGATTGTACTGTAGTTGTGCAATCTATAAGCATATTTTCTATCGCCTTTCACTAACCTTCATTTTTTGTTGCGTTATAGGCGCATTCAAGAAACTTCTCGTGTTTGAGTTTTTGTTGGCCATCGATCAACTTTGGTGACTATGATTTGGATTGTTTTGTAGTTGTCCATTCTATACGCGTATTTTCTATCGCCTTTTGTAAACCTTCATTTTTTGTTGAGTGATAGCCGCATTTAGGAAACCACTCGTGTTTGAGTTTTCATGGGTCATTGATCAAATTTGGTGACTAAGCTTGTGGATTACATTATAGTTGTGCATTCTATAAGCGTATTTTCTATCGCCTTTCACGAACCTTCATTTTTTGTTGAGTTATAGCCGCACTTGGGAAATCGCTCGTGTTTGAGTTTTCATGGGCCATCGATCAACTTTGGCGACTATAATTATGGATTTAACTGTAGTTGTCCATGTTGTACACGTATTTTCTTTCACCTTTTGTGAACCTTCATTTTTTGTTCAGTGGAAAATTAGTTTTAAGATAAAAGGACGATCTTGTTCTACTTATAATAATTCTATTTTTTAGGCATTCTTGCATGTTGGTGAAAAAGTAGTTTTTCAAAAAAAGGACAATCTAGATCTACTTAAAATTAAATTCTCTAAAAAACCCATTTCTCAGATTTTTCATAAAATGATTCAAAAAATTTGCTTCTCTTACCTCTACTACTTCTACTTTTTGAAAAAAATCTATCTTTTTCAAGACTAACTTATTTTTTCAGAAAAGGAACGATCTCGGTCTCTTTAGCACACGATCGCCTATAAAATCCATATTTCGATTTTCCCAAAATGAATTGTTTTGTAGATTCTATTTTTGAGGGGTTCTCTTCTACTATTGAAAAATTAGTTTCTCGAAAAAAGGACGATTTGGGTTTTCTAAAAACGACAATCTCTAAAAAACCCATTTCTAAAAATTTTCATAAAAAGATTCAAACCTGCTTCTACTTTTGAAAATAATCTATCTTTTTCCAAAACAACTTATTTTTTTTAAAAATGGACGATCTATGGTGTCTTTAGCTGTCGAACACCTATAAAACCCATATATTTTATTTTCCCGAAAAAATTGTTTCGTAAATTTTATTTTTCAGTGGTTATTGCATGTTGGTGAAAAATTAATTTTTTGAAAAAAGGACGATCTAGGTCTACTCAGAACAACATTCTCTACAAAACTCATTTCTTAGATTTTGCATCAAAAGGTTCAAAAACTTCCTCTGTTACCTCAGCTGCCTCTACTTTTCAAAAAAATTATCTTCTACAAAAAATAACTTATTTTTTCAAAAACCGGACGATCTGGGTCTTTTCAACTCACGAGTACCTATAAAACCTATATTTATATATTTTCCAAGAAAAAATTATTTCATAGATTCTATTTTTGAGGGGTTTTTGCATGTTGGTGAAATATTCATTTTTTGAAAAAAGGACGATCTAGGTGTACTCAGAATGACATTCTCTACATAACCCATTTATCCCATTTTTCACAAAATGATTCAAAAATATTTCCTTTGTTCTACTGCTTCTACTTTGCAAAAAAAAAATCTTTTTCAAGAAGTTATTTTTTGAAAAAATGGACGATCTGGGTCTCTTTAGCACACAAACACCTATAAAACCCATATTTTCGATTTAAAAAAAAAAGAAAGTTTCATAGATTCTATTTTTTAGGGGTTCTTGCATGTTGGTGAAAAATTAGTTTTTGAAAAAAAAAGGACGATTTGGGTTTACTCAGAACGACATTCTCTACAAAACCCATTTCTCAGATTTTTCATAAAAATATTCAAAAAAATTGCCTCTGTTACCGCTACTGCTTCTACTTTTCAAAAAAATCTATATTTTTCAAGAACAACTTATTTTTTCAAAAAAAGGACAATTTGGGTCTATTTAGCTCTCGAGCACGTATAAAACCCATATTTTTTATTTTCCAGAAAGAAATTATTTAGTGGAGTCTATTTTTTAGGGGTTTTGCATGTTGGTGAAAATTTAGTTTTTAAAAAAAGGACGATCTATGTCTACTCAGAATGACATTCTCTACAAAAACCATTTATTAGGTTTTTCATAAAAAGATTCAAAAAATTTACCTCTGTTACCTCTACTACTACTTTTCAAAAAAATCAATCATTTTCAAGAATAACTTTTTTTTTTAATAAAACGAACAATCTGGGTGCCTTTAACACACAAGAAAAATAGACAACTATAGTGCAATCACCATTCCAATCCCCAAAGTTGATCGAATGCACAACTACAGTGTAATCCACAATTGTAGTCACCAAAGTTGATCAATGGCCCACAAAAACTCAAACATGAGTGGTTTCCTAAATGCGGCTATAACTCAACAAAAAATGAAGGTTAGAAAAAGGTTATATAAAATGCAAAACTACATTGTAATCCACAAGCATAGTCAGCAAAGTTGACCGATGGCCCATGAAAACTCAGACTCGAGCAATTTCCTAAATGCGGCTATAACTCAACGAAGAATGAAGGTTATCGAAAAGTGAGAGAAAATACATGTATACAATGCACAACTATAGTTGAATCCACAAATGTAGTCACCAACGTTGATTGATGGCCCACATAAACTCAAACACAATTGCTTTCCTAAACTAAAACTCAGAAGAAGAAAAAAAGATTCGTGAAAGGCGATTAAAAATATGCGTACATAATGCACAACTAAAGTGCAATCCACAATTGTAGTCACCAAAGTTGATCGATGGCCCACGAAAACTCAAACACAAGCGGTTTCCTAAATGCGGCTATTACTAAACAAAATGAGGGTTTGTGAAATGCAATAGAAATTACATGTTAAAAAATGTACGATACAGTGCAATCCACAATTGTAGTCACCAACGTTGATCGATAGCCCACGAAAACTCAAACACGATTGGTTTCCTAAATACTGCTATAACTCAACAAAAAATGAAGGTTCGCGAAAGGTGATTAAAAATATGCATATAGAATGCACAACTACAGTGCAATCCACATTTGTAGTCACAAAAGTTGCTCAATGGCCCACAAAAACTCAAACACAAGTGGTTTCCTTAATTTGGCTATTACTAAACAAAAAATGAAGGTTTGTGAAAGCCAATAGAAATTACACGTAAAAAATGGACAACTACATTGCAATCCACAATTGTAGTCACCAAACTAGATCGATGGCCCACAAAAACTTAGACACGAGCGATTTCCTAAGTGCACTATAACTCAACCAAAAATGAAAGTTCACGAAAGGTGATGGAAAATACGCGTATAGAATGTACAGCTACAGTGTAATCCACAGTTGTTGTCACCAAACTTGATCGATGACTGAGGAAAAATCAAACACAAACATTTTCCTAAATGCGGCTATAACTCAACGAAAAATGAAGGTTCATGAAAGGCAATAGAAAATACACTATAGATTGGACAATTACAATGCAATCCAGAATCATAGTCACCAAAGTTGATTGATGGCCCATGAAAACTCAAATATGAATAGTTTCCTAAGTGCAGGTATAACTCAACAAAAAATGAAGGTTCGCGAAAGGTGATATAGAATACACGTATAGAATGCACAACCACAATCAAATCCACAATCGTAGTCACCAAATTTGATCAATGGCCCACAAAAACTCAAACACGAGTGGTTTTTTTACATGCGGCTATAGCTCAACGGAAAATGAGGGTTCACAAAAGGTGATAGAAAATACGCGTACGATTGAACAACAACTGTGCAATCCAAAATCGTAGTTAGGAAAGTTGATCGATGGCCCACGAAAACTAAAATATGAGCAGTTTCCCAAATATGGCTATAACTCAATGAAAAATGAAGGTTCGTGAAATGCAATAGAAAATACACATATAGAATGGATAAATACAGTGCCATCCATAATCATAGTAACATAACTTGATCAATATCCCACTAAAACTCAAACACGACTAGTCTCCTAAATGCGGTTATAATTCAATGAAAAATTAACGTTTGCAAAAGGTGATAAAAAAATTAGTGTTCATAATGTACAACTACAGTGCAATCCACAATTGTAGCCACCAAAGTTGATCGATGGCCCACGAAAACTCAAACATGAGCGGTTTCCTAAATGCGGCTATCACTAAACAAATAATGAAGGTTCACAAAAGGAAATAGAAAATATGTGTATAGAATAAACAACTATATAGTACAATCCACAATCGTAGTCACCAAAGTTGATTTATGGCCCACGAGAACTCAAACTCAAGCGGTTTCTTAAATGCTGCTATAACTCAACAAAAAATGAAGGTTCGCAAGAGGCGATAGAAAATACCCATACAAAATGGACAGCTACAGTCCAATCCATAATTGTAGTCACCAAAGCTGATCGATGGCCCATAAAAACTCAAACATGAGTGGTTTCATAAATTCAGCTATAACTCTACAAAAATAAAAGTTCGCAAAAGGTGATAGAAAATACGCATACATAATGGACAACTACAGTGCAATAATTAATCATAGTCACCAAAGTTGATTGATGGCCCACGAAAACTCAAACACAAGGGGTTTCCTAAATGCGGCTATAACCCAACAAAAAATGAAGGTTCATGAAAAGAGATAGAAAATATGTGTATAGAATACACAACTATAGTACAATCGACAATCATAGTCACCAAAGTTGGTTGATGGCCCACGAAAACTCAAACACAAATGGTTTCCTAAGTGCAGCTATAACTCAATGAAAAATGAAGGTTCAAGAAAGGCGATAGAAAATACACTTATAGAATGTACAACTACAGTGTAATCCACAATCGTAGTCACCAAAGTTGATCAATGGCCCATGAAAACATAGAAATGAGCGGTTTCCTAAATGCAGCTATAAATCAACAAAAGATGAAGGTTCACGAAAGGTGATAGAAAATACGTGTATAGAATGAACAACTACAGTGTAATCCACAATCATAGTCACCGAAATTGATTGATGGCCCACGAAAACTCAAATATGAGCGGTTTAATGTGGCTATAACTCAACAAAAATTGAAGGTTCACTGTACAGAATTGACAACTACAAGGCAATCCACAATTGTAGTCACCAAAGTTGAATGATGGCCCATGAAAACTCAAACATGAGTTGTTTCCTAAATGCGGCTTTAACTCAACGAAAAATGAAAGTTCACGAAAGTGGATAGAAAATCTGCATTCATAATGCACAACTATAGTGCAATCCATAATTGTAGTCAGCAAAGTTGATTCATGCCCCACGAAAACTTAAACAGGAGAGGAGCCGCACTTATGACACCGTTCATGTTTGATTTCTCGTGGGCCATCGATCAACTTTGGTGACTACAATTGTGGATTACACTGTAGTTGCGCATTTTATATGCTTATTTCTATCGCTTTCCATGAACCTTCACTTTTTGTTGAGTATTTGTGGGCCATCGATCAACTTTTGTGACTACGTTCGTTGATAAATTTTTGTGACTACATTTGTCAATTTCACTGTATTTGTCCATTTTGTACGTGTATTTTCTATCGCCTTTCGCGAACCTTCATTTTTTTTAAAGTTTTAGCCCATATAGGAAACTCCTCGAGTTTGATTTTTCATGGGCCATCGATCAACTTTGCTGACTACGCTTGTGGATTATATTGTAGTTGTGCATTTTATATGCATATTTTCTATCGCCTTATGTGAACCTTCATTTTTTATTGAGTTATATTTGCATTTACGAAACTACTCATGTTTTAGTTTTTGTGGGCCATCAATCAACTTTGGTGACTAAGATTGTGGATTATAGTGTAGTTGTGAATTTTGTATTCATATTTTTAATCGCCTCTCACAAACCTTGATTTTTTGTTGAGTTATAGCTGCATTTAGGCAAATGCTCATGTTTGAGTTTTTGTGGGGCATCTATCAACTTTCATGACTACAATTGTGGATTGTATTGTAGTTATGCATTCTGTACGAATATTTTTAATCACCTTTCATGAAACTTCATTTTTTTTTTTTTTATAGCCGCATTTAGGAAAACCCCATGTTTGAGTTTTCGTGGACCATCAATCAACATTGGTTACTACGGTTGTGGATTAAACTATAGTTTTGCACTCTATATGCGTATTTTCTATTACCTTTCACAAACCTTCATTTTTTGTTGAGTTAAAGCCGCACTTAGGTAACCGCTCATATTTGAGTTTTCGTGGGCCATCAATCAATTTTATTGACTACAATTGTGGATTGCACAATAGTTTTCCATTTTGTACGTGCATTTTCTATCGCTTTTTGCGAACCTTCATTTTTTGTTGAGTTATAGCCGCATTTAAGAAACCGCTCAAATTTGAGTTTTCGTGGGCCATCGATCATCTTCGGTGACTATGTTTGTTGATTACACTGTAGTTGTGCATTCTATATGCGTTTTTTCTATTGCATTTCGCGAACCTTCATTTTTTGGTGATTTATAGCTGCATTTAGGAAACCACTCAATGTTTGAGTATTTTTTGGCCATCTATCAAATTTGGTGACTACCATTGTGGATTGTACTATAGTTGTGCATTTTGTATGCATATTTTTAATCGCCTTTCACAAACCTTTATTTTTTATTGAGTTATAGTATCTTTTAGGAAAACACTCGTGTTTGAGTTTTCATGGGCAATCGATCAACTTTGGTGACTACGATTGTGGATCACGCTATAGTTTTGCATTTTATACGCATATTTTCTATCGCCTTTCACGAACCTTGATTTTTCGTTTCGTTATAGCTGCACTTGGGAAACCACTCACGTTTAAGTTTTACTGGGCCATCGATCAACTTTGGTGACTACGATTGTGGATTGCACAACAATTATCCCTTTTGTACGCGTATTATATATCGCCTTTTGTGAACCTTCATTTTTTGTGAAGTTATAGATGTATTTAGGAATCCGCTCTTATTTGCATTTTCATGGACCATCGATCAACTTTGGTGACTAAGCCTCTGGATTACACTGTGGTTGTGCATTCTATATGTGTATTTTCTATTGCCTTTTGCTAACTTTATATTTTCGTTAAGTTATAAGCGCGCTTAGGAAACTGCTAGTGTTTGTGTTTTTGTGGGCCTCGATGAACTTTGGTGACTACGATTGTGGATTGCACACTAGTTGTGCATTGTATGTGTATTTTCTATCACCTTTCGCAAACCTTCATTTTTTGTTAAGTTATAGCCAGATTAAGGAAACCGCTGGAGTTTGAGTTTTTGTGGGCCATCGATCAACTTTGGTGACTATGATTGTGGATTACATTGTACTTGTGCTTTCTATACACGTATTTTCTATCGCCTTTCACGAACCTTCATTTTTTGTTGAGTTATAGCTTTATTTTGGAAATCAGTTGTGTTTGAGTTTTCGTAGGCCATCGATCAACTTTGGTGACTACGATTTTGGATTACACTATAGCTATGCATTCTATACTTGTATTTTCTGTCGCCTTTCGCAAAACTTCATTTTTCGTTGAATTATAGCTGCACTTAAAAAATCTCTAGTGTTTGAGTTTTTGTGGGCCATTGCTCAACTTTGGTGATTGTGATTGTCGATTGCACTATAGTTGTCTATTCATGTTGTTTTTCTATCCCCTTTCAAGAACCTTCATTTTTTTCTGAGTTATACACCCATTTAGGAAACCGCTCAAGTTTGAGTTTTCGTGGGCCATCGATCAACTTTGGTGACTACACTTGTGGATTACACTATAGTTGTGCATTCAATATGCATATATTCTATTGCTTTTCGTGAATCTTCATTTTTTGTTGAGTTATAGACTCATTTAGGAAATCACTTATGTTTGAGTTTTTTTTGGGCCATTAATCAACTTTGGTGACTATGATTGCGGATTGTACTGTAGTTGTCCATTCTCTACACATATTTTTAATCACCTTTCAAGAAGCTTCATTTTTTGTAGAGTGATAGCCCCATTTAGGTAAATGCTCATGTTTGAGTTTTTATGGGCTATTGATCAACTTTGGTGACTACGCTTATGAATTACACTGTAGTTATGCATTCTATACACATATTTTCTATTGCCTTTCTTGAAACTTTTTTTTTTTAAGTTACAGCCGCATTTAGGAAATTGCCAATGTTTGAGTTTTTGTGGGCCATCAATCAACTTTGGTGACTACAATTGTGGATTGTGCTCTAGTTTTTCATTTTGTATGCATATTTTTAATCACCTTTCAAGAACCTTCATTTTTTTTAGTTATAGTCACATTTGGGAAACCGCTCATGTTTGCATTTTTTGGGCTATAGATTAACTTTGGTAACTACGATTGTGTATTGTACTCTTGTACGCATTTTGTATGTATATTTTTTCTTCAGCATCAATCAATTTTGGTGACTACACTTTTGGATTAAACTTTATTTGTGCATTGTATACACGTATTTTGAATTGCCTTTCATGAACCTTCATTTTTTGTTCAATTATAGCCGCATTTAGTAAACCGCTCATGTTTAAGTTTTTTTGGGCCATCAATCAACTTTGGTGACTACGATTGTGGATTGCACTATGCATATTTTCTATCGCCTTTTGTGAATCTTCATTTTTCATTGAGTTATAGCTCCGCTTAGGAAACCGCTTGTGTTTGAGTTTTCGTGGGCCATCGATCAACTTTGGTGACTACGATTGTGAATTACACTGCAGTTTTGCATTCTATACACATATTTTCAACTTCCTTTTGCAAACCTTTATTTTTCATTGAGTTATAGCCGAATTTATGTAAATGCTCATGTTTGAGTTTTCCTGCGCCATCGATCAACTTTCTTGACTACGATTGTGGATTGTACTGTACTTGTGCATTATGAAAGCTAATTTTCTATTGCCTTTCGCAAACCTTCATTTTTTGTTGAGTTATAGCGACATTTAGGAAACCACTCGTGTTTGAGATTTTGTGGGCCATCAATCAACCTTGGTGTCTACACTTGTATATTTCACTGTAGTTTTCCATTTTGTATGTGTATTTTCTATCACCTTTCGCGAACCTTCATTTTTGGTTGAGTTATAGCCGCATTTATGAAACCACTCGAGTTTAAGTTTTCATTCGCCATCAATCAACTTTGGTGACTACGCTTATTGATTACACTATAGTTGTCCATTCTATATGTGTATTTTCTATCACCTTTTGCGAACTTTCATTTTTTTGTTCAGTTATATTTGTACTTAGGAAACCGCTCATTTTGAGTTTTCATGGTCCATCGTTCAAATATGGTGACTACGATTGTGTATTGCACTATAGTTTTCCAATCTGTACACGTATTTTATATTGCCTTTCGTGAAACTTCATTTTTCATTGAGTTCTTGTGGGCTATCGATCAAGTTTGGTGACTACAATTACGAATTGTATTGTAATTGTCCATTCTGTATGTATAATTTTAATTGCCTTTTACGAAGCTTCATTTTTTGTTGAGTTATAGCCGCATTTAGGAAACCACTAGTGTTTGAGTTTTCTTGGGGCATCGATTAACTTTGGTAACTATGACTGTGGATTACACTATAGTTGTGCATTCTATACAAAGTATTTTCTATCGCCTTTTGCGAACCTTCATCATTTTTTCTTGAGTTATAGCTGCACTTAGGAAACCACTTGTGCTTGAGTTTTCGTGGGTCGTTGATCAACTTTGGTGACTACGATTGTGGATTGAACTATAGTTTTCCTTTTATTATAGGTATTTTCTATCGCCTTTTGTGACCATTAATTTTTTGTTGAATTATAGCCGTATTTGGGAAACCACTCGTGTTTGAGTTTTTGTGGGCCATTGATCAACCTTGGTGACTACGATTGTGGATTGCACTATAGTTGTCCATTCTATACGCGTATTTTCTATCGCGTTTCGCGAACCTTCATTTTTCGTTGAGTTATAGCCGTATTTGAGCTTTCATGGCCATCGATCAACTTTCATGACTATGATTGTGGATTGCACTGTATTTGTCTATTCTTACACGTATTTTCTATCACCTTTCGTGAACCTTCATTTTTTTGTTGAGCTATAGCCGCATTTAGGAAAACCGCTCGTGTTTGAGTTTTTGTAGGCCATCAACCAACTTTGGTGACTACAATTGTGGATTGTACTGTAGTAGACCCAGATTGTCCTTTTCTTGAAAAACTAATATTTTACCAACATGGAAGAACCCCTCAAAAATAGAATCTATGAAAGACTATTTTTTGGGAAAATGGAAAATATGGGTGTTATAGGTACTTGTGTGCTCAAGAGACCCAGATTGTCCAGATTTTGAAAAAATAAGTTGTTCTTCAAAAAGATAGATTTTTTTGAAAAGTATAAGCAGTGGATGTAACAAAGGCAATTTTTTTGAATCTTTTTATGAAAAATCTGAGAAATGGGTTTTGTAGAGAATGTCGTTCTGAGTAGAACCAAATCATTTTTTTTTTCGAAGAATTGTTTTTTCACCAACATACAAGAACCCCTAAAAAATAGAATCTACGAAACAATTTTTTTTGGGAAAATTTAAAATATGGGCTTTATAGGTGCTCGACAGTTAAATACACCCAGATAGTCTATTTTTTTTTTTAAATAAGTTGTCTTGAAAAAGATAGATTTTTTTGAAAAGTAGAAGCAATAGAGCTAACAAAGGCAAATTTTTTAAATATTTTTTATGAAAAATCTAAGAAATGGGTTTTGTAAAGAATGTCATTCTAAATAGACCCAAATCGTCCTTTTTTAAAAAACTAATTTTTCACCAACATGCAAGAACGCCTCAAAACTAGAATCTATGAAACATTTTTTTTGGGAAAATAAAAAATATGGGTTTTATAGGTGCTCGACAACTAAAGTCAGCCAAATCGTCCGTTTTCTTTAAAATAAGTTCTTGAAAAGGATACATTTTTTTGAAAAGTAGAAGCAGTAGGGGTAACAGAGGCAAAAAAATTGAATCTTTTTATGAAAAAACTGAGAAATGGGTTTTGTTGAGAATATCATTCTAAATAGACCTAGATCATACTTTTTTCGAAAAACTAATTTTTCACCAACATGCAAGAACCCCTCAAAAATAGAATCTAGGAAATAATTTTTTTTGGGAAATTCGAAAATATGGGTTTTATAGGTGTCGGTGTGTTGAAGAGATTCAAATCGTCCGTTTTTTGAAAAAATAAGTTGTTCTGGAAAAAGATAGATTTTTTTGAATATAGAAGTAGTAGAGGTAACATAGGCAATTTTTTTGAATCTTTTTATGAAAAAATCTAATAAATTCCCTTTTGTAGAGAATGTCATTCTGAGTAAATTCAAACCGTCCTTTTTTTCAAAAATTAATTTTTCACAAACAAGCAAAGAACCCCTCAAAAATAGAATCTACGAAAGAATTGTTTTTTTGGAAAATAAAAAATATGGGTTTTATAGGTGCTCATTTGCTAAAGAGGTAACAGAGCCAAATATTTTTAATCTCTTTATAAAATATCTAAGAAATGGATTTTGTAGAGAATGTTGTTCTTAGTAGACCTAGATTGTCCTTTTTTAAAACTTATTTTTCACCAACATGCAAAGAAAACCTCAAAAATAGAATCTACAAACCAATATTTTTTGGGATAATTGAAATATGGGTTTTATAGGTGCTCGTGCGCTAAAGAGACCCAGATTGTCCATTTTTTGAAATTATTTGTTCTGGAAAAATAAATTTTTTTTTTTAAAAGTAGAAGCAGTAGAGGTAACAGAGGCAAATTTTTTAAATCTTTTTATGAAAAATTTGAAAAATGGGTTTTGTAGAGAATGTCGTTCTAAGTAGACCCAGATCGTCCTTTTTACGAAAAACTAATTTTTCACCAACACACAAAAAATCCTAAATAATTCAATCTACGAAATAATTTTTGTTAGGAAAATCAAAGATATGGGTTTTATAAGTGCTCATTCACTGAAGAGATTCAGATCATCCATTTTTTGAAAAAATAAGTTGTTCTTGAAAAATGATTTTTTTGAAAAGTAATAGAGGTAACAGAGGAAAATATATTGAATATTTTAAAAAAAAATCTGAGAAATGGGTTTTTTAAACAATGCCATTCTGAGTAGAACCAGATTGTCCTTTTTTCAAAAATCTATTTTTTTCACCAAAATGCAAGAATCCCTCAAAAATATAATCTACGAAGCAATTTTTTTTGGGAAAATAAAAAATATGGGTTTTATAGGTGCTCATGTGGTAAAGAGACTAAGATTGTCTATTTTTTGAAATAATAATTTATTCTTGAAAGAGATGGATTTGTTTGAGAAGTAGAAGTAGTAGAGGTAACAGAGGGATAAGAAAATACGCGTACAAAATGGACAAACACAAAAGGCGATAGAAAATACACCTACAAAATGCACAACTATAGTGCAATCCACAATCGTAGTCACCAAAATTAATTGATGGCCCATGAAAACTCAAACACGAGTGGTTTCGCAAATCTGGCTATAAATCAACAAAAAATGAAGGTTCACAAAAGGAAATAGAAAATACGTGTACAAAATGGACAACTACAATACAATCCAAAATCATTGTCACCAAACTTGATTGATGGCCCACGAAAACTCAAACATTAGTGGTTTCCTCAATGCGGCTATAATCCAACAAAAAATGAAGGTTGTTGAAAGGTGATAGAAAATATGCGTATAGAATGCACAGCTATAGTACAATCCACAATCGTAGTCATCAAAGTTCATTGATGCCCCACAAAAACTCAAACATGAGAGGTTTCCTAAATGCAGGTATAACTCTACAAAAAATAGGAGTATAAAATGCACAACTACAGTGTAATTCACAATTGTAGTCACCAAAGTTGATTGATGGCCCACAAAACTCAAACATGAGCAGTTTCCCAAATGTGGCTATGACTCAACGAAAAATGAACATTTGCTAAAGGCGATAGAAAATACGCATATACATTGCACAATTATAGTGTAATGAACAATAGTAGTCACCAAAGTTGATCGATGGCCCATGAAAACTCAAACACGATCATTTTCCTAAATCTGGCTATAACTCAACAAAAAATGAAGGTCCGTGAAACATGATTAAAAATATGCGTACATAATGCACAACTACAGTACAATTCACAAAGTAGTCACTAATGTTGATAGATGGGCCACAAAAACTCAAACATGAGCAGTTTCCTAAATGTGGCTATAATTCAACAAAAAATGACCATTTGTGAAAGATAGAAACTAAACGTATAGAATGCACAATTACAGTGTAATCCACAAGCCTAGTCACCAAGGTTGATCGATGGCCCATAAATACTCAAACATGAGCATTTTCCTAAATGTGGTTATAACTCAACTAAAAATGAAGGTTCATGAAAGGCGATTAAAAATATTCGTACAAAATGCACAACTACAATACAATCCACAATCGTAGTCAGCAAAGTTGATCGAGGGCCCAAAAAAACACAAACATGAGCGGTTTTCTAAATGTGGCTATAAGTGCACAACTACAGTGTAATCCACAATGGTGGCCACCAAAGTTGATCGATGGCCCACAAAAGCTCAAACATGAGCAGTTTCCTAATGCGGCCTTTAGGAAATCGCTCATGTTTGAATTTTTTTGGGCCATCGATCAAATTTGGTGACTACAATAATGGATTTATTGTAGTTGTCTATTCTCTGCATATATTTTCTCGCCTTTCACAATCCTTCATTTTTTGTTGAGTTATAGCCGCATTTAAGAAACCACTCGAGTTTGAGTTTTCATGGGACATCAATCAAATTTGGTGAGTATAATTTTGGATTACACTAGAGTTGTGCATTTTATATGCGTATTTTCTATCGCCTTTCGCGAAGCTTCATTTTTCATTAAGTTATAGCCACACTTAGGAAACCGCTTGTGCTTGAGTTTTCTCGGGACATTGATCAACTTTGGTGACTACGATTGTGGATTGCACTCTAGTTGTCTATTATGTACGGATATGTTCTAACGCATTTGCGTCTACCTTCATTTTTTATTGAGTTATAGCCGCATTTAGGAAACTACTCATGTTTTAGTTTTCGTGGGCCATCGATCAACTTTGGTGACTACGATTATGGATTATATTGTAGTTGTGCATTTTGTATGCATATTTTTTAATCACCTTTCACGAACCTTCATTTTTTGTTGAGTTATAGCCACATTTGGGAAAATGCTCATGTTTGAGTTGTCATACGCCATCGATCAACCTTTGTGACTATGATTGTGGATTCACTGTAGTTGTGCATTCTATACAGGTATTTTCTATCGCCTTTCATGAACATTCATTTTTTGTTGAGTTATAGTAGGTTTTAGGAAACCACTCATGTTTGGGTTTTCATGGGCCATCGATCAACTTTGGTGACTAAGATTGTGGATTACACTGTAATTATGAATTTTATACGTGTATTTTCTATCCCATTTCACGAACCTTCATTTTTCGTTGAGTTATAGCTGTATTTAGGAAATCACTCGTGTTTGAGTTTTGGTGGGCTATCGATCAACTTTGGTGACTACTATTGTGGATGGTATTGTAGTTGTGCATTCTATACGTGCATTTTCTATCGCCTCTCATCAACCTTCATTTTTTATGGAGTTATAGCCCCATTTAGGAAACCACTCGTGCTCCAGATTTCATCGGCCATTGATAAACTTTGGTCACTAATATTGTGGATTGTACTATAGTTGTCCATTTTGTATGCGTATTGTCTATCCCCTTTTGTGAACGTTCATTTTTTGTTGAGTTATACCCATATGTACAGAAACACTTGTGTTTGAGTTTTCATGGGCCATCGATCAAATTTTGAGACTATGATTGTGAATTACACTATAGTTATGGATTTTGTACGCGTATTTTCTATCACCTTTTGCGAACCTTAATTTTTTGTTGAGATAACTGCACTTAGGAATCTTCTCGTGTTTTCATTTTCATGGGGGCATTGTTCAACTTTGGTGACTACGCTTGTGGATTACACTCTAGTTGCACATTCTATCACTTTTTGTGAACCTTGATTTTTTTTGAGTTATAGCCGCATTTTGGAAACCGCTTATGTTTGAGTTTTTGTGGGCCATCGATCAACTTTGGGGACTAAGATTGTGATTGCACTATAGTTTTCCATTTTGTTCGTGTACTTTCTATTGGTTTTCGTGACACTTCATTTCTTTTGAGTTATAGCCGCATTTAGGAAACCACTCATGTTTGAGTTTTTGTGGGCCATTAATCAACTTTGGTGACTATGATTGTGCATTGTATTGTACATTTTGTACACATATTTTTAATCACCTTTCACGAACCTTCATTTTTTGTTGAGTTATAGTCGCATTTAGCAAAACGCTCCTGTTTGAGTTTTCAGGGGCCATTGATCAACTTCGGTGAATATGATATTGTATTAAACTGTAGTTGTGCATTCTATATGCATATTTTCTATTACTTTTCATGAACCTTCACTTTTCATTGAGTTATAGCTGCACATAGGAAGCTACTCATGTTTGAGTTTTCGTGGGACATCGATCAACTTTGGTGACTATGATTGTGGATTGCACTATAGTTGTCCATTTTGTACATGTAATTTTTATCGCCTTTCGCTAGCCTTTGTTTTTTTCTTGAGTTATAGCAGCCTCTAGCAAACCAGTTGAGTTAGAGTTTTCGTGGGTCATCGATCGACTTTGGTGACTACGTTTGTGGATTGTACTATACTTGTGCATTTTGTATGTATATTTTTAATCACCTTTCAAAAATCTTCTTTTTTTCTTGATTTATAGTTGTATTTAGAAAACTGCTCGTAGTTGAGTTTTCCTGGGCCATCCATTAGCTTTGGTGACTACAATTGTGGATTGCACTATAATTGTCCAATATGTACACTTATTTTCTATCATCTTTCGCTAACATTCATTTTCTATTGAGTTATAGTTGCATCTAGGAAACCACTTGTGTTAGAGTTTTCATGGGCCATCGATCAACTTTGGTAACTACGATTGTGGATTGCACTATAGTTGTCAATTCTATATGTGTATTTTCTATCGCCTTTCACGAACCTTCATTTTTGGTTGAGTTATAGGCATATTTAGGAAAACACTCATGTTTGAGTTATAGCCATATTTAGGAAACCGCTCGAGTTTAAGATTTCATTCGCCATCAATAAAATTGGATGACTACACTTGTGGATTACACTATAGTTGTACTTTCTATATGCGTATTTTATATTGCCTTTCGTGAACCTTCTTTTTTAGTTGAGTTATAGCCCCAATTAGGAAACCACTCATGTTTGAGTTTTGCTGGGCTATCGATGAGCTACGGTGACTAAGATCGTTGATTGTACTTCAGTTGTGCATTTGGTATGCATATTCTTTATTACTTTTCACAAACCTTCATTTTTTGTTCAGTTATAGTCACATTGAGGAAAATGCTCATGTTTCAGTTTTCTTGGGCCATTGATCAACTTTGGTGACTACAATTATGCATTGCACTATAGTTGTGCATTTTATATGCATATTTTCTATCTAATTTTGTGAACTTTCATTTTTTGTTGAGTTATAGTCACATTTCAGAAACCGCTCATGTTTGAGTTTTTGTGAAGTTGATCGATAGCCCATGGAAATTCAAACATGAGCGATATCCTAAATATGGCTATAACTAAAGAAAAAATGAAGGTTCGTGAAAGGTGATAGAAAATACGTGTATAGATTGGACAACTATAGTACAATCCACTATCATTGTGATCAAAGTTGATCGATCGCCCATGAAAACTCAAACACAAGCAGTTTCCTAAATGTGGCTATAACTCAACGAAAAATGAAGGTTTGCTAAAATCGGTGGAAAATACACATACAGTTTGGAAAAATACAATGCAATCCACAATTGTAGTCACCAAAGTTGATCGATGGCCCACGAAAACTCAAACTCGAGTGGTTTCCTAAATTTGGCTATAACTAATTTTTCACCAACATGCAAGAACCCCTCAAAAATAGAATCTAAGAATTTTTTTTTTTGGGAAAATCAAAAATATGGGTTTTATAGGTGCTCGAGAGCCGAAGAGACCCAAATCGTCCTTTTTTTGAAAAAGATAGATTTTTTGAAAAGTAGTAGTAGAGGTAAAAGAGGCAAATTATTTGAATCTTTTTATCAAAAATCTAAGAAATGGGTTTTGTAGAGAATGTCGTTCTAAGAAGACCCAGATCATCATTTTTTTGAAAAACTATTTTTTCACCAACAAGCAAGAACACTTCAAAAATATAATTCTACGAAACAATTTTTTTTTGTGAAAATAAAAAATATGGGTTTTATAGGTGTCCTTGTGCTAAAAGACCCAGATCATCCGATTTTTGAAAAGAAAAGAAAATCTTCAAAAAGATAGAATTTTTTGAGAACTAGAAGCAATAGAGGTAACAGAGACATTTTTTTTTAATCTATTTATGAAAAATCTAAGAAATGGGTTTTGTAGAGAATGTTGTTCTGAGTAAACCCAATTCGTCATTTTTTCGAAAAACTAATTTTTCATCAACATGCAAGAACCCCTGAAAAATAGAATCTATGAAACTATTTTTTTTGGAAAATCAAAAATATAGGTTTTATAGGTGTTTGTGTGCTAAAGAGACCTAGATCGTCTGTTTTTTGAAAAAATAAATTATTTTTGAAAAAGATATATATTTTTTTGAAAAGTAGAAGCAGTAGAGGTAACAAAGGCAAATTTTTTGAATCTTTTTATGAAAAATGGGATAAATGAGTTTTGTAGAGAATGTCATTCTGAGTACACCTAGATCGTCCTTTTTTCAAAGAATGTATATTTCACCAACATGCAAGAACCCCTCAAAAATATAATTTACGAAACATTTTTTTCTCAAAAAATCGCATATATGGGTTTTATAGCTGCTCGTGCGCTCAAGTGACCCATATCGTCTATTTTATGAAAAAATAAGTTATTCTTGAAAAGATAGATGTTTTTGAAAAGTAGTAGTAGAAGTAACAGAGGCAAATTTTCTGAATCTTTTTATGAAAAATTTGAGAAATGGGTTTTCTAGAGAATGTCATTCTGAGTAGATCCAGATTGTCCATTTTTTGAAAAACTACTTTTTAACCAGCATGCAAGAACCCCTCAAAAATGGAATCATTCTAAGTAGACCAAGATCGTCCTTTTATCGACAAAATAACTTTTCACTTAACAAAAAAAGAAGGTTCACAAAAGGCAATAGAAAATACGTGTACAACATGGACAACTACAGTGAAATCCACAATTGTAGTCACCAATGTTGATGGTCCATGAAAACTCAAACACGAGCGATTTCCCACATGCGGCTATAAATCAAAGAAAAATGAAGGTTCGCAAAAAAGCGATAGAAAATACACGTATAGAACGCACAACTATAGTATAATCCACAAGCCTAGTCACCAAAGTTGATTGATGGCCCATGGAAACTCAAACAAAAGCAGTTTCCTAAATGCAACTATCACTCAACAAAAATTAAAGGTTCACAAAAGGCGATAGAAAATACGCGGACAGAATGGACAACTACAGAACAATCCACAACATCGTCACCAAAGTTAATCGATGGCCCACGAAAACTCAAACGCGAGAAGTTTCCTAAATGTGGCTATAACTCAACAAAAAATGAAGGTTCGCGAAAGGTGATAGAAAAAATGTGTGTAGAATGGACAACTACAATACAATCCACAATTGTAGTCACCAAAGTTGATAGATGGCACAAAAAAACACAAACACGAGCGGTTTCCTTAATGCGGATATAACTCAAACAAAAATGAAGGTTCACAAAAGGAAATAGAAAATACGTGTATAGAATGCACAACTACAATGTACTACACAAGCGTAGTCACCAAAATTGTGTATTACACTATAGTTGTGCATTCTATATGCGTATTTTCTATCGCATTTCGTGAACCTTCATTTTTTGTATAGTTATAGCCGCATTTAGGAAACTGCTCATGTTTGAGTTTTTGTAGGCCATCGATGAACTTTGGTGACTATGATTATCGATTGACCTATATTTGTGCATTTGTACACATATATTTTATTGGCTTTCACGAACTTTCATTTTTTGTTGAGTTATAGCCACATTTAGGAAAACGCTTGTGTTTTAATTTTCGTGGGCCATCGATCAAATTTGGTGACTTCGATTATGGATTGCGTTGTAGTTGTCCACTTTGTACACATATTTTCTATCGCCTTTCATGAACCTTCATTTTTTATTGATTTATAGTCGCATTTAGGACACTGCTCGTGTTTGATTTTTCATGGGCCATCGATCAACTTTGATGACTACGATTGTGAATTGCACTATAGTTGTGGATTATGAACACTAATTTTCTGTTGCCTATCACGAACCTTAATTTTTTGCTGAGCTATAGCCGCATTTAGGAAACCCCTCGTATTTAAGTTTTCATGGGCCAACCATCAACTTTGGTGACTACGAATTTCAATTACACTATAGTTGTGCATTCTATATGCGTATTTTCTATTGCCATTCGTGAACCTTCATTTTTTATTAACTTATAGCCGCACTTAGGAAACCGCTCGTGTTTGAGTTTTTCGTGGGCCATCAATCAACTTTGCTTACTATGATTATGAATTGTACTGTAGTTGTCCATTCTGTACACGTATTTTCTATCGCCTTTCACAAACCTTCATTTCTTGTTTAGTTATAGCTGCATTTAGGGAATCGCTCGAGTTTGAGTTTTCATGGGCCATCGATTGACTTTCGTGACTATGATTGTGGATTGTATTGTAGTTGTCCATTCCATACACATACTTTCTATCGCCTTTCGCGAAACTTCTTTCGTCATTGAGTGATAACCACACTTAGGAAAACACTTATGTTTGAGTTTTCGTGGGCCATCAGCCAACTTTGGTGACTACAATTGTTTATTAAATTGTAGTTGTGCATTCTATATGCATATTTTCTATCGCCTTTCACGAACCTTCATTTTTTATTGAGTTATAACCGCATTTAGGAAACTACTTATCCTTTAGTTTTTGTGGGCCATCAATCAACTTTGGTGACTACAATTGTGGATTGTACTTTAGTTGTGCATTCTGTATGCATATTTTTAATTGCCTTTGATGAACCTTCAATTTTTGTTTAGTTATAGCCACATTTATGAAACTGCTCAAGTTTGAGTTTTGGTGACTATGATTGTGGATTGTACTCTAGTTGTGCATTTTGTACGTATATTTTTAATCACCTTTCATGAACCTTAATTTTTTGTTGAGTTATAGCTACATTTATGAAAACGCTCGTGTTTGAGTTTTCGTGAGCCATTGAGCAACTTTGGTGACTACGATTGTGGATTACACTACAGTTGTGCATTCCATATGCATATTTTCTATCACCTTTCGCGAACCCTCATTTTTCGTTGAGTGATAGCCGCACTTAGGAAACTACTCGTGTTTGAGTTTTTTGTGGGCCATCAATCAACTTTGATGACTACAATTGTGGATTGCACTGTAGTTATCCATTTTGTATGCTTATTTTCTATCGCCTTTCATGAATTGTCATTTTCGTTGAGTTATAGCCACACGTAGGAAACCGCTTTTGTTTGAGTTTTCGTGGGCTAACGATCAGCTTTGGTGACTACAATTGTGGATTGCACTGTAGTTATCTATTTTGTAAGCTTATTTTCTATCACCTTTCGCAAACCTTCAATTTTTGTTGTGTTATAGCTGCATTTACAAAACCACTTCGACTTTGAGGTTTTGTGGGCCATCAATCAACTTTGGTGACTACGATTGTGGATTGTACTATAGTTGTGCATTTTGTAAACATATTTTTAATCGTATTTCACGAAGCTTCATTTTTTATTGAGTTATAGCTGCATTTAAGAAAAACCCTCGTGCTTGAGTTTCCGTGGGCCATCGATCAACTTTGGTGACTATGATTGTGGATTACACTATAGTTTTGCATTCTATACACATATTTTTTATTGCCTTTAGCGAACCTTCATTTTTTCATTATGATATAGCTAGACTTAGGAAACCAGTAGTGTTTTAGTTTTCGTCAGCCATCAATCAACTTTGGTGACTACGATTGTGGATTGCTTTGTAGATGTCCATTCTGCGCACGTATTTTTTATTGCCTTTTCCGAACCTTTATTTTTTGTTCAGTTATAGCTGCATTCAGGAAACCGCTCCACCTTGCATTTTCGAGGGCTATGAATCAAATTTGGTGACTACATTTGTGGATTACAATGTAGTTGTGCATTCAATACACATATTTTCTATTGCCTTTCGCAAACCTTCATTTTTTGTTGACTTATAGCCGCATTTAGAAAACCGCTCATGTTTGAGTTTTTTTTGGACATCTATCAACTTTCGTGACTACAATTGTGGATTGTACCATACTTGTGCATTATGAATGCTAATTTTCTATCATTTTTCACGAATCTTCATTTTCTGTTGAGTTATAGTCGCATTTAGGAAATCGCTCATGCTTGAGTTTTTGTGGGCCATCGATCAACTTTGGTGACTATGATTGTTCATTATACTATAGTTGTGCATTCTATACGCATATTTTCTATCGCCTTTTGTGAACCTTCATTTTTTGTGCAGTTATAGGCATGTTTAGGAAACCACTCATGTTTGAGTTTTGGTGGGCCATCAATGAACTTTGGTGACTACGATTGTTGATTGTACACTAGTTGTGCATTATATACGCATATTTTTAATTGTCTTTCTTCATTTTTTGTTGAGTTATAGCTGCATTTAGGAAAACGCTTGTGTTATAGATTTCATGGGCCATCGAGCAACTTTGGTGACTACAATTGTGGATTACATTGTAGTTGTGCATTCTATATGCATATTTCCTATCGTCTTTCGCGAACTGTTATTTTTCGTTGAGCTATAGCCGCACCTAGGAAACTGCTCGTGTTTGAGTTTTTGTGGGCCATCGATCAACTTTGGTGACTACAATTGTGGTTTGCACTGTAGTTGTCCATTTTTTACGCTTGCTTTTTATCACATTTCGCGAGCCTCCATTTTTTGTTTAGTTATAGCAGCATTTAGGAAACTGCTTGAGTTTGAGTTTTCATGGGCCATCGATCAAATTTGGTGACTACGCTTGTGGATTACATTGTAGTTGTGCATTTAATATGTGTATTTTCTATTTCCTTTCATGAATCTTCATCTTTTGTTGAGTTATAGCCGCATTTAGGAAACTGCTTATGTTTGAGTTTCTGTGCGCCATCGATCAACTTTGGTGAATACAGTTGTGGATTACATTGTAGCTGTGTATTTTATATGCATATTTTCTATCGCTTTTGAAGAACCTTAATTTTTTGTTTAGTTATAGCCGCATTTAGAAAACCGCTCATGTTTGAGTTTTTGTGCGCCATCGATTAACTTTCATGACTATGATATTTGATTGTAATGTAGTTCTCCATTTTGTATGCATATTTTTAATTTCCTTTCACGAGCATATATTTTTTGTTGAGTTATAGCCACATTTAGCAAAGCCCTCGTGTTTGAGTTTTTGTGGGCCATCAATCAACTTTGGCAACTACTATTGTGGATTGTACTATATTTGTGCATTATGTACACATTTTTAATTGTCTTTCAGGAACCTTTATCTTTTATTGAGTTATAGTCGAATTTAGGAAAACGCTCGTGTTTGACTTTTCGTGGGCCATCAATCAAATTTGGTGACTACGATTGTGGATTACACTATAGTTCACCATTATGTATGTGAATTTTCTATTGCCTTTCGTGAACCTTCATTTTTTCTTGAGTGATAGTCGCATTTAGGAAAACACTCATGTTTGAATTTTCGTGGACCATCAATCAACTTTGGAGACAATGATTATGGATTACACTGTAGTTGTGGATTTTATACACATATTTTCTTTCGCCTTTCACAAACCTTCATTTTTTATTGAGTCATAGCCGCACTTAGGAAACTGCTTGTGTTTGAGTTTTCGTGGGCCATGGATCAACTTTTTTGACTATGATTGTGGTTATAACTGTACTTGTCCATTATGTATACATATTTTTTTATCGCCATTAGCTAACCTTAAATTTTTGTTGATTTGTAGCCGCATTTAGGAAACCGCTCAAGTTTCAGTTTTTGTGGTCCATCAATCAACTTTGGTGGCTACACTTTTGGATTACACTATAGTTGTACATTCTATACGCATATTTTCTATCCTCCTTCGTGAACCTAAATTTTTTATTTAGTTATAGCCGCATTTAGGAAACCACTCGAGTTTGAGTTTTCATGGGCCATCGATCAACTTTGGTGAATATTCAGTTTTCATGGGTTATCAAACAACTTTGGTGACTATGATTGTGGATTAGTGTAGTTGTGTATTCTATACATGTATTGTCTATCACCTATCACGAAACTTCTTTTTTCGTTGAGTTATAGCCACATTTTGGAAACCATTCAAGTTTGAGTTTTTGTGTGCCATCGATCAACTCTCGTGACTATGCTTGTGGATTACACTGTAGTTGTGCATTCTATACGTGTATTTTTTATCGCCTTTTGCGGACCTTCATTTTGTGTTGAGTTATAGTCGCATTTAGAAAGCCTGTCATGTTTGAGTTTTTGTGGGCCATCGATCAACTTTGGTGACTACGATTGTGGATTGTACTATAGTTGTGCATTCTATACACATTTTTAATCGCCTTTCACGAATCTTCATGTTTTCTTGAGTTATAGCCGTATTTAAGAGAAACCTTCATGTTTGAGTTGTCGTGGGTCATCGATCAACTTTGGTGAATACTATTGTGGATTACCATGTAGTTGTGCATTCTATACACGTATTTTCTATTGCTTTTCGCGAACCTTCATTTTTCGCCGAGATATGGCTGCACTTAGGTAACCACTCGAGTTTGATTTTTCGTGGTCCATCGATCAACTTTGGTGACTACGATTGTGGATTGCACTATAGTTGTCCATACTGTATGTGTATTTTCTATCACCTTTCGTGAACCTTCATTTTTTGTTGAGTTATAGCCGCACTTAGGAAATTGCTCAAGTTTGAGTTTTCATGGGCCATCGATCAACTTTGGTGACTACGCTTGTGGATGTGTCACTGTAATTGTACATTCTATACGTGTATTTTCTATTGCCTTTTGCAAACCTTAATTTTTTGTGGAGTTATAACCACATTTAGAAAACTGTTCGTGTTTATTTTTTCGTGGGCCATCAATCAACTTTGGTGACTACGATTGTGGATTTCACTGTAGTTGTCCATTCTCTACAAGTATTTTCTATCGCCTTTTGTGAACATTCATTTTTGGCTGCGTTATAGCCGTATTTATGAAACTACTCATGTTTTAGTTTGCGTGGGCCATCATTCAACTTTGGCGACTACGATTGTGCATTACACTGTATTTGTGCATTCTATAAATGTATTTTCTATCACCTTTTGCAAACCTTAATTTTTTGTTGAGTTATAGCCACATTTAGGAAACTGCTCATGTTTTGACTTTTTGTCGGCGATCAATCGACTTTGGTGACTACGATTGTGGATTATACTATAGTTGTGCATTTTGTATCCATGATTTTAATCGCCTTTCATGAAACTTCATTTGTTGTTGAGTTTTAGCTACATTTAGGAAAACCCTCGTGTTTGAGTTTTTGTGGGCCATCGATCGACTTTGGTGTCTACGATTGTAGATTACACTGTACTTGCTCATTATATACACTTATTTTCTATTCACTTTTGCAAACCTTCATTTTTTGTTGAGTTATAAGCACACTTAGGATATTGCTCGTTTTGAGTTTTACGGGCCATCTAGCAACTTTGGTGATTACAATTGTGGATTGCACTATAGTTATCACCTTTTCTGAACCTTCATGTTTCATTGAGTTATAGCCATATTTAGGAAACTGCTCGTATTAATTTTTTTGTGGGCCATCATCAACTTTGGTCACTACGATTGTGGTTTACATTGTGGTTGTCCATTTTGTACGTGTATTTTCTATCGCCTTTTGCAAACCTTCATTTTTAGTTGAGTTATAGCTGCACTTAGGAAACCCCTCGTGTTTGAGTTTTTACTGGCCATCTATAAACTTTGGTGATTACAATTATGGATTGCAATGTAGTAATCCATTTTATAAGCGTATTTTCTATCGCCTTTTACGAGCCTTCATTTTTCGTTGAGTTCTAGCCATATTTAGGAAACCGCTTATATTAGAGTTTTTCGTGGGCCATCGATCAGCTTTAGTTTTGTGGAATACACTGTAGTTGTGCATTCTATATGTGTATTATCTATCATTTCTCGCAATCCTTCATTTTTTGTTGAGTTATAGCCGCATTTAGGAAACTGCTCGTGTTTGAGTTTGTGTGGGCCATATTGATCAACTTTGAGTTATAGCCACATTTAGGAAAACCCTCGTGTTTGAGTTTTTGTGGGCCATCGATCGACTTTGGTGTCTACGATTGTAGATTACACTGTACTTGCACATTATATACACTTATTTTCTATTCGCTTTCGCAAACCTTCATTTTTTGTTGAGTTATAAGCACACTTAGGATATCGCTCATTTTGAGTTTTTACGGGTCATCTAGCAACTTTGGTGATTACAATTGTGGATTGCACTATAGTTATCACCTTTTCTGAACCTTCATGTTTCATTGAGTTATAGCCATATTTAGGAAACCGCTCCTATTAAATTTTTTGTGGGCCATCATCAACTTTGGTCTCTACGATTGTGGTTTACATTGTGGTTGTCCATTTTGTACGCGTATTTTCTATCGCCTTTTCCAAACCTTCATTTTTTGTTGAGTTATAGCTGCACTTAGGAAACCCCTCGTGTTTGAGTTTTTATTGGCCAGCTATAAACTTTGGTGATTACAATTATGGATTGCAATGTAGTAATCCATTTTATAAGTGTATTTTCTATCGCCTTTTATGAGCCTTCATTTTTCGTTGAGTTCTAGCCATATTTAGGAAACCGCTCGTATTAGAGTTTTCGTGGGCCATCGATCAACTTTAGTTTTGTGGAATACACTGTAGTTGTGCATTCTATATGTGTATTTTCTATCATTTCTCGCGAACCTTCATTTTTTGTTGAGTTATAGCCGCATTTAGGAAATTGCTCGTCTTTGAGTTTTTGTGGGCCATATTGATCAACTTTGGTGACTACAATTTTTGATTATACTGTAGCTGTACATTTTGTATGGATATTTTTAATCCCCTTTCACGAACCTTCATTTTTTTATTTATTCATAGCTGTATTTAGGAAAACACTCATGTTTGAGTTTTTGAGGGCCATCTATCAACTTTGGGAACTATGATTGTGGATTACATTGTAGTTGTGCATTTTATACACGTATTTTCTATCGCCTTTCGTGAACCTTCATTTTTTGCCACATTAGGAAACCGCTCGTGTTTGAGTTTTCGGGTGATCAATCAAATTTAGTGATTACG
The DNA here is from genome assembly GCA_007258455.2 of Sequoia sempervirens. Lineage (NCBI taxonomy): Eukaryota > Viridiplantae > Streptophyta > Pinopsida > Cupressales > Cupressaceae > Sequoia > Sequoia sempervirens. The sequence goes on from VDFB02281492.1 coordinate 162,452,698, forward strand.
ATTGTGGATTTGTGGTTGTCCATTTTGTAGAGAATGTCGTTTTGAATAGACGAAAATCATCTATTTTTTGAAAATTTTATTTTTCACTAAGATGCAAGAACCCCTCAAAAATAGAATCTACGAAACAATTTTTTTTGGGAAAATAAAAAATATGGGTTTTATAGATGCTCGATAGCTAAAGACATGTGATCGTCCATTTTTTTTAATCTTTTTATGAAAAATCTTATCAATGGGTTTTGTAGAGAATATCGTTCTGAATAGTCCTAGATCGTACTTTTTTCGAAAAACTAAGTTTTCACCAACATGCAAGAACCCCTCAAAAATAGAATCTAGGAAATAAGTTTTTTTGGGAAAATCAAAAATATGGGTTTTATAGGTGTTGGTGTGCTGAAGTGATTTAGATTGTCCATTTTTTGAAAATATAACTTGTTCTTGAGAAAGATAGATTTTTTTGAAAACTAGAAGCAGTAGATGTAACATAGGCAAATTTTTTGAATCTTTTTATGAAAAAAATTTGAGAAATGCCTTTCGTAGAGAATGTCATTCTGAGTAAAATTCAAATCATCCTTTTTTTGAAAAAATAATTTTTCACCAACAAGCAAGAACCCTTCAAAAATAGAATCTACGAAACAATTTTTTTGGGGGAAAATAAAAAATACGGGTTTTATAGGTGTGCTCGTGTGCTAAGGAGACCCAAATCGTCTTTTTTTGAAATTATTTATTCCTGAAAAAGATAGATTTGTTTGAAAGTAGAAGCAATAGAGGTAATAGAGGCAAATATTTTGAATCTTTTTATGAAAAATCTGAGAAAATGGATTTTGTAGAGAATGTTGTTCTTAGTAGACCTAGATCGTCCTCTTTTTTAAAAACTATTTTTTCACCAACATGCAAGAAACCCTCAAAAATAGAATCTACGAACCAATATTTTTTGAGAAAATTGAAATATGGGTTTTATAGGTGCCCGTGTGCTAAAGACACCCAGATTGTCCCTTTTTTAAATTATTTGTTCTTGAAAAAGAAAGATTTTTTTGAAATGTAGAAGCAATAGAGGTAATATAGGCAAATTTTTTCAATCTTTTATGAAAATTTTTAAAAAATAAGTTGTTCTTGAAAAAAGATTTTTTTGAAAAGTAGTAGAGGTAGCAGAGGCAAATTTATTGAATCATTTTATAAGAAATTTGATCAATAGGTTTTTTAAAGAATGTCATTCTGAGTAGATCCAAGTCGTCTTTTATTCGAAAAGCCACTTTTTTCACCAAAATGCAATAATCCCTCAAAAATAGAATCTACGAAACAAATATTTTTGGGAAAATAAAAAATATGGGTTTTATAGGTGCTCGTGAGCTAAAGAGACCTAGATCATCTTTTTTTTGAAAAAATAAGTTAATCTTGAAAAAGATGGATTTGTTTGAGAACTAGTAGTAGAGGTAATAGAGGCAAATTATTTGAATCTTCTTATGAAAATTTTGAATAATGGGTTTTGTAGAGAATATTGTTCTAAGAAGACCCAGATCTTTCTTTTTTCGTAAAACTAATTTTTCACTCAACAAAAAAATAAGGTTCACGAAAGGCGACAGAATATACACATACAAAATCGACAGCTACAGTGCAATCCACAATCGTAGTCACCAAAGTTGATCGATGGCCCACATAAACTCAAACACGATTGGTTTCCTAAGTGCGACTATATCTCACTGAAAAATGAAGGTTCACGAAAGGCGATAGAAAATACGTGTATGGAATGCAAAACTACAATAAAATCCACAAGCGTAGTCACAAAAGTGGATCGATGGCCCATGAAAACTCAAACACGAGCGGTTTCTTAAATGTGGCTATAACTCAACAAAAAAGGAAGGTTCACAAAAGGCGATAGAAAATACGCATACAAACTAGACAACAGAGTACAGTCCACAATAGTAGTCACCAAAGTTCATCAATGGCCAACGAAAACTCAAACATGAGCAGTTTCCTAAATGTGGCTATAATTCAAGAAAAAATGAATGTTTTTGAAAGGTGATTGAAAATATGCATATAGAATGCACAACTATAATACAATCCACAATCGTAGTCATCAAAGTTCATTGATGCCCCACAAAAACCCAAACATGAGCGGTTTCGTAAATGCGGGTATAACTCAAAAAAAATGAAGGTTCACAAAAGGCAATAGAAAATACGAGTATAGAATGCACAACTATAGTGTAATTCACAATCGTAGTCACCAAAGTTGATCGATGGCCCACAAAAACTAAAAATTGGGTAGTTTCCTAAATGCGGCTATGACTCAACGAAAAATGAAGGTTTACTAAAGGCAGTAGAAAATACACATATAGAATACAAAATTATAGTGTAATCAACAATCGTAGTCACCAAAGTTGATTGATGGCTCATGAAAACTCAAACAAGATCATTTTCCTAAATCTACCTATAACTCAACAAAAAATGAAGGTTCGTGAAAGGTGATTAAAAATATGCTTACAGAATGTACAACTATAGTACAATCCACAAACATTGTCACCAATGTTGATCAATGGGCCACAAAAACTCAATCATGAGCGGTTTCCTAAATGCGGCTATAACACAACAAAAAAAGAGCATTTATGAAAGGCAATAAAAACTACATGTATATCATGCACAATTACAGTGTAATCCATAAGCATAGTCACCAAAGTTGATCGATGGCCCATGAATACTCAAAACATGAGCGTTTTGCTAAATGTGGCTATAACTCAACAAAAAATGAAGGTTTGTGAAAGGCTATCGTAGTCACCAAATTTAATCAATTGGCAACTAAAACTCAAACACGAGCATTTTTTTAAATGCGTCTATAAATTAATAAAAAATTAAGGTTCATGAAAGGAGATTAAAAATATGCTTACAAAATGCACAACTAAAATACAACCGACAATCGTAGTCATCATAGTTGATCGATGGTCCACGAAAACTCAAACACGAGCGATTTCCTAAATGCAACTATAACTCAATGAAAAATGAAGGTTCGCAAAAGGCGATAAAAAATACGTGTATAGAATGCACAACTATAATGTAATCCATAAGCGTAGCCACGAAAGTTGATCGATGGCCCACAAAAACTCAAACTGAAGCGATTTGCTAAATGTAGGTATAACTCAACTAAAAATGAAGGTTCACGAAAGGCAATATAAAATACACATATAGAAAAGACAACTACAGTGCAATCCACAAACGTAGTCACCATAGTTGATCGATGGCCCACGAAAACAAAAACACGAGCAGTTTCCTAAGCGCAACTATAACTCAACAAAAAATGAAGGTTCGCGAAAGGCGATAGAAAATATGTGTATAAAACACACAACTACAGTGTAATCCAAAAGCATAGCCACCAAAGTTGAACAATGGCCCACAAAAACTCAAACTCAAGCGATTTCCTAAATGCAGCTATAACTCAACAACAAATGAAGGTTCACTAAAGGCGATAGAAAACATGCGTACAAAATTCATAACTACATTGCAATGCACAATCGTAGACACCCAATTTTATCGATTGCCCATGAAAACTCAAACACGAGCAGTTTCCTAAATGTGCCTATAACTCAAAAAAATAAAGGTTCGCGAAAGGCGATAGAAAATACACGTACAAAATGGGCAACTACAGTACAATCCACAATCGTAGTAACCATAGTTGATGGCCCACGAAAACTAAAACACGAGTGATTTCTTATGTGCATTTATAACTAAAAAAAAAATGAAGGTTCGCGAAAGGCGATAGAAAATAGGTGTATGGAATGCACAACTATAGTGCAATCCAAAATCATAGCCACCAAAGATGATCGACGGCCAATGAAAACTAAAAAAGTAGCATTTTCCTAAATGCAGCTATAACTCAACAAAAAATGAAGCTTCGTGAAAAGCGATTAAAAATATGTGTACAAAATGAAGAACTATAGTACAATCCACAATGGTAGTTACTAAAGTTGATTGATGGCCCACAAAACTCAAACAGAGCAGTTTCCTAAATGCGGCTATAACTCAATAGAAAATGAAGGTTCTCGAAAAGTGATAGAGAATATGTTTATAGAATGCACAACAGTGTAATCCACAATAGTAGTCACCAAAGTTGATCGATAGCTTACAAAAACTCAAACTCAACCGGTTTCCCAAATGGCTATAACTCAAAAACAAATGAAGGTTCACGAAATGAGATAGAAAATAAACCTAAAGAATGCACAACTACAGTCTAATCCACAAGCGTAGTCACCAAAGTTGATCGATGGCCCATAGAAACTCAAACATGAGTGATTTCCTAAATAAGACTATAACTCAGTGAAAAATGAAGGTTCATAAAATGTCATAGAAAATACGTATATAGAATAGACAACTATAGTGCCATCCACAATTGTAGTAATCAAAGTTGATCGATGGCCCATGAAAACTTAAACATGGGTGGTATCCTAAATATAGTATAACTCAACGAAAAATGAAGTTTTGTGAAAGGTGATAGAAAATACGTGTATAGAATGCACAACTACTGTATAATCCAATATCATAGTCACCAAATAGAATTGATGGCCCTCGAAAACTCAATCACGAGCATTTTCTAAAATGCGGCTATAACTAAACAAAAAATGAAGGTTCATGAAAGGCAATAGAAAATACATGTATAGAATGTAAAACTACAATGTAATCCACAAGTGTAGTTAAAAAAGTTGAATAATGCCACACGAAAACTCAAACTCGAGCTATTTCCCAAATATGGCTATAACTAAAAAAAAAATGAAGGCTCCCAAAAGGCGAGAAAATACAAGTATAGAATGGACAACTACAGTGCCATCCACAATCATAGTCACTACACTTGATCGATGGCACACGAAAAATAAAACATCAGCACTTTCCTAAGTTTAGATACAACTCAATGAAAACTCAAAAAAAAAATGGACAACTACAGTGCCTTCCACAAGCGTAGTCATGAAAGTTGATAGATGACCGACGAAAACTCAAAATTGAGCGGTTTCCTAAATGTGGCTATAACTCAACAAAAAATGAAGGTTCATGAAAAGCGATAGAAAATACACGTACAAAATGGACAACTACATTGCAATCCAAAATTGTAGTCAGCAAAGTTGACTGATGGCCCATGACAACTCAAACAAGAGCGGTTTTCTATATGCAGCTATAACTAACCGAAAAATGAAGGTTCGCTTAAGGCGATAGAAAATACGTGTATACAATGCACAACTACAATTTAATCCATAATCGTAGTCACCAAAGTTGATCGATGGCCCGCGAAAACTCAAACACGAGCACTTTCCTAATTGCAGCTATAACTCAATAAAAACTCAAGGATCACAAAAGGCGAAAGAAAATACGTGTATAGAATGCACAACTACAGTGTAATCAACAAGTGTAGTCACCAAAGTTGATTGATGGCCCATGAAAACAAAAACACGAGTGATTTCCTAAGTGTAGATATAATTCAACGAAAAATGAAGGTTCATGAGAGGCGATAGAAAATATGCCTATAGAACAAAACTACAGTGTAATGCATAATCGTAGTCACCAAAGTTGATCGATGGCCCATGAAAACTCAAACACGAGTGTTTTCTTGAATGTGGATATAACTCAATAAAAAATGAAGGTTCGTGAAAGGCGATTCAAAATATGCGTACAAAATACAGTACAATCCACAATCGTAGTTCGCAAAGTTGATTGATTGTCCACAAAAACTTAAACATGAGCGGTTTCCTAAATGTGGCTATAACCCAACAATCAATGAAGGTTCACAAAAGCTAATAGAAAAAACGCGTATAGAATTAAGAACTACAGTGTAATCCACAAGTGCAGTCACCAAAGTTGATCGATGGCCCACAAAAACTCAAACACGAGTGATTGCCTAAATATGGCTATGACTAAACGAAAAATGAAGGTTAACTAAAGGCGATAGAAAATATGCCTATAGAATGGACAAATACAATGCCATCCACAATCGTAGTCACCAAAGTTGATCGATGGCCCACGAAAACTCAAACACGAGCGGTTTCCTAAACACGGTAATAACTCAACGAAAAATGAAGGATCACGAAAGGGGATACAAAAATATGTGTATAGAATTCACAACTACAATGCAATCCATAATCGTAGTCACCAAAGTTGATCGATGGCCGACGATAACTCAAAAATGAGTGTTTTCCTAAATATGGCTATAACTCAACAAAAATGAAGGTTCGTGAAAGGAAATTAAAAATATGCTTACATAATACATAGCTACAATACAATCCACAAATCATAGTCACCAGAGTAGATTTATGGCCCACAAAAACTCAAACATCGGCGGTTCCGTAATTGCGGTTATAACTCTACAAAAAATGAAGGTTCTCAAAAGGTGATAGAAAATACCCGTATAGAATGCACGACTACAATGTAATCCAAAAGTGTAGTCACCAAAGTTGATCCATGGCCCACGAAAACACAAAATCGAGCAGTTTCCTAAATGCGGCTATAACTCATCAAAAAATGAAGGTTCGTGATAAACAATAGAAAATACGTGTACCAATTTAAAAAATATAGTGCAATGCACAATTGTAGTTGCCAAAATTATTCGATGGCCCACGAAAACTCAAACACGAGCGGTTTCCTAAGGGCAGCTATAACTCAACGAAAAATGAAGGTTTGCCAAAGGCAATAGAAAATACACGTATAGAATGCACTACTACAATGTAATCCACAATCGTGGTCACCAAAGTCGATCAATGGCCCACAAAAAGTCAAACACGAATGTTTTTCTAAATGCGGCTATAACTTTTTAAAAAATGAAGATTCTTGAGAGTCAATTAAAAATATTAGTACAGAATGAGCAACTACAATACAATCCACAATCGTAGTCACCAAACGTTATCAATGGTCCATAAAAAGTCAAACATGAGCGGTTTTAACTAAATAAAAAATGAAGGTTCGTAAAAGACGATAGAAAATACGCATATAGAATGCACAACTATGGTTTCAACCACAAGCGTAGTCACCAAAGTCGATCAATGGCCCATGAAAACTCAAACATGAGTGGTTTCCTCAATGTGGCTATAACTTGACAAAAAATGAAGGTTCATGAAACGCTAAAGAAATTATGTGTACAAAATGGATAACTATAGTGCAATCCACAATCGTAGTCATCAAAGTTGATCAATGGCCCACAAAAACTCAAACATGAGTGTTTCCCTAAGTTCGGCTATAACTCAACAAAAAATGAAGGTTCATGAAAGGTGATTAAAAATATGTGTATAGAATGCACAACTATACTACAATCCACAATCGTAGTCACCAAAGTTGATTGATAACCCACAAAAAATCCAACATGAGAGGTTTCCTAAATGCGGCTATAACTCAACAAAAAATGAAGGTTCACGAAAGGTGATAGAAATTATGTGTATAGAATGCATAACTACAGTGTAATCCAATATTGTAGTCACCAAAGTTGATCGATGGCCCACAAAATCTCAAACACAAGTGGTTTCCTAAATGTGGCTATAGCTAAAAAAAAATGAAGGTTCGTGAAAGGGATTAAAAAATATGTGTATAGAATGCACAAATATAGTGTAATCCACAAATGTAGTCACCAGACTTGATCGATGGACCATCAAAATTGAAACTCAAGCAGTTTCCTAAATGCGGCTATAACTCAACAAAAACTGAAGGTTTGTGAAAGGTGATATAAAATACGGCCATAACTCAACAAAAATTGAATGTTTATGAAACACGATTAAGAATATGCGTGCAAAATGCAAAACTACAGTACAATCCACAATTGTAGTCACCAAACTTGGTCGCTGGCCCACGAAAACTCAAATACGAGCGGTTTCCTAAATGCAGCTATAACTTAGTAAAAAATGAAGGTTCACAAATTGAGATAGAAAATATGAATACAAAATGGAGAACTACAATGCAATCCACAATTGTAGTCACCAAATTTTAAGGATAGTCCATGAAAACTCAAACATAGGTGGTTTCCTAAATGCAACTATAACTCAACGAATAATTAAGGTTCTCGAAAGGTGATAGAAAATATGAGTATAGAATGCATAACTTCAGTGTAATTCACAGTCATAGTCTCCAAAGTTGATCGATGGCCGATGACAAGTCAAGTACGAGTGGTTTCCTAGACATAGCTATAACTCAATGAAAAATGAATGTTTTCAAAAGGCAATAGAAAATACGTGTATAGAATGCACAACTATAGTGTAATCCACAATCATAGTCACCAAATTCAATCGATACAAATTGGACTACTACATTCCAATACACAATCATAGACACGAAAGTCGTTCCATGGCCCATGAAAACTAAAATACGAGCGGTTTCCTGAATATGGCTATAACTCAATAAGAAATGAAGGTTTGTGAAACGTGATTAAGTATATGTGTACATAATGCACAACTACAACACAATCCACAATCATGGTCATAAAAGTTGATCAATGGACCACGAAAACTCAAACTTGAGCGCTTTTCTAATTTTGGCTATAACTCAACAAAAAATGAAGGTTCGCAAAAGTTGATAGAAAATATGCTTACAAAATGGATAACTATAGTACAATCCATAATCGTAGCCACTAAAGTTGATCGATGGCCCACAAAAAACTCAAATATGAGCGGTTTACTCAGTGTGGCTATAACTCAATGAAAAATGAAGGTTCGTGAAAGCCGATTAAAAATATCCTTACAAAATGCACAACTATAGTACAATCCACAATCGTAGTAACCACATTTGATTGATGACCCACAAAAACTCAAACAGGAGTGGTTTCCTAAATGCAGCTATAACTCAACAAAAAATGTAGATTTGCGAAAGGCAATAGAAAATACAAGTATAAAATGCACAACTACAATGTAATCCACAATCGTAGTCACACAAGTTGATCGATGGCCCACTAATACTAAAACGCGAGAGCTTTCATAAATGCGGCTACCATAACTCAACAAAAAATTAAGGTTCACGAAAGACAATAGAAAATAAACATATAGAATGCACAACTATAGTGCAATCCACAATCATATTCACCAAAGTTGATCGATGGCCTATGAAATATGAAACACGAGAGGTCTCCTATGTGTGGCTATAACTCAACAAAAAATGAAGGTTCGTGAAAGGCAATAGAAAATACGCCTACAAAATGGACAACTACAGTGCAAATCAACAATCGTAGTCACCAATGTTGATTGATGGCCAATAAAACCTCAAACATGAGTTGTTTCCCAAATGCAAGTATAACTCAACAAAAAATAAGGTTAGCGAAAGGCAATAGAAAATATGCCAACAAGATGGACAACTACAATGCAATCCACAATTGTAGTCACCAACATTGATTGATGGCCAATAAAAGCTCAAACATGAGTTGTTTCCCAATATAGCTATAACTCAAAAAAAATGAAGGTTCACAAATGGTGATCGAAAATACATGTATAGAATGCAAAACTACAGTGTAATCCAGAAGCATAGTCACCAATGTTGATCAATGGCCCAGAAAAAGTCAAACACGTTACGGTTTCCTAAATGTGGCTATAACTCAACAAAAGATTAAGGTTCACAAAAGGCGATAGAAAATTAGTGTTCAACTACAATGCAATCCACAATCGTAGTCACCAAAGTTGATCGATGGCCCATGAAAACTCAAACACGAGCGGTTTACAAAGTACAGCTACAACTCAACGAAAAAATCAAGGTTTGTGAAAAGCGATAGAAAATACATGTATAGAATGCACAACTACAGTGTAATCCACAATCGTAGTCCCCAAACTTAATCAAAGTTGATCGGTGGCCAACGAAAACACAAACATGAACATTTCGCTAAATGCAGTTATAACTCAACAAAAAATGAAGGTTCACAAAATATGATTAAAATTTTGAGTAGAGAATCGACAACAACTATGTAATCCACAAGAGTAGTCACCAGAGTTGATCGATTGCCCACAAAAACTCAAACTTGAGTAGTTTCCTAAATGCGGCTATACCGCAAGAAAAAATGAAGGTTCACGAAAAGCGATTGAAAATACACGTAGAGAATGAATAAATACAATGCAATCGACAATTGTAGTCACCAAAGTTGATCGACAGACCATGAAAACTCAAATACGAGCGGTTTCCTCAGTGCAGCTATAACTCAACCGAAAAATGAACGTTCGCAAAAAGTGAAAGAAAATTGTAATTCACAATCGTCGTCACCAAATGTGATCAAAGTTGATCGATGGCATATGAAAACCCAAACATGAGCATTTTTCTAAATGCGTGTATAACTCAATGAAAATTGAAGGTTCGTGAAGAGCAATCAAATCTATGTGTACAAAAAGCACAACTACAATACAATCCACAATAATAGTCACCAAAGTTGTTTGATGGCCCACAAAAACTCAAAAATGAATGGTTTCCTAAATGCAACTATAACTCAACAAAAACTAAAGATTCTTGAAAGGCAATAGAAAATACATGTATAGAATGCACAACTATTGTGTAATCCCTCAAGTGTAGTCACCAAAGTTTATCGATGGCCCACAAAAACTCAAACTCAAGCGGTTTCCTAAATGCGGCTATAACTCAACAAAAAATGAATGTTCATGAAAGGCGATTAAAATATGCGTACAAAATGCATAACTATAGTACAATCGACAATCGTAGTCACCAAACATGATAAATGGTCCATGAAAAACTCAAACACGAGCAGTTTCCTAAATGTGGCTATAACTCAACAAACAATGAAGGTTCACGAAAGGTGATAGAAAATACGGATATAGAATGGACAACTATAGTGCAATCCACAATCGTAGTCACCAAAGTTAATCAATGGCCCACAAAAATTCAAACATGAGCAGTTTCCTAAATGCGGCTATAACTCAAAAAAAAATGAAGGTTCACAAAAGTTTATATAACATACGGGTATAAAATGCACAATAACAGTGTAATCCACAAGCGTAGTTAGCAAAGTTGATCGATTTCCCATGAAAACTCAAACTCGAATAGTTTCCTAAATGCGCCTATAACTCAACAAAAAATGAAGTTTCACGAAAGGCGATAGAAAGTACACGTATAGAATGGACAACTACAATTCAATCCACAATCGTAGTCACCAAAGTTGATTGATGGCCCACAAAAACTCAAACATGAAGGGCTTCCTAAATGCAGCTATAACTCAACAAAAAATGAAGGTTCATGAAAGTCGATAGAAAATATGAGTATAGAATGCGAAACTATAGTGTAATCAACAATCGTCATCACCAATGTTGATCAATGGTCCTCAAAAACAAAAAATATGAGCGGTTTCCTCTCTGCGGCTATAACTAAACGAAAAATAAAGGTTCATGAAAGGCAATAGAAAATAAGCATATAGAATGCATAACTACAATGTAATCCACAATTGTATTCACCAAAGCTTATTAATGGCCCACGAAAACTCAAACATGAGCGTTTTCCTTAATGCGGCTATAACTTAACAAAAAATGAAGGTTCATGAAAGGCTATTAAAAATATATGTATAGAATGCACAACTACAGTGTAATCCACAAACGTAGTTACCAAACTTGATAGATGGCCCATGAAAAGTTAAACGTATTTTCCTAAATGCGGCTATAACTCAAGAAAAAATAATGGTTCACAAAAAGTGAAAGAAAAATGAGGGTACGTGAAAGACGATAAAAAATATGGTTACAATATGTAGAACTATAGTGCAATCCACAATCATTGTCACCAAAGTTGATTGATGGCCCATGAAAAACTCAAGCATGAGCATTTTCCTAAATGTAGCTATAACTCAACAAAAAATGAAGGTTCGTGAAAGGAAATAAAATATATGCATATATAATGCACAACTGTAGACCAATCCACGATCTTAGTCACCGAAGTTCATCGATGACCCACAAAAACTAAAACATGAGTGGTTTCCTAATTGCAGCTATAACTAAACAAAAAATAAAGGTACACAGAAAGCAATATACAATACGCATAAATAATGCACAACTACAGTGTAATCCACAAGCGTAGTCATCGAAGTTGATCGGTGGCCCAGGAAAACTCAAACTTGAGTGGTTTCCTAAGTACGGCTATAACTCAAACACGAGCGTTTTCCTAAATATACCTATAACTCAACCAAAAATGAAGGTTCATGAAAGGCAACAGAAAATTAACATATAGAATGGACAACTGCAGTGCAATCCACAATCATAGTCACCAAAGTTGATCGATGGCCCATGAAAACTCAAACACGAGCGGTTTCCTAATTGCAACTATAACTAAACAGAAAATGAAGGTTCGCGAAAAGTGATAGAAAATAATCGTATAGATTGCACAACTACAGAGCAATCCATAATTGTAGTCACCAAAGCTGATCGATTCCCCATGGAAACTCAAATACGAGTGGTTTTCTAAATACGACTATAACACAACAAAAAATGAAGGTTTGTGAAAGGTGATAAGAATATACCTACAAAATACATAAGAATAGTATAATCCATGATCATAGTCACCAAAGTCGATCGATTGTCCTCGCAACTCGAGTGGTTCCTAAAGGCGGCTATAACTCAACATAAAAATGAAGGTTTTCACAAAGTGATAAAAAATACACATACAAAATGGACAACTACAGTGCAATCCACAATCGTAGCCACCAAAGTTGATTGATGCCCCATGAAAACTCAAACACGAGAAGTTTCCTAAGTGCGGCTATAACTAAACGAAAAGTGAAGGTTCATGAAAAATAATAGAAAATATGCGTATAGAATACACAACTATAGTGTAATCCAAAATCGTATTCACCAAAGTTGATCGATGGCCCACATAAACTCAAACAAGAGCATTTTCCTAAATGTGGCTATAACTCAACAAAAAATGAAGGTTCATGAAAGGTGATGAAAAATATGCATACAAAATGTACAACTCAATGCACAATCATAGTCACCAAACTTGATTAATGGCACACAAAAACTCAAACATCAATGGTTTCCTCAATACGACTATATATCATCAAAAAATGAATGTTTGTGAAAGGTGATATAAAATACGCGTATAGAAAGCACAACTATAGTGTAATCCACAAGCGTAGTCACAAAAGTTATCGATGGCCCACAAAAACTCGAACACGAGCAGTTTCCTAAATGCAGCTATAACTCAACAAAAAATGAAGGTTCGCAAAAGGCAATAGAAAATTAGCATTCATAATGAACAACTACAGTGCACTCAAATATCGTATTCACCAAAGTTGATTCATGGCTATAACTCAAAAAAAAATGAAGAGTCACGAAAAGCAATAGAAAATACACAAACAGAATGGAAAACTATAGTGCAATCCACAATCAAAGTCACGACAATTGATAGATGGCCCACAAAAACTCAAACATGAGCGGTTTCAGAAATGCGGCTATAACTAAAAAAAATCAAAGTTCGTGAAAGGCGATAGAAAATACGCATATAGAATGCGCAACTAGAGTGTAATCCACAATCGTAGTCACCAAAATTGATCGATGCCCCTACGAAAATGTAAACACGAGAGGTTTCCTAACTCAACAAAAAATGAACGTTCACGAAAGGCAATAGAAAATACGCGTATAGAATACACAACTACAGTATAATCCAAAATTGTAGTCATGAAAGTTGATCAATGGCCCAAGAAAACTCAAACAAGAGCATTTTCCTACATGTGGGTATAATTCAACATAAAATGAAGGTAGACAAAAGGGGAAAGAAAATGCGCGTACAAAATGGACAATTACAGTACAATTGACAATCGTAGTCACCAAAATTGATCAATGGCTGACAAAATCTCAAACACGAGAAGTTTCCTAACTGCGGCTATAACTCCATAAAAAATGAACATTCATGAAAGGTGATAGAAAATACGCGCATAGAATGCACAACTACAGTGTAATCCACAAAAATTCTAACATGAGCAATTTCCTAATTGTGGCTATAAGCCAAGAAAAAAAGAAGGTTCATGAAAGGCGATACAAAATACACATATAGAATGCACAACTATGGTGTAATCCACAACAGTAGTCACCAAAGTGGATCGATGGCCCACAAAAACTCAACCAAAAGCGATTTCCTAAATACGGCTATAACTCAATGAAAAATGAAGGGTCGCGAAAGGCATTAGAAAATACACGTATAGAATGGACACTATAGTACCATCCACAATTGTAGTCACCAAGGTTGATCGATGTCCCATGAAAACTCAAACATGAGCGGTTACCTAAATATGGCTATAACTCAACGAAAAACGAATGTTTGCGAAAGGGGATAGAAAATATGCGTATAGAATTCACAACTATAGTCCAATCCACAATCTTACTCACAAACGTTGATCGATGGCCCACAAAAACTCAAACAAGAGCAGTTTCCTAAATGCGGCTATAACTCAACAAAAAATGAATGCTCGCAAAAGGAGATAGAAAATACGTGCATAGAATGCACAACTACAGTGAATCCATAATCGTAGTCACAAAAGTTGATCGATGGCCCATGAAAACTAAAACACGAGCAGTTTCCTAAATGCGGCTATAACTCAATAAAAAATCAAGGTCGACGAAAATGCGATAGAAAATACCCGTACAAAATAGACAACTACAGTGCAGTCCACAATCATAGTCACCAAAGTTGATCGATAGCCCACGAAAACTCAAACATAGGCGGTTTCCTAAGTGCGGTTATAACTTAACAAAAAATGAAGGTTAATAACAAAAAGTGAGAGAAAATACACATATAGAATACACTACTATAGTGTAATCCAGAATCATAGTCACCAAAGTTGATCGATGGCCCACGAAAACTTAAACTCGAGCGGTTTCTTAAATGCGGCTATAACTCAACGAAAAATGATGTGTCACGAAGGCGATAGAAAATATGTGTATAGAATGCAAAACCATAGTGTAATTCACAATTGTAGTGACCAAACTTGATCAATGGCTCACGAAAGGTCAAACACGAGCATTCTCCTAAATGCGGCTATAACTCAGCAAAAAATGAAGGTTCATGAAAGGCAATTAAAAATATGCGTATAGAATGCACAACTACAATACAATCCACAATTGTAGTCACCAAAGTTGAACGATGGCCAACCAAATCTCAAACATGAGCGGTTTCCTAAATGTGGCTATAACTCAACAAAAAATGAACTCTCATGAAAGGCGATAGAAACTACATGTATAGAATGCACAAGTACTGTATAATCCGCAAGCATAATCACCAAAGTTGATCGATGGCGCACACATACTCAAACACGACTGCTTTCCTAAATGCGACTATAACTTAACAAAAACTGAAGGTTTGTGAAAGCCGATCAAAAATATTCGTACAAAATGCACAACTATAGTACTATGCACAATTGTAGTCACCAAAGTTGATCGATGGCCCATAAAAACACAAACATAAGCAGTTTCCTAAATGCGGCTATAAGTCAACAAAAAACACAAACATAAGCAATTTCCTAAATGCGGCTATAACTCAACAAAAAATGAAGGCTCACGAAAGGTGAGAAAATACACATAGAGAATGGGCAACTATAATGCCATCCATAATCATAGTCACCAAACATCATCGATGGCCCATGAAAACTAAAACATGAGCAGCTTTCTAAATGTAGTTATAACTCAATGAAAAATGAAGTTTCGCGAAAGTCGATAGAAAATACACATGTAGAATGCACAACTACAGTGTAATTCACAATCCTAGTGACCAAAGTTGATCGATGCCCCATGAAATGTCATACAGGAGAATTTTCCTAAATGCGGCTATAACTCAATAGAAAATGAAGGTTCATCAAAGGCGATTAAAATTTGCGTACAGAATGCACAACTACATTACAATCCACAATCATAGTCACCAACGGTTAACGATGGCTCACAAAAACTCAAACATGAGTGGTTTCCTAAATGCTGCTATAACTCAACAAAAGTGAACTTTTTTGAAAGGTGATAGAAACTACATGTATAGAAGGAAAAACTATAGTGTAATCCAAAAGCGTAGTCATCAAAGTTGATCGATGGCCCGCGAATATAATTCAACAAAAAATGAAGGTTCGTGAAAGGTGATTAAAAATATTCGTATAAAATGCACAACTACAGTCCAATCCATAATTGTAGTCACCAAAGTTTATCGATGACCCAAACAAATTCAAACATGAGCGGTTTCCTAAAGGTCGCATTTGGGAAACTGCTCATGTTTCAGTTTTCGTGGGCTATCGATCAACCTTGGTGACTACCATTGTGGATTACAATTGAGTATTTTTTATTGCCTTTCGCAAACCTTTATTTTTTGTTTACTTATAGCCACACTTAGAAAACTGGACTTTGTGTTTTTTTGGGCCATCAATCAATTTTGGTGACTACGATTGTGGATTGTATTGTAGTTGTGCATTTTGTACGAATATTTTTAATTTCCTTTCACGAACCTTAACTTTTTGTTGAGTTATAACCATAGTTAGAAAAATGCTCATGTTTGAGTATTCGTGGGCCATCGATCAACATTGGTGACTACGCTTGTGGATTACACTATAGTTGTGCATTCTATACATGTAGTTTCTATTGCCTTTCACGAATGTTCATTTTTTGTTGTGTTATAGCCACATTTAGGAAACCGCTCATGTTTGAGTTTTTGTGGCCCATCGATCAACATTGGTGACTATGTTTGTGGATTGTACTATAGTTGTGCATTATGTACGCATATTTTAATCACCTTTCATGAATCTTCATTTTTTGTTGAATTATAGCTATTTTTGGGAAAACAATCGTGTTTGAGTTTTCGTGGGCCATTGATAAACTTTGATGACTATGATTGTTGATTACACTATAATTGTGCGTTCTATATGCATATTTTCTATCACATGCGACTATAACTTAGCAAAAAATAAAGGTTCATGATAGGCATCAGAAAAAAATGCATACAAAATGCACAACTACAATACAATCCAAAATCATTTTTATAAAAGTTCATCGATGGCCCACAAAAACTCAAACATGAACAGTTTCCTAAATGTGGCTATCGATCAACTCTGGTGACTACGATTGTTGATTACACTATAGTTGTGCATTTTGTACGCATATTCTTAATCACTTTTTACAAACCTTCATTTTTTGTTGAGTTATAACTCCATTTAGGAAACTGCTCGAGTTTGAGTTTTTGTGGGCCATCGATCAACTGTGGTCACTATGATAGTGGATTGCATTGTACTTGTCCAATCGGTACCCGTATTTTCAATCTCCTTTTGTGAACCTTCATTTTTTGTTTAGTTATAGCCACATTTAGGAAATTGCTCGTGTTTGAATTTCCATGGGCTATCGATCAACTTCACTAAAACTCAAACATGAGCGGTTTCCTCAATGCAGCTATAACTCAACAAAAAATTTCGTTCACGAAAGTAAATAGAAAATATGCATATAGAATGCACAACTATAGTGTAATCCATAATCATAGTCACCAAAGCTGATTGATGGCCTACGAAAACTCAAACACGAACATTTTCCTAAATGCGACTATAACTCAACTATAAATGAACATTTGTAAAAGACAATAAAACATATGTGTATAGAATGCAAAACTATAGTGCAATCCACAATCGTACTCACCAAAGTTGATCGATGGCCCATGAAAACTCAAACATGAGAATTTTCCTAAATGTGGCTATAACTCAACAAAAAAATTTAGTTTCATGAAAGGCAATAAAAAACATGCATATAGAATGCAAAATTGAAGTACAATCCAAAATATTAGTCACCGAAGTTCATCGATAGCCCACAAAAACTGAAACATGAGCGGTTTCCTAATTGCGGCTATAACTCAACAAAAAATGAAGGTTCATTGAATGCGATATAAAATACGCATATACAATACACAACTACAATGTAATCCACAAGTGTAGTCATCGAAGTTGATCAATGGCCCACAAAAACTCAAACTCAAGTGGTTTCCTAAATGTGGCTATAATTTAAACATGAGCATTTTCCTAAATATGTCTATAACTCAAGCAAAAATGAAGGTCCATGAAAGGCGATTGAAAATACACATATAGAATGGACAACTATAGTGCAAACCACAATCGTAGTTACCAAAGTTGAAAATAAACCTATAGATTTGACAACTATAGTGCAATCCACAATTGTAGTCCCTAAAGCTCATCGATGCCCCATGAAAACTCAAACACGAGCGGTTTCCTATATATGACTCAATAGAAAATGAATGTTCGTGAAAGTGATAGAAAATAAGCGTACAAATTTGACAACTATAGTGCAATCCACAATCGTAGTCACCAAAGTTGTCGATGGCCCACGAAAACTCAAATTAGATTAGTTTTCTAAATACGGCTATAAATCAACAAAACAAGAAGATTTCTAGAAGGCGATTAAAAATATATGTACAAAA
This sequence comes from Sequoia sempervirens, assembly GCA_007258455.2. Lineage (NCBI taxonomy): Eukaryota > Viridiplantae > Streptophyta > Pinopsida > Cupressales > Cupressaceae > Sequoia > Sequoia sempervirens. The sequence continues at coordinate 162,471,058 of VDFB02281492.1, forward strand.
TGCACAAGTATAGTACAATCTATGATCGTAGTCACCAAAGTTGATTGATGGCCACGAAAACTCCAACTCGAGTGGTTTCCTAAAGGCGGCTATAACTCAACGAAAAGTGAAGATTCATGAAAAGTAATATAAAATATGCATATAGAATGCATAACTACAATTTAATCCAATATCATATTCACCAAAGTTGATCGATGGCCCACGAAAACTCAAATAGGAGCGTTTTCCTAAATGTAGTTATAACTCAACAAAAAATGAAGGTTCGTGAAAGGTGATTAAAAATATGCGTACAAAATGTACAATACAATGCACAATCATAGTCACCAAAGTTGATTGAGGCCCCACAAAAACTCAAACATGAGTGGTTTCCTAAATGCGGCTATAACTCAACAAAAAATGAAGGTTCACGAAAGGTGATAGAAAATACTTTTACAGAAAAGAATGCAATCAAAAATGAAGTTTTACAAAAGGCGATAGTAAATACATGTCAAGAATGCACAACTATAGTGTAATCCACAATCGTAGTCACCAAAGTTGATCGATGGAAAATAAAAACTCAAACACGAGCATTTTCCTAAATGCCTCTATCACTTAATAAAGAATGAAGGTTCATGAAAGGCGATTAAAAATATGCGTGCATAATGCCAAACTACAATACAATCCACAATCATAGTCACTGAAGTTGATAAAGGGTGCAAAAAAATTCAAACATGAGAGGTTTCCTAAATGCGGCTATAACTCCACAAAAAATGAAGGTTCCCAAAAGGCAATAAAAAATACATGTATAAAATGCACAACTAAAGTGTAATCCGCAAGTGTAGTCATCATAGTTGATCGATGGCCCTCGAAAACTCAAACATGAGTGTTTTCCTTAGTATGACTATAAATCAATACAAAATGAAGGTTTGTGAAAGGGGATTAAAAATATGGGTACAAAATGCAAAACTACAGTATAATCCAAAATAGTAGTCACCAAAGTTGATTGATGGCCAACAAAAACTCAAACACGAGCGGTTTCCTAAATGGGGCTATAACTCAACAAAAAATGAAGGTTTGCAAGAAATCAAGGTTGCCTTTGTTACCTCCACTGCTTCTATTATTCAAAAAAATCTGTCATTTTCAAGAAACAACTTATTTTTTCAAAAAATGGATGATTTGGGTGTCTTGAGCACACGAGTACCTATAAAACCAATATTTTTTATTTTCCCAGAAAAAATTGTTTCGTAGATTCTACTTTTGAGGGGTTCTTGCATGTTGGTGAAAAATTAGTTTTACGAAAAAAAGACGATTTGGGTCTTCTCAGAACACATTCTCTACAAAACCCATTTCTTAGATTTTCACAAAAATATTCAAAAAATTTGCTTCTTTTACATCTATTGCTTGTACTTTAAAAAAAAACAATTTTTTTTCAAAAACAACTTAATTTTACAAAAAATGGATGATCTGGGTTTCTTTAGCTCTCGAGCACCTATAAAACCCATATTTTTGATTTTCCCAAAAAAATTGTTTTATACATTCTATTTTTGAGGGGTTCTTGCATGTTGGTGAAAAATTAGTTTTCCAAAAAGAGGACGGTCTGTGTCTACTCAGAATGGCATTCTCTACGAAACCTGTTTCTTAGTTTTTTCATAAAAAGATTTGAAAAATTTACCTCTATTACCTCTATTGCTTCTACTTTTCAAAAAAATCTATCTTTTTCAAAAATAATTTATTTTTTCAAAAAATGGACAATCTACGTTCCTTTAGTAAACGACCACCCATATAAAGCATATTTCGATTATCCCAAAAAAATTTGCTACATAGATTCTATTTTTGAGGGGTTCTTGCATGTTGGTGAAATATTAGTTTTTTCGTAAAAAGGATGATCTGGGTCCAATCAGAATGACATTCTCTACAAAACCCATTTATCACATTTTCATAAAAAGATTCAAACAAATTTCAAGAACATATTTTCTTAAAAAAAAAATGATCCATGTCTCTTTAGAACATGAGCAGTTTCCTAAATGCGGCTATAACTCAACGAAAAATGAAGGTTTGCAAAAGGCGATAGAAAATTAGCTCACATAATAGACAACTACAGCGCAATCCACAATCGTAGTCACCAAAGTTGATTGATGGCCCACGAAAACTCAAACATGAGCGGTTTCCTAAATGTGGCTATAACTCAGAAAAAATAAAGGTTTGAGAAAGGTGATAGAAAATACATGTATAGAATGCACAACTACAGTGTAATCCACAAGCGTAGTCACCAAAGTTGATCGATGGCCCACGAAAACTCAAACTCTAGTGGTTTCCTAAATGCGGCTATAACTTAACAAAAAATGAAGGTTCGCGAAAGGCGATACAAAATACATGTACAAAATGGACAATACAGTGCAATCAGCAATTGGAGTCACATAAATTGATCGATGGCCCATGAAAACTAAAACACGAGCGGTTTCCTAAATGCAGTTATAACTCAACGAAAAATTAAGGTTCACGAAAGTCAATAGAAAATACACGTATATAATGCACAAATACGGTGTAATCCACGATCGCAGTCACCAAACTTGATCGATGGCCCACAAAAACTCAAACATGAGCAGTTTCCTCAATTCGGCTATAAGTCAAAAAAAAATGAAGGTCCCATTTCTTAGATTTTTCATAAAAATATTCAAAAAATTTACCTTTGTTACCTCTACTGATTCTACTTTTCAAAAAAATCTATCATTTTCAAAAGAACTTATTTTTTGAAAAAACGGATGATCTGGTTACCTTTTAACACATGAACACCTATAAAAACCATATTTCCATTTTCCCAAAAAAAAATGTAAATTGTAGATTATATTTTTGAGGGGTTCTTCCATGTTGTTGAAAAATTAGTTTTTTCAAAAAAAGAACGATTTGGGTTTACTAAGAACGACAATCTCTACAAAACCCATTTCTCAATTTTTTCATAAAAACATTCAAAAAAATTTACCTCTGTTACCGCTGCTTCTACTTTTCAAAAAAATCCATCTTTTTCAAAAACAACTTATTTTTAAAAAAACCAGACGATTTGGGTCCATTGAGCACAAGAGTAACTATAAAACCCATATTTTCTATTTTCCCTAAAAAAAGTGTTCTGGAGATTCTATTTTTGAGGGGTTCTTGCATGTTGGTGAAATATTAGTTTTTCGAAAAAAGGATGTTTTGGGTCTACTTAGAATGACATTCTTTACAAAACCCATTTATCCCACTTTTCATAAAAAGATTCAAAATTTTTGCCTCTGTTACCTCTACTGCTTCTACTTTTCAAAAATATCTATATTTTTCAAAAAGATATTTTTTCAATAAATGGATGATGTAGGTCTCTTTAGCACATCAACACTTATAAAAGCCATATTTTTTTATTTTCCAAAAAAAAAGTTTCGTAGATTCTATTTTTGAGGGGTTCTTGCATGTTGGTAAAAAATTACTTTTTTCGAAATAAGGACGATCTGGGTCTATTCAAAACAACATTCTCTACAAAACCTATTTATGTGATTTTTCATAAAAAGATTCAAAAACGATTATTTGTTACCTCTACTGCTTCTATTTTTTTAAGAAACAACTTATTTTAAAAAACAACAAACAATCTGGGTGTCTTTAGCTGTTGAGCACCTATAAAACCCATATTTTTGATTTTCCCAAAAAAATTGTTTCGTAGATTCTATTTTTGAGGGGTTCTTGCATGTTGGTGAAAAATTAGTTTTTCAAAAAAAGGAATATATGGGTCTACTCAGAACGACATTCTCTACAAAACCCATTTCATAGATTTTGCATAAAAAGATTCAAAAAATTTACCTCTATTACCTCTACTTTTCAAAAAAGTCTATCTTTTTCAAGAATAACTTGTTTTTTCAACAAACGGACGATTTGGGTCTTTTTAGGACATGAGCACCTATAAAAATCATATTTTGATTTTCCTAAAAAAAATTGTTTAGTAGATTCTATTTTTGAGGGGTTCTTGCATGTTGTTGAAATATTAGTTTTTCGAAAAAAGGACGATCTAGGTCTTACAAACGACAATCTCTACAAAAATCAAGAACACCTTATTTTGTCAAAAATTAGATGACCCGTGTCTTATGAGCACACAAGTACCTATTAAACCCATATTTTTTATTTTCCCAGAAAAAAAAATGTTTCGTAGATTCTATTTTTGAGGGGTTCTTGCATATTGGTGAAATATTAGTTTTTTGGAAAAAGGACGATCTGGGTGTACTCATAATGAAATTCTCTACTTAACCCATTTTTCCCATTTTTCATAAAAAGATTCAAAAAAAATTCCTTTGTTACCTCTACTGCTTCTACTTTTCACAAAAATATATCTTTTTCAAGAAGTTATTTTTGCAAAAAGTGATTTGGGTCTCTTTAGCATACAAACACCTATAAAACCAATATTTTTGATTTTCCAAAAAAAATAAAATTCATAGATTCTATTTTTAAGGGGTTCTTGCATGTTGGTGAAAAATTAGTTTTTTGAAAAAAGGACAGTCTGGGTCTTCTTAGAATGACATTCTCTGTAATACCCATTTCTTAGATTTTTCATAAAAAGATTCAAAAATTTCTCTGTTACCTCTACTGTTTCTACTTTTCAAAAAAATATGTGTTTTTGAAGAACAAATATTTTTTTCAAAAAGCGGACGATATGGTTATCTTTAGCACATGGGCACCTATAAAACCTATATTTTTTATTTTCACAAAAAAATTATTTCGTAGAATTCTATTTTAGAGGGGTTCTTGCATGTTGGTGGAAAAATAGTTTTCAAAGAAAGGACGATCTAGGTCTTCTCAGAATGACATTCTCTACAAAACCCATTTGTCAAATTTTTCATAAAAAGATTTTAAAAAATTGCCTATGTTACTTCTACTGCTTCTACTTTTCAAAAAAACCTATATTTTTCAAAAATAACTTAATTTAAAAAAAAAAGAATGATCTGGTATATTTTAGCACATGAGTACCTATAAAACCCATATTTTTTATTTTCACAAAAAAAATTGTTTCGTAGATTCTATTTTTGAGCGATTTTGCATGTTGGTGAAACATTAGTTTTTTGAAAAAAGGACGATCTAGGTCTACTCAAAATGACAATCACTAAAAACCAATTTATCCCATTTTTCATTGAAAGATTAAAAAAAATTGTCTCTGTTACCTCTACTGCTTCTACTTTTCAAAAAAAAACTTTTTCAAGAACTTATTTTCTCAAAAAATGGATGATCCGTGTCTCTTTAGAAACACGAGCAGTTTCCTAAATGTGGATATAACTCAACAAAAAATGAAGGTTCGTGAAAGGCAATAGAAAATTAGTTTTCTTAAAGCCCAACTACAGTGCAATCCACAATTGTAGTCAAGAAAGTCGATCAATGACCTAGGAAAACTCAAACACAAGTGTTTTCCTAAATGCAGCTATAACTCAACAAAAAAAGAAGGTTCATGAAAGGTGATTAAAAATATGCATACAAAATGCACAACTTTAGTACAATGCAATATCGTAGTGACCAAAGTTGATTGATGGCGCACAAAAACTTAAACACGAGCGATTTCTGAAGTGCGGGTATAATAACTCAATGAAAAATGAAGGTTCACAAAAGGCGATTGAAAATACATGTATAGAATGTACAATCATAGTCACCAAAGTTCAACAATGGCCCATGAAAACAAAAACATGAGCGTTTTCCTAAATACGGCTATAACTCAATAAAAACTCAATGTTCATGAAAGGCAATTAAAAATATGCTTACAAAATGCACAACTAAGTTAAATCGATAACCCACAAAAACTCAAACACAAGAGGTTTCCTAAATGCAGCTATAACTCAACAAGAAATGAAGGTTTGAGAAAAGTGATAGAAAATAAGGGTATAGAATGCACAACTACATTTTAATCCACAAGTGTATTCATCAAGGTTGATCGATGGTCCACGGAAACTCAAACTCGAGCGGTTTCCTAAATGCAGCTATAACTCAACAAAAAATGAAGGTTTGCGCAAGGCGATAGAAAATAAATGTGTACAGAATGGACAACTATAGTGCAATCCACAATGTAGTCACTAAAGTTTATTGATCGCCAACGAAAACTCAAACACAAGCGATTTCGTAAGCGCAACTATATCTCAACAAAAAATGAAGGTTTGCAAAAGGTGATAGAATTACACTTATAGAATGCAAAACTAAACTGTAATACACAATTGTAGTCACCAAAGTTGATCAATGGCCCATGACAACTCAAACACGAGCGTTTTCCTAAATGCAGCGATAACTAAAGAAAAAAAGAAGGTTCATGAAAGGCGATTAAAAATATGCGTACAAAATGCACAACTACAATACAATCCACAATGTCGGTCACCAAAGTTGATCGATGACCCACAAATTGCTCGTATTTTAATTTTTTTGGGACATAATTCAACTTTAGTGACTAAACTTGTGGATTACACTGTTGTTGTGCATTCTATACGCATATTTTCTATCTCAAGAAAAAATGAAGGATTGTGAAAGGCGATAGAAAATTAGCATACAAAACACACCACTACAGTATAATCCATAATCGCAGTCACCAAAGTTAATTGATGGCCCACAAAAACTCAAACATGAGTGGTTTCGTAAATGCAACTAAAACTCAACAAAAAATGAAGGTTCGCAAAAGGCGATAGAAAATACACGTATATAATGCACAACTACAGTGTAATCCACAAGCGTAGTCACCAAAGTTGATCGATGGCCCACGAAAACTCGAACTCAAGTGGTTTCCTAAATGCGGCTATCACTCAACAAAAAATTGAAGGTTCATGAAAGGCAATAGAAAATACACGTTCAAAATGGGCACCGATAGTGCAATCCACAATCGTAGTCACCAAAGTTGAAGGATGGCCCACAAAAACTCAAACACGAGCAATTTGCTAAATGCAGCTATAACTCAACGAAAAATGAAGGTTCATGAAAGTCAATAGAAAATACACATATAGAATGCACAACTACAGTGTAATCCACAATCGTAGTCACCAGAGTTGTTCGATGGCCCATGAAAACTCACACACGAGTAGTTTCCTAAATGCTGCTATAACTAAAATAAAATGAAGGTTGGCGAAGTGTAATGCACAACTATAGTTTAATCCACCAGCGTAGTCTCCAAAGTTGATATGTGGCCCATGAAAACTCAAACTCGAGTGGTTTCCTACATGCGGTTATAACTCAACAAAAAGTGAAGTTTTTCTTGAAAGGCGATTAAAAATATGCATACAGAATGTACAACTACGGTAAATTCAACAATCGTAGTCAACAAAGTTGATGAATTGCCCACAAATACTCAAACATGAGCAGTTTCCTAAATCAGGCTATAACTAAAAAAAATGAAGTTACGTGAAAGGTGATAGAAAATACGTGTATAGAATGCACAATTACAGTGTAATCCACAATCGTAGTCACCAAAGTTGATTGATAGCCCACAAAAACTCAAACACGAAAACATAAACTACAGCGTAATCCACAATCATTTTCACCACAATTGATCGATTGCCCACAAAAACTCAAACACGAGTGATTTCCTTAGTACAACTATACCTCATGAAAAAATGAAACTACAGTGTAATCCACAATCGTAGTCACCAAAGTTGATTGATGACCCACAAATACTAAAACACGAGCGTTTTCCTAGATGCGGCAATAACTCAACAAAAAATGAAGGTTCATGCAAAGCGATAGAAAATATGTGTACAAATGCACAACTACAGTAAAATCCACAATCAAAGTCACCAAAGTTGATTGATGGCCCAAGAAAACTCAAACATGGGCAGTTTCGTACATGCAGCTATAACTAAACGAAAAATGAAGGTTCGTGAAAGGCAATAGAAAATACGCGTATACAATGTGCAAATATAGTGTAATCCAAAATTGTTGTCACCAATGTTGATCGATGGTGCACGAAAACTCAAACATGAGTGTTTTCCTAAATGCGGGTATAACTGAACAAAAAATGAAGCTTCATGAAAGGCAATTAAAAATATGCTTACAGAATGCACAACTACGATACAATCAACAATTGTAGACAAAAAAGTTGATCGATGGCCCACAAATACTCTAACACGAGTGGTTTTCTAAATGTGGCTATAAATCAAGTTGATCGATCGCCCACGAAAACTCAAACTCGAGCGGTTTCTTAAATGCAGCTACAATTCAACAAAAAAGGAAGGTTCATGAAAGGCGATAGAAAATACGCGTATGGAATGTACAATTATAGTGCAATTCATAATCGTAATCACCAAAGTTGATCGATGATCCACAAAAACTCAAACTTGAGTGGTTTCCTAAATGCGGCTATAACTCAACAGAAAATGAAGGTTCGTGAAAGGCGATATAAAATACACATACATAATGGAAAGCTATAGTGCAATCCACAATCGTAGTCAACAAAGTTGATTGATGGCTCACCAAAACTCAAACACAAGCGGTTTTCTAAGTGCAGCTATAACTCAACAAAAAATGAAGGTTCGCAAAAAGTGAAAGAAAATATGCATACAAAGTGCACAACTATAGTGTACTCCACAATCGTAGTCACCAAAGTGGATCAAAGTTGATCGATGGCCCACGAAAACTCAAACACGAGCAATTTCCTAAATTTGGGTACAACTCAACAAAAATTGAAGGTTTGTGAAAGGCGATTAAAAATATGTTTACAGAATGCTTATAGTACCATCCTCAATCCTAGTCACCAAAGTTGATCGATGGCCCACAAAAACTGAAATATGGGCGGTTTCCTAAATATAATACACATAAAGAATGGACAACTATAGTTAAAACCACAATCCTAGTAACCAAAGTTGATCGATGGCCAACGAAAAGTCAAACACAACCGGCTTCCTAAGTGCGGCTATAACTCAATGAAAAATGAAGGTTCACAAAAGGCAATAGAAAATATGCGTATAGAATGCACAAATATAATGTAATCCACAATCGTAGTCACCAAAGTTGATCGGTGGTCCATGAAAAGTCAAACACAAGCGGTTTCCTATGTGCGGCTATAACTCAAAAAAAAATGTTCACGAAATGCCATAGAAAATACGCATACAAAATGGACAACTACAGTGCATCCACAATCGTAGTCACCAATGTTGATTGATGGCCAATAAAACTCAAACATGAGCGGTTTCCTAAATGCGGCTATAACTCAATAGGAAGTTAAGGTTCACGAAAGGTGATAGAAAATTAGCATTCATAATGCACAAATATAGTGCAATCCACAATCGTAGTCACCAAAGTTGATTGATGGCCCATGAAAACTCAAACAAGAGCGATTTAGTAAGTGCAAATATAACTCAACGGAAAATGAAGTTTTGTGAAAATCGATAGAAAATACATGTATAGAATGCACAACTACAATGTAATCCACAATCGTAGTCACCAAAATTGATCAAAGTTGATCGATGGCCCATGAAAACACAAACATGACCATTTCATTAAATGCGGGTATAACTCAACAAAAAATGAAGGTTCACAAAAGGTGAAATAAAATATGAGTATAGAATGCACAACTACAGTGTAATCCGCAATCATAGTCACCAAAGTTGATCAAACATGATCGATGGCATATGAAAACTCAAACATGAGCATTTTCCTAAATGCGGGTATAACTCAACAAAAAATGAAGGTTCATGAAGGGCAATTAAAAATATGCGTACAAAATGCACAACTATAGTACAATCCACAATCACAATCACCAAAGTTTATCGATGGTACACAAAAACTCAAACATGAGTAGTTTCATAAATGCAGTTATAACTTAACAAAAAATGAAGGTTCACAAAAGGTGATAGAAAATTCATGTACATAATGGACAACTAGAATGCAATCCACAATTGTAGTCACATAAGTTGATTGATGGCCTATGAAAACTCAAACATGAGCGGTTTTCTAGGTGTGGCTCTAACTCAACGAAATATGAAGGCTCGCGAAAGGCGATAGAACATATGAGTATTCAATGCAAAGCTAAAATGTAATCTACAATCGTAGTCACCGAACTCAATCGATGGCCCATGAAAATTCAAACACGAGTGTTTTCCTAAATGCAGCCATAACTCACCAAAATATGAAGGTTCATGAAAGAAGATTAAATATATGCATACAGAATGCACAACAATACTACAAATCCCTAATTGTACTCACCAAAATTGATTGATTGCCCACAAAAACCTAAACATTAGCGGTTTCCTAAGTGCGGCTATAACTCAACAAAAAAAGAAGGTTCGCGAAAAACAATAGAAAATACATGTATCAAATGCACAACTACAGTCTACAAATCCCATTTCTTAGATTTTTCATAAAAATAATAAAAAAAACTGCCTCTGTTACCTCTATTGCTTCTACTTTTCAAAAAAATATCTTTCCGAAAATGGACGATCTGGGTCTCTTGAGCACACGAATACCTATAAAACCCATATTTTTTATTTTCCCAAAAAAAAGTGTTTCATAGATTCTATTTTTGAGTAGTTCTTACATGTTTGTGAAATATTAGTTTTTCAAAATAAGGATGATTTGAGTCTACTCAGAATGGCATTCTCTACAAAACCCCTTTCTTAGATATTTCATAAAAAGATACAAAAAAATTTCCTTTGTTACTTCTACTGCTTCTAGTTTTCAAAAAAATCTATCTTTTTAAAAAACAACTTACTTTTTTTTTAAATAGATGAATTGAATCTCTTCAGGATACCAGCACCTATAAAACCCATATTTTCAATTTCCCCAAAAAAAACTGTTTCGTAGATTCTACTTTTGAGGGGTTTTTGCATGTTGGTGAAAATTTAGTTTATCGAAAAAAGGACAATATGGGTCTATTCAGAATGACATTCTGTACAAAACCCATTTCTCGGATTTTTCATAAAAAAGATTGGAATTTTTTTCCTTTTTTACCTATTGCTTCTACTTTTCAAAAAAATCTATCTTTTTCAAAAACAATTTATTTTAAAAAAAAATGGATGATCTAGGTGTCTTTAGTTGTTGAGCACCTATAAAACCCACATTTTTTACTTTCCCAAAAAAATTGTTTCATAGATTCTATTTTTGAGGGGTAACATATGTTGGTGAAAAATTAGTTTTTCAGAGAAAGGACGATCTAGGTCTACTCATAACGACATTCTATACAAAACCCATTTCTTAGATTTTGCATAAAAGGATTCAAAAAAATTACCTCTGTTACCTCTACTACTACTTTTCAAAAAAATCTATTTTTTTCAATAATAACTTATTTTTTAAAAAATCAGATGATCTGGGTCTTTTTAGCACACAAGCACCTATAAAAACCATATTTCAATTTTCCTAAAACAAATTGTTTCGTAGATTCCATTTTTAAGGGGTTCTTGCATGTTGCAAAAATAGTTTTTCGAAAAAAGGAAGATCTGGGTTTACTCAAAATGACAATCTCTTCAAAACCCATTTATCAGATTTTTCATAAAAAGATTCAAAAAGATTGACTTTGTTACCTCTACTGCTTCTACTTTTAAAAAAAATCTATTTTTTTCAAGAATAATTTATTTTTTTCACACCTATAGAAACCATATTTTTGATTTTCGAATTTTTGTTTGTTTTGTAAGTGTTATTTTTTAGGGTTTCTTGCATTTTGTTGAAAATTTAGATTTTTGAGAAGAGTACAATCTGGGTCTACTCATCATATTTTCGATTTTCACAAAAAAAATTGTTCCATAGATTTTATTTTTGAGGGGTTCTTGCATGTTGGTGAAATATTAGTTTTTTGAAAAAAAGACGATTTGGGTCTACTCAGAATGACATTCTCTACAAAACTCATTTTTCATAAAAAGATGCAAAAAATTTGCCTTTGTTATTCAAACATTCTATTTTTGAGGGGTTCTTGCATGTTGGTGAAAAATTAGTTTTTCAAAAAAAGGATGATCTGCGTATGCTCAGAACAACATTCTCTACAAATCCCATTTCTTAGATTTTTCATAAAAAAGATACAAATTTTTTGCTTCTGTTACCTCTACTACTTCTACCTTTCAAAAAAATATATCTTTTTCAATAATAACTTATTTTTTCAGAAAACGGAAAAACTGGGTCTGTTTAGCACATGAGCACCTATAAAAACCATATTTCAATTTTCCCAAAATAAATTGTTTCGTAAATTATATTTTTGGGGGGTTATTGCATATTGTTGAAAAATTAGTTTTTTGAAAAAAAGGATGATCTGGGTCTACTCAGAACAACATTGTCTACAAAACCCATTTCTCAAAATTTTCACAAAAAGATTAAATTTTTTTTACCTTTGTTACCTCCACTGCTTCTACTTTTCAAAAAAATCACCTTTGTTACCTCCACTGCTTCTACTTTTCAAAAAACTCTATCTTTTTCAAAAACAGCTTATTTTTTCAAAAACTAGACAATATGGGTCTCTTAAGCACCCGAGTACCTATAAAAACCCACTTTTTAATTTTCCCAACAAACAATTATTTCATAGATTCTATTTTTCATGGGTTCTTGTATGTTGGTGAAATATTAGTTTTTTTTAAAAAAAGACGATCTCTTCTACTCAAAATGACATTCTCTACAAAAACCATTTATCACATTTTTCATAAAAAGGTTCAAAAAATTTGCCTCTATAATAACCTTTACTGCTTCTACTTTTGTAAAAAATCTATATTTTTCAAGAAGAAGTTATTTTTATAGAAAACGAACAAATCTAGGTCTCTTTAGCAGATGACCACCTATAAAACCCATATTTTTTATTTTCCAAAAAAAAATTGTTTCGTAGATTCTATTTTTCACAGGTTTTGCATGTTGGTGAAAAATTAGTTTTTTGAAATAAGGACGATCTAGGTGTACTCAGAATGGACATTCTCTACAAAACCCATTTCTCAGACTTTTCATAAAACTATTCAAAAAAATTGTCTATGTTATCTACTGGTTCTACTTTTCAAAAAAATCTATATTTATGAAAAACAACTTATTTTTTCAAAAAATAGACGATTTGGGTTTCTTTAGCTCTCGAGCACCTATAAAACCCATGTTTTTTATTTTCCCAAAAAAAATTGCTTCGTAGATTCTATTTTTGAGGGAATTTTGCATGTTGGTGAAAAAATAGTTTTTTGAAATAAGGACAATCTGGATCTACTCAGAAGGACATTCTCTACAAAACCAATTTCTCAGATTTTTCATATAATTATTCAAAAAAAATGTCTCTATTATCTCTACTGCTCTACATTTTTAAAAAAATCTATATTTATCAAGAACAACTTTTTTCTTTCAAAAAATGGACAATTTGGGTCTCTTTAGCTCTCTAGCACCTATAAAACCCATATTTTCAATTTTCCCAAAACAAATTGTTTCATAGATTCTATTTTTGAGGGGTTTTTGCATGTTGGTGAAAAATTTATTTTTTGAAATAAAGATGATCTGGGTCTACTCAAAATGACATTCTCTACAAAACCCATATCTCGAATTTGTCATAAAAAGATTCAAAAATGTGTTCTTGTTATCTCTACTGGTTCTACTTTTCAAAAAAATCTATACTTACCAAGAACAACTTATTTTTCAAAAAACAGACAATCTGGGTCTCTTTAGCTCTCGAACACCTATAAAACCCATATTTTTTTATTTTCCCAAACAAAATTGTTTCATAGATTCTATTTTTGAGGGGTTCTTGAATGTTGGTGAAAATTTAGTTTTTTGAGAAAAGGACGATCTAAGACTATTAAGAACTACATTCTCTACAAAACCCATTTCATAGATTTTTCATAAAAAGATTCAAAAAAATTGCCTCTGTTACCTCTACTGCTTCTACTTTTCAAAAAAATCTATCTTTTTCAACAACTTATTTTTTCAAAAAATGGACATCTAGGTCTCTTTAGCTCTCAAGCACCTATAAAACCCATATTTTTGATTTCCCAAAAAAATATTGATTTGTAGATTCTATTTTTAAGGGATTCTTGCATGTTGGTGAAAAATTACTTTTTCAAAAAAGAGGTGATCTGTGTCTACTCGAATCAACATTCTTAACATAACCGAACGATATGGGTCTCTTGAGCACACGAGTACCTATAAAACCCATATTTTTGATTTGCCCTAAAAAGGTTCTTTTGTAGATTCTATTTTGAGGGGTTCTTGCATGTTGGCGAAATATTAGTTTTTTGAAAATTCAAAGATGAACGGTTTCCTAAATGCGGCTATAACTCAACAAAGAATGAATGTTTGCGAATAGTAATAGAAAATACATGTATAAAATGCACAACTATAGTGTAATCCACAAGTGTAGTAACCAAAGTTGATCGATGGCCCACAAAAACTCAAACACAAGCGGTTTCCTAAATGTGGCTATAATTCAACAAAAAGTGAAGCTTTGGGAGAGGTGATAGAAAATTAGTGTTCATAATGCACAATTACAGTGCAATCCACAATTGTAGTCACCAAAGTTGATCGATTGCCCATGAAAACTCAAACACGAGCAGTTTTCTAAATGCAACTATAACTCAACATATAATGAAGTTTCGCGAAAGGCGATATAAAATACAAGTAAAAAATTAACATTTAAAGTACAATCCACAAATGTAGTCATGAAAGTTGATGGATGGCCCACGAAAACTCAAACACGAGCGGTTTCCTAAATGCGGCTATAACACAACAAAAAGCGAAGGTTCGCGAAAGGCCATAGAAAATACGTGTACAGAAGGGACAACTATAGTGTAATCCACAACCACAGTGACCAAAGTTGACCGATGGCCCATGAAAACTCAAACACGAGCAGTTTCCTAAATGCGGTTATAACTCAACAAAAACTGAAGGCTCACAAAAAGGGATAGAAAATAAATGAACAAAATGGACAATTATAGTGCAATCCACAATCGTAGTCACCAAAGTTGATCGATGGCCCATGAAAACTCAAACATGATCAGTCTCCTAAGTACAACCATAACTCAACAAAAATGAAGGTTTGCGAAAGCCGATACAAAATATGCATATAAATGCACAACTACTGTGTAATCCACAATCGTAGTCACCAAAGTTGATAGATGGCCCATGAAAACTCAAACTCGAGCCATTTCCTAAATACAGCTATAATTCAACAAAAAATAAGGTTCGCAAAAGCTGATAGAAAATACGCGTACAAGATGGCCAACTACAACCATATCAACAATTGTAGTCACCAAAGTTGATCGATGGCCCAAAAAAACTCAAACACGAGCGGTTTCCTAATTACGGCTATAACTCAACAAAAAATGAAGGTTTGAGAAAGGCGATAGAAAATATGCGTAAAAAACGCAAAACTAAAGTGTCATCTGCAAG
The DNA here is from genome assembly GCA_007258455.2 of Sequoia sempervirens. Taxonomy (NCBI): domain Eukaryota; kingdom Viridiplantae; phylum Streptophyta; class Pinopsida; order Cupressales; family Cupressaceae; genus Sequoia; species Sequoia sempervirens. The sequence goes on from VDFB02281492.1 coordinate 162,486,337, forward strand.
TGTAGTCACCGAAGTTGATCATCGCCCATGAAAAATCAAACACGAGTAGTTTCCTAAGTGCGGCTATAACTCAACGAAAATTAAAGGTTCGCGTATAGAATGCACAACAACAGTTTAATCCACAATCATAGTCACCAAAGTTGATAGATGGCCCAGGAAAACTCAAACACAATCATTTCCCTAAATGTGGATATAACTCAACAAAAAATGAAGGTTCACAAAAGGCGATTAAAAATGTATAAAATACACAACTAAAATACAATCCACAATCATAGTCACCAAAGCTGATCGATGGCCCAAAAAAACTCAAGCATGAGCAATTTCCTAAATGCGGCTATAACTCAACAAAAAAATGCAGGATCACGAAAGGAAATTGAAAATAAGAATTAGAATGCACAACTACAATGTAATTCATAAGAGTAGTCAGCAAAGTTCATAGACAACCCACGAAAATTCAAACACGAGCATTTTACTAAATGCAGCTATAACTCAACAAAAGTGAAGGTTTGTGAAAGGAGATTAAAAATATGCATACATAATGCACGTCTATAGTACAATCTACAATCGTAGTCACCAAAGTTGATTGATGGCCCAGAAAAACTCAAACATGAGCAGTTTTGTTAATGTGGCTATAACTCAACAAAAAACTGAAGGTTCGCAAAAGGCGATAGAAAATATGTGTACATATTGGACAACTACAGTGCAATCCATAATCGTAGTCACCGAAGTTGATCGATGGCCCAAAAAACCTCAAATAGGAGCGGTTTCCTAAATACAGCTATAACTCAACTAAAATGAGGGTTTGTGAAAGGCCATTAAGAATATGCATACAGAATGTGCAGCAACAGTACAATCCACAATTGTAGTCACCAAAGTTGATAGATGGCCCATGAAAACTCAAACATGAACGAAAAATCAACATTCGCAATAGGCGATGGAAAATACGTGTATAAAATGCACAACTATTGTGTAATCAACAAGCGTAGTCAAGAAAGTTGACCAATGGCCCACGAAAACACAACCTCGAGTGTTTTCCCAAATGCGGCTATAACTAAAAAAAAATTGAAGGTTCGTGAAAGGCAATAGAAAATTAGCTTTCATAATGCACAACTATAGTGGAATCCACAATCGTAGTCAACAAAGTTCATCGATGACCCAAGAAAACTCAAACAAGAGCATTTACCTTAATGCGGCTATAACTCAACAAAAAATGAAGGTTCATGAAAAGCGATTAAAAATAAGCGTACAAAATGCACAACTACAATACAATCCACTATCGTAGTCACGAAAGTTGATCGATGGCCCACGAAAACTTTAACATGATTGATTTCCGAAGTGTGGTTATAACTCAATGAAAAATGAAGGTTCGCAAAAGGCGGTTGAAAATATATGTATAGAATGCAAAACTACAGTGTAATCCACAATTGTAATCACCAAAGTTAATCAATGACCCACAAAAACTCAAACACGAGCGTTCTCCTAAATGTACGATAACTCAACAAAAAATGAAGGTTCGTAAAAGGCGATTAAGAATATGCATACAAGATGAAAAATAGTGCAATCCACAACTAGAGCTGTAGCTCACCGAAAAATGAAGATTCACAAAAGGCGATAGAAAATATGCATCTAGAATGCAAAACTACACTATAATAAAAAATCGTAGTCACCAAAGTTGATCGATGGCCCACGAAAACTCAACCACGAGCGTTTTCCTAAATGTGGCAATAACTCAACAAAAAATCAAGGTTTGTAAAAGGCGATTAAGAATACGCGTACAAAATGCAAAATAGTACAATCCATAATCATAGTCACCAAATGCAGCTATAACTCAACAAAAAATGAAGGTTCGCAAAAGGCAATAGAAAATACGTATATAGAATGCATAAATAAAGTGCAATCCACAAGAGTAGTCACCAAAATTGATCAATGGCAAACAAAAATATGCATACAAAATGCATACAAGAGTACAATCAACAATCGTAGTCACCAAAGTTGATCTATAGCCCACAAAAACACAAACATGAGCAGTTTCCTAAATGCAGTTAATCACTCAAAAAAAATGAAGGTTTGTGAAAGGTGAATAAAAATAGGAGCACAAAATGCATAACTAGAATACAATCCACAATCATAGTCATGAAAGTTGATTGATGGCCCAAAAAAACACAAATGTGGGTAGTTTACTAAATGCGGTTGTAACTGAACAAAAAATAAAGATTCATGAAAGGCAATAGAATATACGAATACTGAATGCAAGACTATAGTGTAATCCACAAGCGTAGTCACCAAAGTTGATTGACGGCCGATGAAAACTCAAACACGGGCGATTTCTTAAATGCAGCTATAACTCAACAAAAAACAATGGTTCATGAAAGGTGATATAAAATACATGTACAAAATGGAAAAATACAGTGCAATCCAGAATCGTAGTTACAAAAGTTTCATCGATGGCCCACGAAAACTCAAACACGAGTAGTTTCCTGCAGTTATAACTCAACAAAATATGTAGGTACGCAAAAGGTGATAGAAAATATGCGTATAGAATGCTCTACTATAGTGTAATCCAGAATCGTAGTCACCAAAGTTAATCGATGGCCCACGAATACTCAAACTCGAGCGGTTTCCTAAAAGCAGGTAAAATCTGAAATAAATGAAGCTTCGCGAAAGGGGATAGAAAATAAACGTACAAAATGGACAACTATAGTGCAATCCACAATTGTAGTCACCAATGTTGAGCAATAGCCCATGAAAAATCAAACACGAGCAGTTTCTTAAGTGTAGCTATAACTCAACGAAAAATGAAGTTTCGCGAAACATGATAGAAAGTACGCGTATAAAATGCACAGCTATAGTGTAATCCAAAACCGTAGTCACCAAAGTTAATCAATCGCCTACGAAAAATCAAACACGAGTGGTTTCCTAAATGTAGCTATAATTCAACAAAAAATGAAGGTTTGCAAAAGGCAATACAAAATACGTGTACAAAATTGACAAATACAGTGCAATCCACAATCGTAGTCACAAAAGTTGATGGAAGGCCCACGAAAACTCAAACACGAGAGGTTTCCTAAATGCACTAAACCTCAACAAAAAATGAAGGTTCATGAAAGGCGAAAGAAAATACGTGTACAAAATAGACAACTATAGTGCAATCCACAATTGTAGTCACTAGAGTTGATCGATGTCCCACGAAAATTCAAACTCGTGCAGTTTCCTAAATATGGCTATAACTCAACAAAAATTGAAGGTTCGTGAAAGGTGCTAGAAAATACGCATATAGAATGCACAACTATAGTGTAATCCACAATCGTAGTCACTAGAGTCGATCGATGGCCCATGAAAACACAAACAGGAGCGGTTTCCTAAATGCGGCTATAACTCAACAAAAAATGAAGGGTTCGCGAGAGGCAATAGAAAATAAGAATATATAATGCACAACTACCATGTAATCCACAAGTGTAGTCACCAAACTTGATTGATGGTCCACAAGAACTAAAACTTCATTGGTTTCCTAAATGCGGCTATAACTCAATAAAAAATGAAGGTTCACAAAAAGCGATAGAAAATGCACATACAGAATGCACAACTACAGTGTAATCCACAGTCATAGTCACCAAAGTTGATTGATGGTCCACAAAAACTCAAACACAAGTGTTTTCCTAAATGTAGTTATATCTCAAAAAAAATAAAGGTTCGTGAAAGGTGATTAAAAATATGCCTACATAATGCACAACTATAGTACAATCCACAATCTTAGAAACCAAAGTTGATGGATTGCCCAAAAAAACTGAAACATGAATGGTTTCCTAAATGAGGCTATAAGTCAACAAAAAATGAAGGTTCAGGAAAGGCGATAGAAAATACGTGTATAGAATGCACAATTACAATGAAATCCGCAATCGTAGTCACTAAGTTCATCGATAGCCCACAAAAACTCAAACACGAGCAATTTTCTATGTGCAACTACAAATCAACAAAAAATGAAGGTTTGCGAAAGGCGATTGAAATACGCGTATAGAATGCACAACTACAGTGTAATCCACAATTGAAGTCACCAAAGTCTATTCATGGCCCATGACACTCAAACATGAGCGTTTTCCTAAATGCAGCAATAACTCAAGAAAAAAATGAAGGTTCATGAAATGCGATTAAAATTATGCGTAAAAAATGTACAACTATAGTACAATCCACACTTGTAGTCACCAAAGTTGATTGATGACTCGAAAAAGCTCAAACATGAATAGTTTCCTAAATGCGGCTATAACCCAATAAAAAATGAAGGTTCGCAAAAGGTGATAGAAAATACACGTATAGAATGAACAAAGATAGTGTAATCAACAAGCGTAGTCACCAAACTTGATCAACGGCCCACAAAAATTCAAACTCTATCGATTTCCTAAATGCAGCTATAACTCAAAAAAAATTGTAGGTTTTACAAAGGCGATAGAAAATATGCATATAGAATGCACAACTACATTGCAATACACAATCGTAATCACTAAAGTTCATTGATGGCTAGTGAAAACTCAAACACGAGTGTGTTGCTAAATGTGGCTATAACTCAACAAAAAATGAAGGTTCGTGAAAGGCAATTTAAAATGTGTATAGAATACACGACTAGAGTACAATCCACAATTGTAGTCACCAAAATTGATCGATAGCCCAAAAAAACTCAAACACGAACAGTTTCTTAAATACGGCTCTAACTCAACGAAAAATTAAGTTTCGCGATAGGTGAGAGAAAATACATGTACAAATTGGACACCTACAATGCAATCCACAATCGTAGTCACAAAAGTTGATCGATGGCCCATGAAAACTAAAACATGAGCTTTTTCCTAAATGCGACTATAACTAAACGAAAAACGAAGCTTCGCAAAAGGCAATAAAAAATATGCGTATGAAATACACAATTACACTATAGTCCACAAGCTTAGTCGCAAAAGTTCATCGATGGCCCACAAAAACTCAAACATGAGCAATTTCGTAAATGCGGCTATAACTCAATAAAAAATGAAGGTTCCTAAAACGAGATTAAAAATATACGTACAAAATGCACAATTAAAATACAATCCACAATCATACTCACCAAAGTAGATCGATGACCTAAAAAAGCACAAACGTCAACGGTTTCCTAAATGTGGCTATAACTAAACAAAAAATGAAGGGTTGCAAAAGGTGATAGAAAATACATGTATAGAATGCAAAACTATAATGTAATCCACAAGCTTAGTAACCATATTTGATCGATGGCCAATGAAAACTAGCTATAACTCAACAAAAAGTGAAGGTTTGTGGATGGCGAAAATACATAGACAAACATACATCGTACCAAAATGGACAAACATGACATTGCAATCCAAAATCGTAGTCACCAAAGTTGATCGATGGCCCACGAAAACTCAAACATGAGCGGTTTCCTAAGTGTGGCTATAACTCAACGAAGTAAGAAGTTTCGTGAAAGGTGATAGAAAATACACGTATAGAAGCACAACTACAGTACAATCCACAATTGTAGTCAACAAAGTTGATATATGCCCCACGAAAACTCAAACTCGAGCGGTTTCCTAAATGCGGCTATAACTCAACAAAACATGAAGGTTCACAAAAGGCAATCAGAAATATGTATACAAAATGCACTATAACAGTACAATCCAAAATTGTAGTCAACAAAGTTGATATATGCCCCATGAAAACTCAAACTCGAGCGGTTTCCTAAATGCGGCTATAACTCAACAAAATATGAAGGTTCACAAAAGGAAAAAAGAAATACATGTATAGAATGCACAACTATAGTGTAAACCACAAGCGTAATCACCAAAGTTGTTAGATGGCCCACGTAAAACTTAAACATGAGCGCTTTCCTAAATATTGCTATAACTCAACAAAAAATAAGGTTCACGAAAGGCGATAAAAAATACAAGTAGAAAATCAACAACCATAGTGCAGTCCACAATCGTAGTCACCAAAGTTGATCAATGGCCCACGAAAACACAAACACGAGCGGTTACCTAAGTAAAGCTATAACTCAACGAAAATTGAAGATTTGTGAAAGGCAATAGAAAATACTCATATACAATGCACAACTAACATGTAATCCACAATCATAATCACCACAGTTGATCAATGGCCCACAAAAACTCAAACACGAGCATTTTCCTAAATGCAGCAATAACTCAGCAAAAAAAAGGTTCAAGAAAAGCAATAGAAAATATGCGTACATAATGGACAACTACTTTGCAATCACAATCGTAGTCACCAATGTTGATCAATGGCCCACAAAAACTCAAACACAAGTGGTTTCCTAAGTGCAACGATAACTAGATAGAAAATGAAGGCTCGTAAAAGGTGATAGAAAATATGTATATAGAATGCACAACTACAGTGTAATCCACAATCGTAGTCACCAAAGTGTTGGTATGTGGCGACTGATCATGGTATACTGTATAGCCCATGGTGTAATGTACACCTTGGCCCCCTGTGATCACCGAAAAAGGGAAAAATCAATGGAAAAAGAAAAATCCGATTTTGTAGAACCCTAAAATCTGGAAGCTTCTAAGCTTGGTAAAAAAGGGCGTTCGGATGGGTATTTTCATGTATGATGAAAAACATGATTATTTGCAGAGATTGATTATCATAGGGTTGAGTGGGAGTCTCACGGCTGAGTGGGAGCAATGGCAGACGAGGGTAAGAAGGTTGAGAAGTTTAATGGGCAGAACTATCAGTTATGGAAGATGCAGATGGAGGACTATCTCTATCAGAAGGATTTATGGCAACCATTGGAAGGGAAAGCCAAGAAACCTGCAGCAATGTTAGATGAGGACTGGGAGATCTTGGATAGAAAGGCTCTTGGTAGTATTAGTCTATGCCTGGCACAATCGGTGGCATTTAATATTACAACAACAAAGACAACTCAAGAGTTGATGGAAACCCTAGCGAAGTTATATGAAAAGCCTTCCGCTTCGAATAAGGTATTTCTTATGAAGCGTTTATTTAATATGAAAATGGTAGAAGGTGGGTCAGTTACTGATCATTTGAATGAGTTTAATACGGTCACCAGTCAATTAACTTCTGTAAAAGTAAAATTTGATGAAGAAGTTAGGGCTCTTTTGATTCTGTGTTCTTTGCCTGAAAGCTTGAATAGCTTGGTAATGGCTATTAGCAATTTTGTTTCTGGTTCAATACATTGAAGTTTGATGATGTTGGTGTTATTTTGAGTGAGGAAATTCGTAGGAAAAGCTCAGGTGGAACATCCACATCAGGCAGTGTTTTGAATGCAGAAAGCAGGGGCAGAACAAAGGAGAGAGGAAACAATTCTGGAAATCATGGGAAGTCACGAGGAAAATCAAAGGATAAAAGGTCCCAATCCAGAGACAAGAGGGATTGCTGGTACTATGGTAAGCCGGGTCATTTGAAGAAAGATTGCTGGTCTCAGAAAAATAAAGATGCAGACAAAAAGGAAGGAAGCAAAGAGGCAAATGTGGTAAGTAATAAATCTGATGAGGATGCTTTGATTCTTTCCCTTGATAATGCTGATGATTCTTGGGTGTTAGATTCAGGGGCTTCATTTCATGCTACCCCCATAGAAGTTATTTTCTTGATTATGTCCAAGGGGATTTTGGGCTGGTTTATTTAGGAGATAACGAACCCTCGCCGATTGTTGGAAAGGGAAGAATCAAGATTAAGTTGTAGAATGGGAATCATTGGCTACTACGAGGTAAGGCATGTTCCAAAGTTAAGCAGAAATTTAATTTCAGCAGGGCAACTAGATGATGAAGGTTGTGTTGTTACATTTAGTGATAAAAATTGGAAGGTCACAAAAGGTGCCTTAGTAGTAGCAAAAGGTGTGAAAGTAGGCACCTTATATCTTTGTACAGGTCATACTGTTCCTCTACTTTAATTGTTAAAGAAAAGGGTCAATGTTCAGAATAGTTGCTGCAGTTAAGCAGGTAGAAGATCATACAGTTGCTGTGGACTCTGAATCATCACTGTGGCATAATAGACTTGGGCATATGAGTGCAAAAGGTATGAAAGTACTTCATTCAAATAATGTTTTACCAGGTCTAAAATGTGTTAATATGGATTTCTGTGAAAATTGTGTGTATGGAAAACAAAAGAGAGTTAGTTTTCTCAAGGATGGGAAGCAAAAGAAAGATGAGAAATTGGAGTTTGTGCATACAGATGTATGGGGACCAGCTCAGGTATCTTCTCTCGGTGGCTCTCTATATTATGTTACATTCATTGATGATGCAACTAGAAAGGTATGGATTTATTTCCTTAGGCAGAAATATGATGTATTTGAAACTTTCAAAAAATGGAGAAGCTTGGTTGAGAATGCGACGGGTAAAAAGATAAAATATCTCAGATCCGATAATGGTGGTGAGTATTGCAGAAAGAGTTTGAAGATTATTGTTCCTCTAATGGTATTTGTAGGTAGAAAACGGTTCCAAGGACTCCACAGGAAAATGGAGTGGCTGAGTGCATGAATAGGACAATAATAGAGCATGCATGGACTATGAGATTGCATGTTGGGCTGCCTTTAAAAATGTAGGCAGAGACTGTAAACACTGTTGTTTATTTAATCAACAGAGGTCCTTCTAATCCTCTGGGTTGTGGTATTCCAGAGAAAGCATGGAAAGGTAAGAAGGTGAGTTATTCTTTTCTAAAAACCTTTGGTTGTGAAGCATTTGCACATGTAGATTCTTAAAATAGAACCAAGCTTGATGCAAAATCAAAGAAATGTGTATTTGTTGGATATGGCATTGATGAATTTGGTTATAGGCTTTGGGATTTTGAAAATTAGAAAATTGTGAGAAGCAGGGATGTCATATTCAATGAAAAAGTGTTGTGCAAAGATCTGTTGCTGCAACATGAGAAGAAAGAAAATGATTATGTAGTGTTGGATGATATTCCCAACAATGATGTTTCAGTGCTTCCTCATGCTGGACAACAACAATAGCAACAAATACCACAAACTCCTGTTAGATGATCTTCAAGGTTAAGTAGACCTCCAGAAAGATTCTCTCCCTCTTTGTATACTATTATGTTAACTGATGCTGGTGAACCAGAATATTATGATGAAGCTATGCAAGTGGATACCAAGGTTCAGTGGGAGCATGGAATGAAAGAAGAAATGGACTCCTTACTGGAAAATCAGACTTGGGATTTATGCAAGTTGCTGCAGGTAAAAAGGCTTTTAGTTGTAAAGGGATTTGCACAGAAAAAGGGTATTGATTTTGATGAGATTTTTCTCCTGTTGTTAAAATGACTTCTATTCGTATTGTTTTAAGTATTGTGGTTGCTGAAGATTTGCATTTAGAACAGCTTGATGTTAAAACAACCTTTCTCCATGGTGATTTGGAAGAGGAAATATATATGGACAGCCACAAGGATTTGAGGTCAAAGGTAAGGAGAAACTAGTGTGCAGATTGAATAAAAGTTTATATGGCTTGAAGCAAGCACCTCGCAATGGTATTTGAAATTTGACAGTTTTATGGCTAAGCAAGGCTACAATAGGTGTAATTCGACCATTGTGTTTATTTTAAGAGGTTGGATAATGATAGCTACATTATTTTGTGTTTATATGTTGATGATATGCTTGTAGTGGGTCTAACATGGACCACATAATATAGTTGAAACAACAGTTAGCAAAGTCTTTTGCTATGAAGGATTTGGGGGCAGCAAAACAAATCCTTGGTATGAAAATTTGTAGAGATAGGAAAAATAGAAAATTGTTTTTATCTCAGGCTAATTATGTTGAAAAGGTGTTGCAGAGATTTCATATGGAGAATGCAAAAGCTGTCAGCACACCTTTGCCTAGTCATGTCAAATTGACTAAGGATATGTGTCCAAAGACACAAGAGGAGGAAGAAAAAATGTCCAAGGTACCATATGCTTCAGCTGTAGGTAGTTTGATGTATGCCATGGTATGCACAAGACCAGATATTGCACATGTTGTAGGAGTTGTTAGCAGGTATTTGAGTCATCCCGGAGTTGAGCATTGGAATGCAGTAAAATGGATTCTCAGGTACTTGAGAGGTACATCTAGTAAATGCTTATGTTTTGGGGGCTCTAACACTGATTTAAAGGGCTATGTTGACTCAGATTTGGCAAGGGATATAGATACCAGGCGGAGTACCACAGGTTATGTATTTACAGTTGGTGGTACAACAGTGAGTTGGATTTCTCGATTGCAGAAGGTGGTTGCTTTATCCACCACAGAGGCAGAGTATGTTACTGCAACAGAGGTGGCAAAGGAGATGATATGGCTGCAACTTTTCATGGATGAGTTGGGAAAACAACAGGCTGGAAATTACTTGTTTACAGACAGCCAAAGTGCTATACATCTTGCAAAAAATTCTGCTCTGCATTCTAAAACAAAACACATCCAGTTGAGATATCATTTCATTCGGTCATTGTTGGAGGATGGACAGGTTAAGCTGGACAAGATACATACAGATGTCAATTCAGCGGATATGTTTACGAAGGTAGTGACAAGGGAGAAGCTAAGCTCCTCTTCAGCTTCGGTTGGTCTTCAACGTTGAATTCAAGTATAACAAAGCAGCAAGGTTCAAGGTACTTATTTCCAGTGGTAGCTGTAATTATAGCAATGTCGTCCAGGATCAGTCTCCAAGTGGGAGATTGTTGGTATGTGGCGATTGATCATGGTATACTGTATAGCCCATGGTGTACTGTACACCCTAGCCCCCTGTCCTTGCCGAGGTCTGGGGCCGGGCTGGGCCCCGGGCGGGGGTTAGAGGGTGACAGCCCCCGAGAAAAATTTTCTTCCTACTTTTTCGCGTGATCACCGAAAAAGGGGGTTCAGATGGGTATTTTCAGTATAATGAAAAATGCGATTATTCACAAGATTGTACTAGGGTTTTTACTGGATAATAAAAGTATTGGAAGGCTGCGGTTTGGTGGATGTAGCCCGGATTGGGTGAACCACGTTAAATTCTCTGTGTTATGATTTATTTTGTGTATGTTTTAGTTTCTCTGTTTATTATATAAAATCTGCATTTAATTGTTAGATCTGCCATCTCTAACCCTAACACAAAGTTGATTAATGGCCCACAAAAAATCAAACATGAGCGGTTTCAAATGTATGGCTATAACTCAATAAAAAATTAAGGTTCATGAAAGGTTATTAAAAATATGCGACAAAATGCACAACTATAGTATAATGCTACACCATTGTCACCAAAGTTGCCTGATGGCTGACAAATACTTAAACATCCACAGTTTCCTAAATGCAACTATAATTCAACAGAAAAGGGAGGTTCGTGAAAGGCGATACAAAATACACGTACCAAATTGACAACTACAGTGTAATACACAATCGTAGTCTCCAAAGTTCATTGATGACCCTCAAAAACTCAAGCTAGGGCAGTTTCCTAAACGTGGCTATATCTTAACAAAAAATGAAGGTTCGCAAAACGCGATAGAAAACACGTGTGTAGAATGGATAACTATAGTGAAATCCACAATCGTAATCACCAAAGTTGATTGAGGGCTCATGAAAACTCAAGCACGAGCAGTTTCCTAAATGTGGCTATAACTCAACAAAAATTGAAGGTTCACGAAAGGCAATAGAAAATATGTGTATAGAGTGCACAACTACAGTATAATCCAAAATCATAGTCACCAAAGTTGATCGATGGCCCATGAAAACTCAAAAACGAGCGGCTTCCTAAGTGCGGCTATAACGCAAGGAAAAATGAAGTTTCGAGAAAGGTGATAGAGAATACACTTACAGAATGCAGAACTACAATGTAATCCACAATCATAGTCATCAAAGTTTATTGATGGCCCACAAAAACTCAAACATGAGCGGTTTCATAAATGCGGCTATAACTCAACAACAAATGAAGGTTTACAAAAGGCAATAGAAAATATGTGTATAGAAAAAACAACTACAGTGTAATCCAATATCGTAGTCACCAAAGTTGAATGATGGCCCACGAAAACTCAAATAGGAGTGGTTTCCTAAATGCAACTATAACTCAACAAAAGTTGAAGGTTCACAAAAGGGTGATAGGACATAAGTGTACAAAATTGACAACTATAGTGCAATCCACAATCATAGTCACCAAAGTTGATTGATGGCCCACGAAAATTCAAACACAAGTGGTTTCCTAAATGTGGCTCTAACTCAACAAAAAATTAAGGTTCACGATAGTGGATAGAAAATACGCATTCATAACATACAACAACAGTGCAATCCACAATCATACTCACCAAAGTTGATCGATGGCCAATGAAAACTCAAACATGAGCGGTTTCCTAAGTGTAGCTATAACTCAACGAAAAATTAAGGTTTGCAAAATGCGATAGAAAATACATGTATATAATGCACAACTACAGTGTAATTCACAATCGTAGTCACCAAAGTTGATCAATAGCCTGCGAAAACTCAAACACAATTGTTTTCCTAAATGCGACAATGACTCAACAAAAAATGAAGGTTTGTGAAAGATGATAAAAAAATTTGCATACAAAACGCACTACTACAGTATAATCCACAATCGCAGTCACCAAAGTTAATTGATGGCCCAACAGAACTCAAACATGAGCGGTTTCGTAAATGTGACTATAACTCAACAAAAAATGAAATTTTGTGACAGGAAATAGAAAATACACGTATAGAATGTGCAACTACAGTGAATTCACAAGCATAGTCACCAAAGTTGATCGATGGCCCACGAAAACTCAAACTCGTGTTGTTTCCTAAATGTGGCTATCACTCAACAAAAAATGAAGGTTCATGAAAGGCGATAGAAAATACACTTACAAAATGGACAAGAATAGTGCAATCCATAATCGTAGCCATCAAAGTTGAATGATGGCCCATGAAAACTCAAATACGAGCGGTTTCCTAAATGAAGTTATAACTCAACGAAAAATGAAGGTTCGCAAAAGTCGATAGAAAATACGCATATAGAATGCACAATTACAGTGTAATCCACAATCGTAGTCACCAAAGTTGATCAATGGCCCATGAAAACTCAAACACAAGCGGTTTTCTAAATGCGGCATAAGTTAAAAAAAATGAAGGTTCGCAAAAGGTAATAGAAAATAAGTGTGTGTAATGCACAACTACAGTGTAATCCACAAGCATATTCACCAAAGTTGATCGGTGCCCAAGAAAACTCAAACTCAAACTTTTTCCTACATGTAGTTATAACTCAACAAAAAATGAAGGTTCGTGAAAGGAGATTAAAAATATTCATACAGAATGTACAACTATAGTAAATTCTGCAGTCATAGTGACCAAAGTTGATGGATTGCCCACAAATACTCAAACATGGGCGGTTTTCTAACTGAGGCTATAACTCAACAAAAAAAAAAGTTTCATAAAAGGCAATAGAAAATACATGTATAGAATGCACAATTACAGTGTAATCCACAATCATAGTCACCAAAGTTGATCAATAGCCCACAAAAACTCAAACATGAAAACCGAAACTAGAGCGGTTTCCTAAATGCAGCTATAACTCAACAAAAAATGAACATTCGCAAAAGGTTATAGAAAATACACGTATAGCTGCATTTACAAATATGCAAATTTTTTAACTTTCTTGGGCCATCGATCCACTTTGGTGACTAGGATTGTGGATTACACTGTAGTTGTGCATTTTATACACTTATTTTCAATCGCCTTTCGCGAATCTTCATTTTTTGTTGACTTATAGCCGCATTTAGGAAAACGCTTGGGTTTGAATTGTTGTGTGCCATCGATCAACATTGGTGATATGATTGTGTGTTTTACAAAATCTCTTCATCACACCAACACCTATTAAACCCATATTTTCAATTTTCCCAAAGAATATTATTTCGTAGATTCTATTTTTGAGGGGTTCTTGCATGTTACTGAAAAATTAATTTTTAGAAAAAATTACGATTTGGGTTTATTCAGAACGATATTCTTTACAAAACCCATTACTCATAATTTCGACAAATAGATTAATTTTTTTTACCTCTATTACCTCTATACTTCTACTTTTAAAATAAAATTATATCCTTTTCAAGAATAACTTAGTTTTCCAAAAAATGGATGATCTGGGTCTTTTTAGCACACAACAACCTATAAAAACCATATTTCAATTTTCCCAAAAAAAATTGTTTCTTAGATTCTATTTTTGAGGGGTTCTTGCAGGTTGGTGAAAAATTAGTTTTCCAAAAAGAGGACGATTTGCATGTGTTCAGAACGACATTGCCTAAAAAACCCATTTCTCAAAATTTTCATAAAAAAATTTAAAAAAATTTCCTTGGTTACCTGTACTGCTTCTACCTTTCAAAAAAATCTATCTTTTTCAAGAACTTATTTAAAAAATAAATAGACGATCTGGGCGTCTTTAGATGTCAAGCATCTATAAAACTCCAACACGAGCTTTTTCTTAACTGCAGCTATAACTCAACAAAAAATGAAGGTTCGCGAAAGGCGATAGAAAATACATGTATATAATGCATAACTAGAATGTAATCCAAAATCCTAGTCACCAATGTTGATCAATGGCACACAACAATTCAAACCCAAGCGTTTTCCTAAATGCGGCTATAACTCAACAAGAAATGAAGATTCTTGCAAGGAAATTAAATAATATACGTACAAAATGCAAAACTACAGTACAATCCATAATCATAGTCACCAAAGTTGATCGATGGCCCACAAAAACTCAAACATGTGGTACTTCCTAAATGCAACTATAACTCAACAAAAAAGAACATTCACGAAGGGCAATAGAAAATATGCGTGTTAAATGCACAACTAAAATGTAATCCACAATCATAATCACCAAAGTTGACCAATGGCCTACGAAAACTAAAACACGAGCAGTTTACTAAGTGCAGCTATAACTCAATGAAAAATGAAGGTTCGTGAAAGGTGATAGAAAATACGTGTATAGAAGGCACAAATACAATGTTATGCACAATCACAGCCACCAAATTTGATAGATGGCCCACAAAATGGACAACTACAGTGCAATCCATAATTGTTGTGAGCAAAGTTGATCGTTGGCCCACAAAAAATCAAACACGAGCGATTTTCTAAGTGTAGTTATAAATCAATGAAAAAAGAAGGTTCACAAAAGTTGATAAAAAATACGTCTATAGAATGCACAACTACAGTGTCATCCATAATTGTAGTCACCAAAGTTGACTGATGGCCCACACAAACTCAAACACGAGCGTTTTCCAAAATACGACTATAACTCAACAAAAAATGAAGGTTCATGAAAGGAGATTAAAAATATGCATACAAATTCCACAAATAAAGTGCAATCCATAATTGTAGTCACCAAAGTTGATTGATGGCCCACAAAAACTCAAACATGAGCGGTTTCCTAAATGCGGCTATAACTCGACAAAAAATGAAAGTTCGTGAAAGGCGATAGAGAATACTTGTATAGAATGCAACCCTACAGTTTAATCAACAAGCATAGTCAACAAAGTTGATCGATGCCCCACGAAAATTCAAACTTGAGCGGTTTCTTAAATGCGGCTATAACTCAACAAAAAATGAATGTTCGCAAAAGGCGATACAAAATACGTGTACATAATGGACAATTATGGTGCAATTCGCAATCTTAGTCACTAAAGTTGATCGATGGCTTAAGAAAACTCAAACATAAGTTGTTTCCTAAATGCGGCTATAACTCAATTAAAAATAAATGTTCACAAAAGGCAATAGAAAATACGCGTAAAGAATGGACAAGTATAGTGCAATCAACAATTGTAGTCACCAAAGTTGATTGATTGCACACAAAAACTCAAACATGAGGGGCTCCCTACATGCGGCTATAACTCAAAAAAAAATGAAGATTCGTGAAAGGAAATGAAAAATACACGTATAGAATGCACAACTATACTGTAATCCACAAGCGTAGTCACCAAATTTGATCGATGGCCCACAAAAACTCAAACTCGAGTGGTTCCTTAAATGTGGCTATAACTCAACAAAAAATGCAGGTTCACGAAAAGCGATAGAAAATAAGTGTATAGAATGCACAACTACAGTAATCCACAATCGTAGTCACCAAAGTTGTTCAAGGGACCAAAGAAATTGAAACACAACCGCTTTCCTAAATGCGACTTTAACTCAAGAAAAAAATTAAGGTTCATGAAAGGCAATTAAAAATAGGTGTATAGAATGCACAACTACAGTGTAAGCCACAATCGTATTCACCAAACTTTATTGATGGCCCACAAAAACTCAAACATGAGTGGTTTCCTAAATGCGCCTATAACTAAAAAAACATGAAGGTTCACGAAATGCAATAGAAATTACGCATACATAATGGTAAACTATAGTGCAATCCACAATCGTAGTCACCAAAGTTGATGAATGGCCACGGAAAACTCAAACACGAGCGGTTTCCTAAATGTGGCTATAACTCAAAAAAAATGAAGGTTCGTGACAGATGATAGAAAATATGCGTATAGAATGCACAACTACATTGTAATCCATGAGCATAGTCACCAAAGTTGATCAATGGCCCACTAAAACTCAAACTCGTGCGGTTTCCTAAATGCGCCTATAACTCAATGAAAAATGAAAGTTCTTGAAAGGTGATAGAAAATACGTGTATAGAATGTGCAACTATAGTGTAATCCACAATTGCAGTCACCAAAGTTGACCGATGGCCCACCAAAACACAAACACGAGAAATTTTCTATGTGCGGCTATAACTCAACAAAACATGAAGGTTCATGAAAAGCGATAGTAAATACGTGTACAAAATGGACAACTATAGTGCATCCACAATCCTACTCACCAATGTTGATTCATGGCCAATAAAAACTCAAACATAAGCGGTTTCCTAAATGCGGCTATAACTCAACAAAAAATCAATTTTCGCAAAAGGCGATAGAAAATTAGCAGTTATAATGCACAACTATAGTGCAATCCACAAGCGTAGTCACAAAAGTTGATCAATGGCCCACAAAAACTCAAACTCAAGCGGTTTCCTAAATGCGGCTATAACTCAAAAAAAAATGAAGGGTCACAAAAAGCAATAGAAAATACATGTAGAGGATGGATAACTATAGTACAATCCACAATTGTAGAAAATACGAGTATAGAATGCACAATTATAGTTTAATCCACAATCATAGTCACCAAAGTTGATCAAAGTTGATCGATGGCGTATGAAAACTCAAACATGAGCATTTTCCTATATGTGGGTATAACTCAACAAAAAATGAAGGTTCTTGAAAGGCGATAGAAAATACGCATATAGAATTCACAACTATAGTGTTATCCACAAGTGTAGTCACCAAAGTTGATGAATGGCCCAAGAAAACTCAAACACGAGTGGTTTCCTAAGTGCACATATGACTTTACAAAAAATGAAGGTTTGCGAAAGGCGATAGAAAATACGTGTATAGAATGCACAACTACTTTGTAATCCATAAGTGTAGTCGCCAAAGTTGATCGATGGCCCACAAAAACTCAAACTCGAGTGGTTTCCTAAATGCGGCTATAAGTCAACAAAAAATGAATGTTCATTAAAAGCGATTAAAAATATACGTACAAAATGCAGAACTACATTACAATCCACAATCATAGACACCAAACATGTCAATGGCCCATGAAAACTCAAACACGAGCAGTTTCCTAAATGCGGCTATAACTTTGTAAAAAATGAAGATTCACGAAAGGCGATAGAAAATACATGTACATAATGGAAACTATAGTGCAATCTACAATTGTAGTCACCAAAGTTGATCAATGGCCCACGAAATCTCAAACACGAGCGGTTTCCAAAGTGTGGCTATAACTTAAATAAAAATGCATGTTTGCGAAAGGCGATAGAACATATGAGTATTGAATGCACAACTACAGTGTAATCCACAATCATAATCACCAAAATTGATCGATGGCCCGTGAAAATTCAAACACAAGTGTTCTCCTAAATGTGGCCATAACTCAGCAAAAAATGAAGGTTCGTGAAAGATGATTAAAAATATGTGTACAAAATGCAGAACAACAGTACAATTGCAAATGGTAGTCACCAAAGTTCATTGATGGCCCACAAAAACTCAAACATTAGCGGTTTCCTAAATGTCGATATAACTCAACAAAAAATGAAGGTTTGCGAAAAACAATAGAAAATACATCTATCGAATGCACAACTATAGTCTACAAATGCCATTTCTTAGATTTTTCATAAAAATATTCAAAAAAATTGCCTCTAATAACTCTACTGCTTCTACTGGGGCGCCGGTCCTAGCTCAGTTGGTTAAGGTGTTCCCTGTAGCAGGGTGCCCACCATGGGTTCGACTCTCCGGTGCTCCCGTGGTACCGGTTGGTGTGTCCCGCAAGCACTGCCGGTCATGGTAAAAAGTTTACCGGCGGTGGGGGGTTATATGGAGGGCCGTGCTGCACCCGATTCCCCTCATTAAAAAAAACTCTACTGCTTCTACTTTTTTTAAAAATATCTTTTTCAAGAATAACTTATTTTTTCCAAAAGCGGACAATCTGGGTCCCTTTAGCACATGAGCACTATAAAAACCACATTTTGATTTTCACAAAAAAAATTGTTTCGTAGATTATATTTTTGAGGGTTTCTTGCATGTTGTTAAAAATAAGTTTCTCGAAAAAAAAACGATTTGGGTTTACTTAGAATGACATTCTCTACAAAACCCATTTCTCATATTTTTCATAAAAATATTAAAAAAAATTGCCTCTGTTACCTCCACTGCTTCTACTATTCAAAACAATCTATCTTTTTCAAGAAACAACTTATTTTTTCAAAAACTGGACAATCTGGGTCTCTTTAGCACACAAGTACCTATAAAACCCTTATTTTTTATTTTCCAAAAAAAAAAGTGTTTCATAGATTCTATTTTTGAGGGGTTCTTGTATGTTTGTGAAATATTAGTTTTCCAAAATAAGGACAATTTGGGTCTATTCAGAATGACATTCTCTACAAAACCCATTCTCAGATATTTCATAAAAAGATTTAAAAAATTTGCCTCTATTACCTCTACTGCTTCTACTTTTCAAAAACAACTTAATATTTTAAAAACAGACGAATTGAATCTCTTCAGCACACCAGCACCTACAAAACCCATATTTTTGATTTCCCCAAAAACAATTGTTTTGTAGATTCTATTTTTGAGGGGTTCTTGATGTTGGTGAAAAATTAGTTTTTCGAAAACATAGGCCGATCTAGGTGTACTCAGAATGACATCTATACAAAAGCCATTTCTTAGATTTTGCATAAAAAGATTCAAAAAATTTACCTCTGTTACTTGTACTTTTCAAAATATCTATATTTTTCAATAATATTAACTTGTACTTTTCAAAATATCTATTTTTTTCAATAATAACTTATTGTTAAAAAAATTAGACGATCTGGGTCTTTTTAGCACACAAGCACCTATAAAACCCATATTTCAATTTTCCTAAGAAAAATTGTTTCGTAGATTCTATTTTTAAGGGATCTTGCATGTTAAAAAATTAGTTTTTCGAAAAAAGGAAGATCTAGGTCTACTTAGAACGACAATCTCTACAAAACCCATTTCTCAGATTTTTCAAAAAAAGATTCAAAAATTTCACTTTGTTACCTCCACTACTTCTACTTTTCAAAAAAAACTATCTTTTTCAAGAACACCTTATTTTTAAAAAAAACTGGACGATCTAGGTCTCTTGAACACACGAGTATCTATAAAACCCATATTTTCGATTTTCCCAGAAAAAATAGTTTCGTAGATTCTATTTTTGAGGGTTACTTGCATGTTAGTGAAAAATTAGTTTTTCAAAAAAGGAAGATTTGTGTCTACTCAGAATGACATGCTTTACAAAACCCATTTATTAGGTTTTTTATAAAAAGATTAAAAAAAATTACCTTTATTCCTCTACTGCTTCTACTTTTCAAAAAAATCTATCTTTTTCAATCAACTTTGGAGACTTCGATGGTGGATTATAATATAGTTGTGCATTTTGCAAACATATTTTGAATCACCTTTCACGAATCTTCATTTTGTGTTGAGTTATACCCGCATTTAGGAAAACTCTCGTGTTTGTGTTTTCATGGGCCATCAATCAACTTTAGTGACTATGATTTTGGATTACACTGTAGATATGTATTCTATACACGTATTTTCTATCCTCTCTCTCGAACCTTCATTTTTCGTTGAGTTATCTCTGCACTTAGGAAATTGCTCATGTTTTTCGTTTCCATGGGGCATCGCTCAACTTTTGTGACTACACTTGTGGATTACACTATAGTTGTGCATTCTATACATGTATTTTCTATCGCCCTTCGTGAACCTAGATTTTTTTTTAGTTATAGCCGCATTTAGGAAACTGCTCGTGTTTGAATTTTCATGGCCCATTGATCAACTTCGGCGAGTACGATTGTGGATCTCACTATAGTTGTGAATTCTATATTTGTATTTTCTTTCCCCTTTTGCGAACCTTCATTTTTCGTTGAGTTATAGGTGTATTTAGGAAACCGATTGTGTTTGAGTTTTTCATGGGCCATCAATTAATGTTGGTGACTATGATTGTGCATGGCACTATAGTTGTGCATTCTAAATACTTATTTTCTATGACCTTTTGTGAACCTTCACTTTTCACTGAGTTATAGCCATATTTAGGAAATAGCTCTTGTTTTAGCTTTTGTGGGCCATCAATCAACTTTGGCAACTATGCTTGTGGATTACACTTTAGTGGTGCATTCTATATACGTATTTTCTATTGCCTTCGATGAACCTTGACTTTTTTTTGAGTTATAGCCGCATTTAGGAAACCGCTCATGTTTGAGTTTTCGTGGGCCATCGATCAACTTTGGTGACTACGATTGTGGATTGCACTGTAGTTTTGCATTTTGTATGCATTTTTTTAAAGTTCTATCTGCATTTCAAAATCCTCAAGTGCTTGAGTTTTCATGGGCCCCAGATCAACTTCGATGATTACGATTGTGGATTGCACTGTAGTTGTCCATTATGTCCCTATATTTTCTATTGCCTTTCGTGATCCTTCACTTTTTGTTGAGTTATAGCCACATTTAGGAAATGACTTGAGTTTGAGTTTTAGTGGGCTATCGATCAAATTTGGTGACTACACTTGTGGATTGCACTATAGTTATGCATTTTATACGCTTATTTTTTATCACCTTTCATGAACCTTTTTTTTTTTTTTGCGTTATAGCCATTTAGGAAACCACTTCAGTTTGAGTTTTTGTCAGCCATTGATCAACTTTGGTGACTACTATTTTTTATTACACCTATTCTATACACATATTTTGTATCACCTCTCGACAACCTTGATTTTTTTTGAGTTATAGCGATATTTAGGAAACCGCTCATGTTTGAGTTTTGTGGGCCATTAATCAACTTTGGTGACTACGATTGTGGATTGTACTATAGTTGTTCATTCTATACGTATATTTTAAATCACCTTTCATGAAGCTTCATTGTTTGTTGAGTTTTAGCCGCATTTAGGAAAACGCTCGTGTTTGAGTTTTCATTGGCCATCGATCATCTTTGGTGACTACGATTGTGGATTGCACTGTACTTGTGCATTCCAAACACATATTTTCTATCGCCTTTCGTGAAACTTCATTTTTTGTTGAGTTATAGCTGCACTTAAGAAATCGCTCGTGTTTTAGTTTTCATGTGCCGTCCATCAACTCTGGTTACTACAATTGTGGAGTGCACTTTAGTTTCCCATTTTGTACTTTTATTTACCATCACCTTTCACAAAGCTTTATTTTTTGTTGAGTTATAGCCGCATTTAGGAAACTGTTCATGATTGAGTTTTAATGGGCAATCGATCAAGTTTGGTGACTACAATTGTGCATTGCACTGTAGTTGTGAATTCTATAGGCGTATTTTCTATCCTATTTCTTGAACATTAATTTTTTGTTGAGTTGTAGCCGCATTTAGGAAACCACTCTTGTTTCAAGTTTCATGGGCCACTGATCAACTTTGGCAACTACGATTGTGGATTGTATTGTAGTTGTGTATTTTGTAAGCTTATTTTTAAACACCTTTCATGAACGTTCATTTTTCGTTCAGTTATACCTGCATTTAGGAAAGAACTCATGTTTGAAATTTCTTAGGCCCTCGATCAACTTTCCTGACTACAATTGTGGATTACAGTATAGTTGTGCATTGTATACGCGTATTTTCTACCACCTTTCAAAAAACTTCATTTTTCATTGAGTTATACCAACACTTAGGAAACCGCTTGTGTTTGAATTTTTTTGGGATATCGATCAATTTTGGTGACTACGATTGTGGAATGCACTATAGTTCTCCATTCTGGACACGTATTTTCTATTGTCTTCCATGAAAACTCAAACACGAGTGGTTTCCTAAATGTTGTTATAACTCAACAAAAAATGAAGGTTCGTGAAAGGAGGATAGAAAATATGCTTATAGAATT
This sequence comes from Sequoia sempervirens, assembly GCA_007258455.2. Classification (NCBI taxonomy): domain Eukaryota; kingdom Viridiplantae; phylum Streptophyta; class Pinopsida; order Cupressales; family Cupressaceae; genus Sequoia; species Sequoia sempervirens. Next base: position 162,508,733 of record VDFB02281492.1, read on the forward strand.
GACAACTATAGTTCAACCCATAATCATAGTCACGAAAGTTGATTAGTGGCCCACAAAAACTCAAACACAAGCGGTTTCCTAATTGCGGCTATAATTCATCAAAAAATGAGGGTCCACAAAAGCCAATAGAAAATATGCGTACATAATGGATAACTGCAGTGCAATCCACAATTGTAGTCACCATAGTTGATCGATGGTCCACGAAAATTAAACACGAGCATTTTCCTAAATGCAACTATAACTAAACAAAAAATTAAGGCTCGCGGAAGGTGGTTAAAAATATACGTACTGAATGCAACCTCTCATGTTTGATTTTTTGTGGGCCGTCAATCAACTTTGGTGACTACAATTGTGGATTACACTATGGTTATGCATTCTATACATGTATATTCTATCGCCTTTTATGAACATTCATTTTTTGTTGAGTTATAGCCACATTTAAAAAACCCCTTGAGTTTAAGTTTTCATAGGCCATCGTTCAATGTTGGTGAATAAGGTTGTGGAGTACACTATAGTTGTGCATTCTATACGTATATTTTCTATTGCCTTTCGTGAATCTTCATTTTTTTGAGTTATAACTGCATTTAAAAAACTGCGCATGTTTGCATTTTTTTGGGCCATCGATCAACTTTGGTGACTACGATTGTGGATTCTGCTCTACTTGTGCATTTTGTATGCATATTTTTAAATTCCTTTCATGACCCTTCATTTTTTATTGAGTTATAGCCACATTTAGGAGAACACTCATGTTTGAGTTCATGGGCTATCGATCAACTTTGGTGACTATGATTGTGGATTACATTGTAGTTGTACAAGCATTTTGTACACGTATTTTCTATTGCATGTCGTGAACCTTGATTTTTCATTGAGTTATAGTTGCACTTAGGAAACCGCTCATGTTTGAAATTTCATGAGCCATCATTCAACTTTGGTTACTACAATTGTGGATTGCACAATACTTAACCATTTTGTACGTGTATTTTCTATCGCCTTTCGCAAACCTTCATTTTTTGTTCAGTGATAGCAACATTAGGAAACCGCTCGAGTTTGAGTTTTCGTGGGCCATTGATCAAGTTTGCTTACTATGCTTGTGGATTACACTATAGTTGTACATTCTATATACATATTTTCTATCGCCTCTCGCGAACCTTCATTTTTTGTTGAGTTATAGTCACATTTACCAAACTGCTCATGTTTGAGTTTTTCTAGGCCATCAATCAACTTTGGTGACTACGATTGTGGATTATACTATAGTTGTGCATTTTTATGCAAATTTTCTATTGTCTTTCGTACCTTCATTTTTTGATAAGTTATAGTTGCATTTATGAAAACGCTCGTGTTTGAGTTTTCTTGGGCCATCAATCAACTTTGGAGACTATGATTGTGGATTACACTATAGTTGTGCATTATATGATTTTCGTTGTTTTCATGGGCCATCGACCAACTTTGGTGAGTATGATTGTAGATTGCACTATAGTTGTCCATTCTATAGGTGTATTTTCTATTGCCTTTTGCGAACCTTCATTTTTTGTTGAGTTATAGCCGCATTTAGGAAACTGCTCATATTTGAGATTTTGTGTGCCATCAATCAACTTTGGTGATTAGAATTGTGGATTACATTCTAGTTATACATTCTATACACGTATTTTCTATCGCTTTTCATGAATTTTCATTTTTTGTTGAATTATAGCCACATTTACGAAACCTTGCATGTTTGTGTATTTGTGGGCCATCAATTCACTTTAGTGACTACAATTGTGGATTGTATTTTAGTTGTGCATTGTGTACGCCTATTTTTAATTGCATGTCACGAACCTTCTTTTATTGAGTTATCACCTCTTTTTTGAAAAAATAAGTTATTCTTGAAAAACATAGATTTTTTAAAAAAGTAAAAGCCATAGAGGTAACAAAGGTAAATTTTTTAATTCCTTTTATGAAAAATCTAAGAAATGATTTTTGTAGAGCATGTCATTCTAAGTAGACCCAGATCGTCCTTTTTTTGAAAAGCTAATTTTTTACCAACATCCAAGAACCCCTAAAATATAAAATCTACAAAATAGTTTTTTTTTTTTAAAATTTAAAAATATATGTTTTATAGGTGCTCGACAGCTAAAGACATGCAGATCATTTGTTTTTTTTCAATAAGTTGTTCTTGAAAAAGATAGATTTTTTTTAAAGTAGAAGCAATAGAGGTAACAAAGGCAAATTTTTTAAATCTTTTTATCAAAACATATGACAAATGGGTTTTGAAAAGAATATTCTTATGAATACACCCAGATCATACTTTTTTCGGAAAACAAATTTTTAACCAACATGCAAGAACCCCTCAAAAATAAAATCTACGAAATAATTTTTTTTGGGAAAATCGAAAATATGGATTTTATAGGTGTTGGTGTCCTAAAGAGATTTAGATCGTCCATTTTTTTCAAAAAATAAGTTGTTTTTGAAAAAATAAACTCAAAGACGACCGGTTTCCTAAATGCAGCTATAACTCAACAAAAAATGAAGGTTTACAAAAGGCGATAGAAAATTAGCATGCATAATGCACAACTACAGTGCAATCCGCAATCGTAGTCACCAAACTTGATCGATGGCCCACGAAAATTCAAACACGAGTGTTTTTCCTAAATGCAGGTATAATTCAACAAAAATTAAAGGTTTGTGAAAGGAAATTAAAAATATGCGTACAAAATGCAAAACTACAGTAAAGTCCACAATCATTGTCACGAAACTTAATCGATGGCTGACGAAAACTCAAACACGAGCGTTTTCCTAAATGCAGCTACAACTCAACAAAAAATGAAGGTTCGTGAAAGGCAATTAAAAATATGTGTACAAAATGCATAATTATAGTAAAAACCAAAATCGTAGTCACCAAAGTTGATCGATGGCCCAAGAAAACACAAATACAAGTGTTTTCCTAAATACCTCTATAACTCAAAAAAAATAAAGGTTCGCAAAAAGTGATAGAAAATACATGTATAGAATGTACAATTACATTGTAATCCACAAGTGTAGTCACCAAAGTTGATTGATGGCCCTAAAAAATTCAAACACGAGTGGTTTCCTAAATGCGGTTATAACTCAACAAAAAATAAAGGTTCACGAAAGGAAATAGAAAATATGCGTACAAAATGGACACCTATAATGCAATTCACAATCGAAGTCACCAAAGTTGATCGATGGCCCACAAAAACTCAAACACGAGCGGTTCCCTAAATGCGGCTATAAACCAACGAAAAATGATGGTTTGCAAAAGGCAATAGAAAATACGTGTATAGAATGCACAACTAAAGTGTAATCTACCAGCGCAGTTACGAAGGTTGATTGATGGCCCATGAAAACTCAAACTCGAGCGGTTTCCCAAATGTGGCTATAACTCAACAAAAAAAGAGGGTTTGCAAAAGGCAATAGAAAATACACATACAAAATGGACAACTACAATGCAATCAGTAATTGTAGTCACCAAAGTTGATCGATAGTCCATGAAAACTCAAATAAGAGCAGTTTCCTAAGTGTAGCTATAACTAACTAAAAAATGAAGGTTCATGAAAGGCGATAGAAAATATGCATATACAATGGACAACTATAGTGTAATCTATAATCATAGTCGCCAAAGTTGATCGATGGCCCATGAAAACTCAAACATAAACATTTTCCTAATTGCGGCTATAACTAAACAGAAATTGAAAGTTCATGAAAGACGATTTAAAATATGCGTACATAATGCACAACTATAGTACAATCCAGAATCATAGTCACCAAAGTTGATTTATGGCCGACAAAAACTCAAACATGAGCAGTTTCCTAAATATGGCTATAACTAAACAAAAATGAAAGTTTTGTGAAAGGCGATAGAAAATTAGCGTTCATAATGTACAACTAGAGTGCAATCCATAATCGTAGTCACCAATTTGATCAATGGCCCACGAAAACTCAAACACGAGCATTTTCCTAAATGTGGCTATAACTAGAAAAAAAAGTTAAAGGTTCGTGAAAGGCGATTAAAAATATGTGTACAAAATGCACAACTACAGTACAATCCACAATCGTAGTAATCAAAGTTGATCGATGGCCCATGAAAACTCAAATTCAAGTGGTTTCCTAAATGCGGCTATAACTCAACAAAAAATGAAGGTTTGTGAAAGGCGATAGAAAATACAGTTATAACTAAACAAAAAATGAATGTTTATGAAAGATGAATAAGAATATGGGTGCAAAATACACAATTACAATACAATTCACAATCATATTCACCAAAGTTGATCGATGGCCCACGAAAACTCAAATACGAGCGGTTTCCTAAACACGGCTATAACTCAACAAAATGGACAACTACAGTGCAATCCACAATGGTAGTCACCAAAGTTGATCGATGGCCCATGAAAACTCAAACATGAGCAGTTTCCTAAATGAGGCTATAACTCAACGAAAAATGAAAGTTTGCAAAAGGCGGTAGAAAATACGCGTATAGTGTAATCCTCAATCGTAGTCACCAAAGTTGATCGATAGCCCACAAAAACTCAAACATGAGAGTTTTCCTAACTCAACGAAAATTGAAGGTTTGTGAAAGGCTATAGAAAATACATTACATATTGGACAACTACAATGCTATGGACAATCAGAAATATAAAGGTTGATCGCCCACGAAAACTCAAATACGAGCGGTTTCCTAAATGCGGCTATAACTCACTGAAAATAGAACGTTCGCAAAAGGAAATAGAAAGTATGCATACAAAATGGACAACTACAATGCAATCCACAATTGTAGTCACCAAAGTTGATCAATGGCCCATGAAAACTCAAACACGAGTGGTTTCTTAAATGCAACTATAACTAAACAAAAAATGAAGGTTTGCAAAATTTAATAGAAAATACACATACAAAATGGAGAACTATAGTGTAGTCTACAATCGTAGTCACCGAAGTGTATCAATGGCCCATGAAAAACTCAAATACGAGTGGTTTCCTTAGTGTGGATAGTTCAATGAAAAATGAATCTTTTCGAAAGCTGATAGAAAATACGCATAAAGAATGCACAACTATAGTGTAATCCATAATTGTAGTCACCAACGTTGATCAATGGCCTACCAAAACTCAAACACAAGTAGTTTCCTATGTGCGCCTATAATTGAACAAAAAACGATACTTGTCACCAAAGTTGATAGTAATCCACAATCGTAGTCACCAAAGTTGATCGATGGCCCACTAAAACTCAAACACAAGCAGTTTCATAAATGCGGGTATAATAACTCAATAAAAAATAAAGGTTCACAAAAGGTGATAGAGAATACACGTACACAATGTACAACTATAGTTCCATCCACAATCCTAGTCACCAAAGTTGATTGATGGCCTATGAAAACTCAAACACGAGCAGTTTCCTATGTGTGGCTATAACTCAACTAGAAATAAAGGTTCGCGAAAGGTGATAGAAACTACATGTACAAAATGGACAACTACAGTGCAATCCACAATCGTAGTCACCAAAGTTGATCGATGGCCAATAAAAACTCAAACATGAACAGTTTTGTAAATGCAGCTATAACTCAAAAAAAAATTAAGATTCTCAAAAGGTGATAGAAAATAAGCTTATAAAATGCACAACTATAGTGTAATCCACAATCGTAGTCACTTAAATTGATTGATGGCTCAAGAAAACTCAAACACGAGCAGTTTCCAAAATGCGGCTATAACTCAATAAAAAATGAAGGTTCATGATAAACGATAGAAAATACGCATATGAAATGGACAACTACAGTTCAATCCACAATCATAGTCACCAAAGTTGATTGATAGCCCACGAAAATTCAAACATTTTCCTAAATATGGCTATAACTCAATTAAAAAGGAAGGTTTGTGAAAGGGGATAAAAAATATTTGTACATAATGCACAACCACAGTACAATCCACAAGAGTAGTCACCAAAGTTGATCGATGGCCTAGAAAAACTCAAACATGAGCAGTTTCCTAAATGCAGCTCTCAACAAAAATTGAAGGTTCGTGAAAAGCAATAGTAAATATGCGTACAAAATGCACTACTACATCTTAATCAAGAATCGTAGTCACCAAAGTTGATCGATAGCCCACAAAAACTCAAACATGAGCGGTTTCCTAAATGTGGCTATCTCAACAAAAAATGAAGGTTTCCAAAAGATGATAGAAAATGCGCGTACAGATTGGACAACTACAGTGCAATCCAAAATCGTAGTCACCAAAGTTGATCAATGGCCAAGAAAAACTCAAACATGAGCATTTTCCTAAATGCCGCTATAAGTAAAAAAAATGAAGATTTGTGAAAGGCAATTAAAAATATGCGTACAAAATGAACAAGTATAGTACAATCCACAATCGTAGTCACCATAGTTTATTGAAGGCCCACAAAAACCCAAACATGAGTTGTTTCGTAAATGCAGCTATAACTAAACAAAAAAGGAAGATTTTCTGAACGCAATAGAAAATACACGTATAGAATGCACAACTACAATGTAATCCACAATCGTACTCACCAAAGTTGATAGATGGCCCACTAAAACTAAAACATCAGTAGTTTAATAAATGTAGCTTTAACCTAACAAAAAATAAAGGTTCGCGAAAGGCGCTAAAAAATACAGGTACAAAATTAGCAAATACAGTGCAATCCACAATCGTAGTTACCAAAGTTGATCGATGTCCCATGAAAACTCAAACACGAGGATTTTCCTAAGAGCGGCTATAACTCAATGAAAAATGAAGGTTCACGAAAGGCAATAGAAAATATGCATATACAATGCACAACTACAATGTAATCCACAATCCTAGTCACGAAAGATGATCGATAGCCCACAAAAACTCAAACACGAGCTGTTTCCTAAATGTGGCTATAACTCAACAAAAAATCAAGGTTCACAAAAAGCAATAGAAAATACACATGCATAATAGACAACTATAGTATAATCCACAATCCTAGTGAACAAAGTTGATTCATGGCCAACAAAAACTCAAACTCGAGCGGTTTCTTAAATGCGGTTATAACTAAACAAAAAATGAAGGTTCGCGAAAGGTGATAGAAAATACACGTACAATACACATTTACAGTGCAATACACAAACGTAGTCACCAAAGTTGATCGTTGGCCCATAAAAACTCAAATACGACCGTTTTTCTCTAAATGCGGCTATAACAGAATAAAAAATGAAGGTTCATGAAAGGCGATTGAAAATATGCATACAAAATGCACAACTACAGCATAATAAAGAATCATAGTCACCAAAGTTGATCAATGACCCACAAAAACACAAACATGAGCAGTTTCCTAAATGTGGCTATAACTCAACAAAAAATAAAGTTTCACAAAAGGTGATTGAAAACATGCATATAGAATGCACAACTACGGTGTAAGCCACAGTCATAGCCACCAAAGTTGATCGATGGCCCACGAAAACTCAAACTCGAGCGGTTTCCTAAATGTGGCTATAACTCAACAAAAAATGAAAATTCCTGAAAGGCAATAGAAAATACACATACAAAATACACATTTATAGTGCAATACACAATCGTAGTCACCAAAGTTGATCAACGACCCATAAAAACTCAAATACGAGCATTTTCCATACAAAATATAAATGAAGGTTTGTGAAATGCGATACAAAATATACATACAAAATGCACAACTATAGCATAACCAAGAATCATAGTCACCAAAGATGATCGATGGCCCACGAAAACTCAAACATGAGCGGTTTCCTAAATACGGCTATAACTCAACAAAAAATGAAGGTTCACGAAAGGCGATAGAAAATATGCATACAAAATGGACAACTACAGCATAATCCACAATTGTAGCCATTAAAGTTGATCGATGGCCCACGAAAACTCAAATGCGAGAAGTTTTCCTAAATACGGCTATAAATAAACAAAAAATGAAGGTTTGTGAAAGGTGATTAAGAATATGTGTACATAATGCACAACTATAGTACAATCCACAATCATAGCCACCAAAGTTCATAAATCGCCCATGATAACTCAAATACGAGCATTTTCTTAAATGCGGCTATAACTCAAAAAAAATTAAGGTTCACTAAAGGTGATAGAAAATGAACATACATAATGGACAACTATAGTGCAATCCACAATTGTAGTCACGTATGTTGATCGATGGCCCAAGAAAACTCAAGCTTGAGTGGTTTCCTAAATGTGGCTATAACTCAAAAACAAAATGAAGGTTCATGAAAGGTGATTAAAAATATGCGTACAAAATGCACAATTACAGTACAATCCACAAACGTAGTGACCAAGGTTGATCAAAGGGCTACAAAAACTCAAACATGAGTGGTTTCCTAAAGGTGGCTATAACTCAACTAAAAACGAAGTTACCATAGTTAATGAAAGGCGATAGAAAATACACGTACAGAATAAACAACTACAGTGCAATCGACAAATGTAGTTACCATAGTTAATCGATGGCCCACGAAAACTCAAACACAAGCGGTTTCCTATGTGCAGCTATAACTCAATGAAAAATGAAGGTTCGCGAAAGGTGATAGAAAATACGTGTATAAAATACACAACTACATGTAATCCACAATAGTAGCCACCAAAGTTGATTGATGGCTCATGCAAACTCAAACAAGAGCAGTTTCTTAAATGTGGCCATAACTCGAAAAAAATTGAAGGTTCACGAAAGGCAATAAAAAATACGGGTATAGAATGCACAACTACAGTGTAATCCACCAGCGTAGCCACCAAAGTTGATCACTAGCCCATAAAAACTCAAACTCAAACGGTTTCCTAAATTCACCTATAACTCAAGAACAAATGAAGGTTCACAAAAGCCAATAGAAAATACACGCACAAAATGGAAAACTATAGTGCAACCCACAATTGTAGTCACCAAAGTTGATTGATGGCCCATGAAAACTCAAACAAGAGCGGTTTCCTAAATGTGGCTATAACTCAATGAAAAATTAAGGTTTGTGAAAGTGGATAGAAAATACGCATATAGAATTCAGAACTATTTTGCAATGCACAATCGTAGTCACCAAAGTTGATCGATCGCCCATGAAAACTCAAACACAAGTAGTTTCTGAAATAAGGCTAACTCAACAAAAAAATAAAGGTTCACGAAAGGAAATAGATAATACACGTGAAAAATGAGCAACTACATTGCAATCCACAATCGTAGTAACCATAGTTGATGGATGGCCCACGAAACCTAAAGCTTCACAAAAGGCGATAGAAAATACGAATACAAAATGGAAAACTATAGTGCAATCCACAATTGTAGTAAAAAAAGCTGATTGATCGCCCATGAAAACTCAAACAAGAGCCTTTTCCTAAATGCGGCTATAACTCAACAAAAAATTAAGGTTCACGAAAGTGGATACAAAATACACGTACGCAATGGACATTTACAGTGCAATACACATCATAGTCACCAAATTTGATTGATGGCCCATGAAAACTCATACTCGAGCCGTCTCCTAAATACGGCTATAACTTGACAAAAAGTGAAGGATCGTGAAAGGTGATAGAAAATATACATATATAATGGACAACTATAGTCCAATCCACAATCGTAGGCACCAAACTTGATAGGTGGCCCACGAAAAGTCAAACACGAGCGGTTTCCTAAATGCGCTTATAACTATAAAAAATTGAAGGTTCATTAGAGGTGATAGAAAATAAGTGTACAAAATAGAAAGCTACAGTGCAATCCACAATTGTACTCACGAAAGTTGATCAATGGCTCACGAAAACTCAAACACGTGCGGTTTCCTAAATGCGGCTATAACTCAAGGAGAAATTAAGGTTTGTGAAAGGGGATAGAAAATACGAGTATAGAATGCATAACTACAGTGTAATCCACAAGCGTAGTCACCAAGGTTGATCGATGGCCCATGAAAACTTAAACGCAATGAATTTCCTAAATACGGCTATAACTCAGCGAAAAATGAAGGTTCGCAAAAGGTCATAGAAAATATGCATATAAAATGGACAACTACAGTGCCATCCACAATTGTAGTCACCAAAGTTGATCAATGGCCCATGAAAACTCAAAAAAGAGCAATTTCTTAAATACAGTTATAACCCAACAAAAAAGAAGGTTCGTAAAAGGCGATAGAAAACGCGTGTATAGAATGCACAACTACAGTGTAATCCACAAGCGTAATCTTTGATCAATGGTCCACAAAAACTCAAACACAAACGATTTCCTAAATTCGGCTATAACTACTCATGTTTGAGTTTTCATGGGCCATCGATCAACCTTGGTGACTATGCTTGTGGATTACACTGTGGTTGTGCATTCTATACGCGTAGTTTCTATTGCCTTTCGTAAACCTTCATTTTTTGTTGACTTATTGCTGCATTAAGTAAACCACTCATGTTTGCATTTTTCTGGGCCATCAATCAACTTTGGTGGCAACGATTGTGAATTGTACTATAGTTGTGCATTTTGTACAAATATTTTTAATCACCTTTCACAAACCTTCATTTTTTGTTGAGTTATAACCACATTAAGGAAAACACTCGTGTTTGAGTATTCATGGGCCATCAATCAACTTTGGTGACTACGCTTGTGGCTTACACTATAGTTGTGCATTCTATACTCATAGTTTCTATTGCATTTCACGAATGTTCATTTTTTGTTGAGTGATAGACGCATTTGGGAAACCACTCATGTTTGAGTTTTTGTGGCCGATCGATCAACATTGGTGACTATGTTTGTAGATTTTCTATTGCCTTTAGCGAACCTTCATTTTTCATTGAGTCATAGCTGCATTTAGGAAACCGCTCATGTTTGAGTTTTTGTTGGCCATCGATCAACTTTGGTAGCTACGATTGTGAATTACACTATACTTGTGCATTATAAACTCGTATTTTCTATTGCCTTTCCTAAACCTTCATTTTTGGTTGAGTTATAGTCGCATTTAAGAAACCGCTCATGTTTGAGTTCTTTTGGGGGCATCAATGAACTTTGATGACTACGATTGTGGATTGTACTGTAGTTGTGCATTCTATATATACATATTTTCTATCGCCTTTCATGAACCTTAATTTTTTGTTGAGTTATAGCTGCATTTACTAAATTGCTCATGTTTGAGTTTTCGTGGGCCATAAATCAACTTTGGTGACAACAATTATGGATTGTACTGTAGTTGTCCATTTTGTACATGTATTTTCTATCGCCTTTTGGGAACCTTCATTTTTCGTTGAGTTATAGCTGAATTTAAGAAACCACTTGTGTTTGAGTTTTCATGGGCCATTTATCAACTTTGGTGACTACGCATGTGGATTACACTGTAATTGTGCATTCTATACATGTATTTTCTATAGCCTTTCACAAACTTTCAAAAAATAGACGATCTGGATCTCTTTAGCACATGAGCACCAATAAAACCCATATTTTCGATCTTCCAAAAAAAAATTGTTTCATAGATTTGTATTTTCGAGGGGTTCTTGCATTTTGGTGAAAACTATAGTTTTTTGAAAAAAGGATGATCTGGATCTGCTCATTTCTCAAATTTTTTATAAAAAAATATTCTAAAAATTTGCCTTTCTTACCTCTAATGCTTCTACATTTTAATTTTAATTTTTTTCAAGAACAACTTATTTTTTCAAAATACGGACGATCTGAATCTCTTCAATGAACACCTATAAAACCCATATTTTTTATTTTCTCAACAAAAATTGTTTCGTAGATTCTATTTTTGAGGGGTTCTTACATGTTGGTGAAAAATTATTTTTTTGAAAAGAGGATGATTTGGGTCTAATCAGAATGACATTCTCTACAAAACCCATTTTTCAGATTTTTCATAAAAATATTGAAAAATTTTGCCTCTGTTACCTCTACTGCTTCTACTTTTCAAAACAATCTATCTTTTTCAACAACAAATAATTTTAAAAAATGCACAATATGGGTCTATTTAGCACACGGCCACTTATAAAACCCATATTTTGATTTTCCCAAGAAAAAATTGGTTCATAGATTCTATTTTTGAGGGGTTCTTGCATGTTGGTGAAAATTTAGTTTTTAAAAAAGAGGACGATCTGGGTCTACCAAGAACAATTCGCTATGTATAAAATCCATTTCACAATATTTTTATAAAAAGATTCAAAAAAATTCACTATGTTACCTATACTACTTCTACTTTAAAATTAAACTATTTTTTTCAGGAATAAATAATTTCAAAAAACGGACGATCTGGGTCTCTTTAGCATACGAGCACCTATAAAACCCATATTTTCAATTTTCTAAAAAAAAAAATTGTTTCGTAGATTCTATAAATGCGAGATTCTTGCATGTTGGTGAAAAATTAATTTTTCAAAAAAATGACGATTTTTATTTACTCAGAATGGCATTCTCTACAAAACATATTTCTTTGATTTTTTTCATAAAAAGATTCAAAAAATTGGCCTATGTTACCTCTGCTGCTTCTACTTTTAAAAAAAATCTATCTTTTTCAAAAAATGGATGATCTAAATTTCTTCAGCACACCAGCACCTATAAAGCCCATATTTTTGATTTTCCCAAACAAAATTAATTCGTAGATCCTACTTTTCAGGGTTTCTTGCATGTTGCTGAAAAATTAGTTTTTCGACAAAAGTACAATTTGGGTCTATTTAGAACGATATTTTCTAAAACATCCTTTTCTCATATTTTTCATAAAAAGATTCAAAAAATTTACCTTTGTTATCTCTACTGCTTCGACTATTCAAAAGAATCTATCCTTTTGAAGAATAACTTATTTTTTCAAAAAAGAGATGATCTGCGTCTTTTTAATACACGAGCACCTAGAAAAACCATATTTTGATTTTCCCAAAAAAAATTGTTACGTAGATTCTATTTTTGAGGGGTTCTTGCATGTTGGTGAAAAATTAGTTTTTCGAAAAAAGGATGATCTGGGTCTACTCAGAATAACGTTCTCTACTACCCTTTTATCCCATTTTTCATAAAAAGATTCAAATTTTTTGCCTCTATTACTTCTATTGCTTCTACTTTTCAAAAAAATCTATCTTTTTCAAAACATTTTTTTTTCAAAATACGGATGATCTAGGTCTCTTTAGCACATGAACACCTATAAAAGCCATATTCTTGATTTTCCAAAAAAAAATGTTTCGTAGATTCTACTTTTGAGGGGTTTTTGCATGTTGCTGAAAAATTAGTTTTTTGAAATAAGGACGATTTGGGTCTACTTCGAACGACATTCTCTACAAAACCCATTTCTCAGATATTTCATGAAAAGATTCAAAAAATTTCCCTCTATTACATCTACTGCTTCTATTTTAAAAAAAAATATATCTTTTTCAAAAACAACTTATTTTTTTTTTAAATACACAATCTGAATCTCTTCAGCACACCAACACCTATAAAACCCATATTTTCAATTTCTTGAAAAAAAAATTGTTTCGTAGATTCTATTTTTGAGGGGTTTTAGCATTTTTTTTTTTAAAACAAAGGGGTAAAAACTTTATTAGAAATCATAAAAGAGCATTACAATAATAACCAAGGGACCCAGCCCCAGAAAACAAGGCAAAAACCCCACAACATAAAACAATATCAACTATCCCCATGTATCCTCCTATCCTCCTCCAAGAACCGGTCTAAATCCAGATGCAGCTCAGGGTTAACCTGATCCCAATCCTCAACCTTCCAACCACAATCATGCTCAGAGGCCCATTTGGCCAAGCAGTCAGTAGCACGATTCCACTCCCTCAGGATGTGAACAAAGGATGCCTCCTCCATCCGAGAACTAACTTGAAGAATCTATTGAACCACCGAAGCCAATTGCCAATTTATATCAGATATCTTTCGCTCATTCAAGAGATTAATCAAAATCTATGAATCATCTTCACATATAACCTTTCTCCATCCCAAAGCAAGGGCCCTCTCAATAGCATGAAGAATTGCCAGACCCTCCATGAAGTTAACAGTCTTCACCCCCTAATGTATAGAGAACAGAAAAATCACCGACCCAGCTGAGTCCCTGCCAACCCCACCAATTCCAACAGGCCCAGGATTTCCCCCAGAAGAACCATCAGTATTGATCTTTAAAAATCCATTGGGAGGAGGTAACCACCTTCCAACCCATTGAACCATCTTTTTCCCATGCCTATAGTTCCTGGAACTGACAAAAGATGAATGAATTTCTTGAAGACCCAGTCTGGCCACCAACTCGGCATCACCTCTCTCCAAGGGGAAAACCACATCATATTTAGCTAAAACTGACTCCTGCACCATTCCTAGCATATGCATCCAAACTTGTCGACCCATCAACTTCTGATCACGAAAAATTCGGCGGTTCCGCTCCAGCCAAATCTACCAAAGCGGAAAGGTAGGGCCCATGAACCAAACTTCCTGCAAAAAGGAAGCCATAGAAGGAGGTCTTCCCATACTATCCCAAAATTCAACCAAAGAGCACGCATGAATACAAGGAAGCTTCCACACCTCCCACCACCAATGCCAAAGTTGCACAACAAAGGGGCACTGGAAAAACAAATGCGAAGAATCCTCTTCCACTCCCCCACACAAAACACAAATTGAAGGTCCTTGAAATCCCCGTTTACGAATGTTATCCCAGGTCAAGCACCTATTCCTAGCCAAAGTCCAAACAAAGCAGTTGCATTTAGGCCACAAGAGTTTATTCCACACCCTTTTCCACCAATGAACCTCTGCCCTAGTTAACTTCTGAGCAAATAACACGTGATAACCAGAAGCAACAGAGTAAACCCCCTTAGGATTATGAGGCCAAGCAAGAATATCCTCTTCCAGAAGAGAACTACAACTCCTACTATGAAGAATCTTTTGAAGCTCAACACTTTCTCTCGCAAGTCCCAAATCTGGCCACACTACGGGATCCTTCCAATGAGCTACCTCCAACTAACCAAAAGAAGCAACAGACTTGAAGTCACTCACCCTAGCCCAGCCAGCCTCCAGAAATCTTTGGCACAAAGGAAGTAGGCTGGGGAATTGAGAAGTGGAGGGAATCCATCCCAAGAATTCGACCAGAAGAGAGCTTCAGTTCCCCGTCTACAAATCCAAAATAAACCTTCCTTGATAAGTTGTGCACCCTTCTAAAGAGTATTCCAAATCACTGAACCTTTCCCCTCAAGAGGGTAACGAGGGAGATCCTGCCGTGGAATCCCCGAGAAATACTTATGAGATAATATCCTGGCCCACGGTTGATCCTGTTCCACACACCATCTCCAAAATAGCTTAGCAGCCACAACCACTCCAAATAACGCAGACTGTCGAAGACCAAGACCACCAAATTGCATTGGGTTGCACACAACATCCCACCTGACCAGGCTCCACTTGGAGGATGACAAACTTCCCACCCATAGAACTTCCTTTCAAGAGAATCCAACTCCCTTAGAAAACCCATCGGAGCCACCTGAAGCATACATTTGTAGGTAGGGAGAGCTTGCACCACCAACTTGAGAAGTTGAACCCGCCATGCAAAAGATAACCATCTGTGGGTCCAATGATTAACTTTTGCACAGAGCTTATCAATAATATTCTGCTAAGAACCCTTGGGAAGATGGCAAACAGAAATTGGGAAACCCAGATACGTCAAAGGGAGAACCCCTATCTGAAACCTCAAGATATTAGCAATTCTTCTTTGTATGGGGGTCGGCATATTGAAGAAGAATATGGAAGACTTATCCTCATTAATCAATTGTCCTGAAGTAACAAGATATATGTCCAACACCTACCTCAAGTTAGTAGCTTCCCTAACAGTAGCCATCCCCATCAGGGCAGTATCATCAACAAACTACAAATGAGATTGTGGAGGCAAGTCTCCACCCCATTGCCAACCCTGAATGACCCATTGGATCCACTCATGACCAAAACCAAAACCAAAACTGAGAAGGAAACAGATGTGACACAGCTCATGACCCATTGGATCCACTCCTCATCAAAACCAAAAGAAACAAGGATTTTCTGCAAAAAAGACCATCTAACCCTGTCATAAGCCTTAGCCATATCCAACTTAATGAACATAGCCTTCTCATGGGAGTTTTCCATGGAGTGGATGGTCTCCGTAGCAATGATAACCCCGTCAAGAATCTGTCGACCCACCACAAATCCATTCTGTTCCTCTGAAATCAACACTTTAAACCACTTCTTTAATCTCTCAGCCAATAACTTAAAAATGATTTTATAAGCCACATTGCAAAGAGAGATAGGCCGGAACTAAGATAACCTATCAGCCCCTTCACACTTAGGTATGAGAGCAAGGAAGGTGGAATTCAGAGCACAAAGCATATGTTTATTCCTCTGGGACTCAAGGACAACCGCTAGAAGATCCAACTTTATGATATCCTAGAATTCTTGAAAAAATTCAATCAGGAAACCATCGGGACTAGGAGCTTTACCCTTCTTCATCTGAAACACAATCCCCTCTAGCTCATCAAGGGAGATATCTTTCATCAGATACTCATTCGCCTCCCTGGAGACCAACTGAGGAATAAAAGAAAGAACCTGTGCTTCCTCAATAGATCCCCCTCATGAATCCTCCCTAAATAAAGTAGCAAAATACTGAGATGCCTCAGCGGAGATTTCCTGAAACGAGGCAAGACGTTCACCCCTATCATTCACCAGAATAGGAATGGAATTACCATGCCTCCTGTCCTCCTTCACAAAATTGAAGAAGAAGGCGGTGTTTTTATCACCTTCCTATAACCATTCAACCCAGGCTTTTTGCTTCCAATAGATTTCTTCCCGCAACTCAAATTCTTCAACCACTTTCAAAGTCTTAGCCTTCTCCCTTAGAAGATCCTCAGAGGCCCCATTCTCACGAATCAACAGCGTAATATTATTCAACTCCTCTTAGGTAGCAACCTTAGCATGAAAGATATTACCAAAACATCACCGATTCCACCTTTTAAGCTGATATTTGACAAACTGAAGAAGCTTGGAGAATGTGTACATTGCCATACCAAAAGTTGGTCTACCAATCCACCACCACTCAACCACATGTTCATGAAGAGTAGGATCCCGTAACCACACAAGCTGGAACTTGAATGAGGGAGAAAGAGGCCCCCGAGTAGAGCTAATACTAAGCTTAATAGGCCAATGATCAAAACCTCTCCAATCAAGAATTTTAGATCGAGTGGACCATAAGTCTCCAACCCAATAACAGGAAACCAAGAATCGATCTAGCCTCTCAACAACACAACTCTCACCAATTCTCCTATTATTCCAAGTGAAGTGACTATTACTTGGCAGAACATCAATAAGATTTGATTCAGAAATGCTATCTCTGAATAACAGAGCAAAAGGCTCCAACCTAGAAATTCCACCTCTTTTCTCAGACAACTCTACAATAGCATTAAAATCGCCAGCCATAACCCACGGATGGTAAGGAGCTAAGCTACAAACAAAACGAAGATGGGACCATAGAAGTTCTTTACCCAGAAACTCAACAGGAGCACACACATTAGAGAGGAGAATACACTCACCAGTCTCATACCAAGAGGCAACTAGGGATATAGAGGATCTAGAGGACATCCACTAGAGAGGGAAAATCTTCCGAGGGTTCCAAAAGCAAGACATCCCTCTGGAAGCACTAAGATCCCCCACACACTGGCATTCACTAATTTCCACAACTTAGGAGCCATGGCCAACATATTATCTATAAATAATTTAGTCTCCTGAAGAAAAAGAACATCCAGAGAATGATTCCTAACCAAATCACGAACAACTTTTTGTCGAGGGCCACTATTAAAGCCCCTTACATTCCATGAGAGAACAATCATTTCTGGGGGCATGAAAAATGTGAATCCAGAGTCTTGACTGACCCTGACTCCACCAAAGTTTCCCCAGTTAATTTAATCTTCTCCATATCCTTTTTCCATCCCAGCTTAGAAGTCCTGTCACCAACCCCTTCCTTCAATTCATTTTGCTGAATACCCAAATGAGAGCAGCATGCCAAAGAGCTCTTCCCCACATCCTTGCCTCCTTTTAGGGGCAATGGGGAACCACCTCCACCACTCTTCAAAGCTCCAATAGAAGATTCTTGTTCAGTCTGGACAATCAATTGTTGATCCGTATCCATCTGCCCAACCCCAATCTCCTGCACAACCTGCATGGCCTCCAATGGTGGCCCATCCTATCCTGTACCCAAAGTTCCCTGATCCAAGTTCAGCAACCCCAGATTCACTTCCTCCTGGCTGAGATCATCTAGCACCTCAAACGTATTAAAAGTTTCATCATCTTGCCTCTCCCTCAAGGTCTACTTCTAGCCCCAATTCCTATTGCGAGCCTTGATAGGGACATAACCATCATCTCCATTACCATCACCCGGAATAGGCTCCTTACCATTATCAGCCCTAGGTGGATTACGAGAAGGATGAGAAGGTTGGGGCACCACAGGATTAGCCCTAGGGCACCTACGTTGCAAGTGACCATATTCATGATAAAGACGACATCAAAAAGGTAGGGTTTCATAATCTAGCTGTTGCATCCAAGTATATCATCCAGTACTCACTTCAACAAAATTTGGCAGTGGCTTGCTTAAATCAATTTCTACATAGATACGAGCAAAAGTCGTTACCTTTTTATACTGCGTCTGTTGTGAAGACCCAACAGGTTTACCGAGCATTGAAGCCACCAAATGCAACACGTCATCCCACCAACACTCAACTAGAAACCACGGCAACCAAACCCAAACTGGGATCTGACTCGGTACTGCCTCAGTCAGGTTGAAGCTAGCATGCCATGGCTTCATAAACAAACCCACCTGGTTATAAACCCATGAACTTGCAATAAAAAGAGTGCCTTGAATAGTATTCAATATTATTTGCAAGCATTTCCATTGGGATAATCAACTTCGGTCGCTCTTTGCATCTTTCCAAACACCCATTAATCTTCGTTATTCGGGAACCACTAATCGATCCTAGATCATTCATCTCCATCTATAAAGAAAATAGTGTATTATCAAAAACATTCACTCCATGCGCTAAAGGCTTCGAACCAAATGCTGATCGGAAATCCAATTTGGGGCTAGCCCCAGATGTTTCTCCACCCTGCATAGCAAAAAACAAGATCCCCAGCAGGCATGCAAACCCCCAGGACACTTTTGCAAGAAATGGAAAAAAAGAAAAGACCCCAAGGGAAGGATCAAAACCCTTCCCACCCACAAACCAACCAAACGACAGCAAGAAGGCCTCCAGAAAAGAAAAAACCCCACCACCACAACCCTGATAGCTTCAAAAACCCCCCCCCACAACGCAAAAGCGAGCAACACACAGAGAACGAGCTAGGGCACGGTTGCCCTAGCTCGGCTTGTAGAGCACGTGAATGCCATCTAAAATTTGAAATTTAATATTAAGGTTTGGGCCTTGGTTGTTGGCACTACAAGCAAGAAGGCCCACCAATTCACCAAGGAGCCCCCCCTTAATAGGAGGGTAAATAACAAACTCCATTGTTGACGCGGTAGAGAGCGACCCCGCGAGGTTTGAACCTTGGTTGTTGGCTCTACAGGCAAGAAGCCCCACAATTTCACCAAAGAGTCGCCCCCTAAGGGGTTTTTGCATGTTGGTGAAATATTAGTTTTTTTTAAAAATGACAATCTGGGTCTACTCAAAATGACAATCACTACAAAAAAAAAAATCCCATTTCTCAAAGAAAGATTCAAAAAAAAATCCTTTTTTACCTCTACTGCTTCTAGTTTTCAAAAAAAAAAATTCAAGAACTTATTTTCTCACAAAATAGACAATCAGTGTTTGTTTAGAACACGAGCGGTTTCCTAAATGAGGCTATAACTCAACAAAAAATGAAAGTTCGCGAAAGGCGATAGAAATTTAGCTTTCATAATGTACAACTATAGTGCAATCCACAATCGTTGTCAAGAAAGTTGATTGATGGCCCAAAAAAACTCAAACAAGAGCGTTTTCCTAAGTGTGGCTATAACTCAACAAAACATGAAGGTCCATGAAAGGCAATTAAAAATATGTGTACAGAATGAAAGACTTTAGTACAATCAAATATCATAGTCACCAAAGTTGATCGATGCCCCACAAAAACTCAAACATGAGCAGTTTCTGAAGTATAGGTATAACTCAATGAAAAATGAAGGTTTGCAAAAGGCAGTTGAAAATACGTGTATAGAATGCACCACTACAGTGTAATCCACAATCATAGTCACCAAATTTGATCGATGGCCTATGAAAACTCACACACGAGCGCTTTTCTAAATGCGGCTATAACTCAAAAAAAAATCAAGTTTCGTGAAAGACAATTAACAATATGCTTACAAAATGCACAATTAAGTTACATCCATAGCCCACAAAAACTCAAACATGAGAGGTTTCCTAAATGCAGCTATAACTCAACAAGAAATGAAGGTTTGCGAAAGGCGATAGAAAATACGGGTATAGGAAGCACGACTACATTGTCATCCACAAGTGTCATCAAGGTTGATAGATGGCCCATGAAAACTCAAACTCGACCGGTTTGCTAAATGTGTCTATAACTTGATAAAAAATTAAGGTTCACGAAAGGTGATAGAAAATACATCTAGAGAATGGAAAACTATAGTGTAATCCAAAATCGTACTCATGAAATTTTATCGATCGCGAACAAAAATTCATATACGAGCAGTTTCCTAACCGCAGTTATAAGTCAACAAAAAATGAAGGTTTGCAAAAGGTGATAGAAATACGCATATAGAATGCACAACTACAATGTAATCCACAATCGTAGTCACCAAAGTTGATCGATAGCCCACGACAACTCAAACACGAGCGTTTTTCTAAAGGCAGCAATCACTAAAGAAAAAATGAAGTTTCATGAGAGACGATTAAAAATATTCGTACAAAATGCACAATAACAATCCACAATCTTGGTCACCAAAGTTGATCAATGGCCCCTAAACCACTCGTATTTGAGTTTTTTTGGACAGAAATAAACTTTAGTGACTGAGCTTGTGGATTACACTATAGTTGTGCATTCTATACACGTATTTTCTCTCGCCTTTCACAAACCTTCATTTTTTCTAGAATAGCTATAACTCAACAAAAAATGATGTTTCATGAAAGGTGATTAAACATTTACGTACAAAATGCACAACTATAATACAATCCACAATCGCAGTCACCAAAGTTGATCGATGACTTGAAAAAGCTCAAACATGAGCGGTTTCCTATATGCAACTATAACTCAACAAAAAATGAATGTTCACAAAAGGCGATAGAAATTATGGGTATAAAATGCACAACTATAGTGTAATCCACAAGCCGAGTCACCAAAGTTGATCAATGGCCCACAAAAACTCAAACTCTAGCAGTTTCCTAAATGCGGCTATAACTAAAAAAATTGTAGGTTCATGAAAGGCGATGGAAAATACATGTATAGAATGCATAGCTACAATGCAATCCACAATCGTAATCGTTAAAGTTGATCGATGGCAAGTGAAAACTCAAACACAAGCGTTTTCCTAAATGCGGCTATAACTTAACAAAAATTCAAGGTTCGTCAAAGGAAATTTAAAATATCCATATAGAATACACAACTAGAGCACAATCCATAATCGTAGTCACCAAAATTGATCGATTTCCCAAAAAAACTCAAACATGAGCGGTTTCCTAATTGAGGGTATAACTCAACGAAAAAATGAAGGTTCGCGAAAGGGGATACAAAATACTCGTATTGAATTCACAACTACAGTGCAATCCACAATTGTAGTCACCAAAGTTGATCGATGGCCCACGAAAACTCAAACACAAGTGGTTTCCTAAATATAGCTATAACTCAACGAAAAATGAAGGTTCACGAAAGGGGACAAAAAATATGTATATAGAATTCACAACTACAATGAGATCCACAATCGTAGTCAGCAAAGTTGATCAATGGCCACGAAAACTAAAACACGATCGGTTTCCTAAATGCGGCAATAATTAAAAAAAAATCAAGGTTTGCGAAAGGCGATAGAAAATATTTGAATAGAATGTACAACTACAGTGTAATCCACAAGCATAGTCACCAAAAAAGATTGATGGCCAACGAAAATGGAAACAAGAGCAATTCCCTAAGTGTAGATGTAAGTCAATCAGAAATCAAGATTCGCGAGAGGCGATAGAAAATACATGTATAGAATGCACAACTACAATGTAATCCACAAGCGTAGTGACCAAAGTCGATCAATGGCTCATGAAAAATCAAACACAAGATTTTTCCTAAATGCGGGTATAACTCAACACAAAATGAAGGTTCATGAAACGTGATTCAAAATATCCATCCAAAATGCACAACTATAGTACAATCCACCATCGTAGTCACCAAAGTTGATTGATGGCCCACAAAAACTCAAACACAAGCAATTTCCTAAATGTGGCTATAACACAACAAAAAATAAAGGTTCGCGAAAGGTGATAGAAAATGTATAGAATCCACAAGTACAGTGTAATCCACAAGCTATAACTCAATAAAAAATGAAGGTACACACAAATGCCATAGAAAAATACCCATACAGAATGGACAACTATAGTGCAATCCACAACCTTAGTCACCAAAGTTGATTGATGGCCCACGAAAACTTGTACACGAGCGGTTTCCTAAGTGCGGCTATAACTTAACAAAAAAATCAAGGTTCGTGAAAGGTGATAGAAAATAAGCGTATAGAATGCAAAACTATAGTGTAATCCACAATCACAGTCACCAAACTTGATTGATGGCCCATGAAAACTCAAACACGAGCATTTTCCTAAATGCGGCTAT
The DNA here is from genome assembly GCA_007258455.2 of Sequoia sempervirens. Lineage (NCBI taxonomy): Eukaryota > Viridiplantae > Streptophyta > Pinopsida > Cupressales > Cupressaceae > Sequoia > Sequoia sempervirens. The sequence goes on from VDFB02281492.1 coordinate 162,531,435, forward strand.
AACTCAACAAAAAATGAAGATTCATGAAAGGCAATAGAAAATACACATATAGAATGCAATACTACAGTGTAACTCACAATCCTAGTGACCAAAGTTAATCGATGGCCCATGAAAACTCAAACACGACCATTTTCCTAAATACGACTATAACTCAGCAAAAAAAGATGGTTCGTGACAGGCGATCACAAATATGCGTACATAATGCACAACTACAATACATCAGAATCGTAGTCACCAAAGTTGAACGATGGCCCAAAAAAACTCAAACATGAGTGGTTTCCTAAATGTAGCTATAACTAACCAAAAAATGATCTTTCATGAAAGGTGAAAGAAACTATGTGTATAGAATGCTTGTATAGTGTAATCAATAAGTGTAGTCACGAAAGCTTATAGATGGCCCATGAATACTCAAACATGACCGTTTTCTGAAATGCAGCTATAACTCAACAAAAATTGAACGTTCGTGAAAGGCAATTAAAAATATTCATACATAATGCAAAAGTACAGTACAATCCACAATCGTAGTCACCAAAGTTGATCGATGGCCCATAAAAACACAAACATTAGTGGTTTCCTAAATGCAGCTATAACTCAAAAAAAACACAAACATAAGTGGTTTCCTAAATGCGGCTATAAGTCAACAAAAAATGAAGGCTCTCGAAAGGCGAGAAAATACAGATAGAGAATGGACTACTACAATGTCATCCACAATCATAGTCACCAAACTTCATCGATGGCCCATGAAAACTCAAACATGAGTAGTTTCCTAATTGTAGCTATAACTCAACAAAAAAATGAAGTTTCACAAAAGACAATAGAAAATACACGTATAGAATGCACAACTACAGTGTAATTCACAATTGTAATGACCAAAGTTGATCGATGGCCCATGAAAAGTCAAACACGAGCATTTTCCTAAATGTGGCTATAACTCAACAAAAAATGGAGGTTCGTGAAAGATGATTAAAAATGTGTGTACAAAATGCACAACTATAGTACAATCTACAATCGTAGTCAAACATGAACATTTTCCTAAATGCGGCTATAACTCAACAAACAATGGAGGTTTGTGAAAGATGATTAAAAATGTGTGTACAAAATGCACAACTATAGTACAATTTACAATCGTAGTCACCAAAGTTGAGTTTTCGTGGGCCATCAATCAACTTCGGTGACTACACTTGTGGATTACACTGTGTTTGTGCATTCTATACACGTAGTTTCTATTGTCTTTCCCAAACCTTTATTTTATGTTGAGTTATAGCCACATTTAGGAAATCGGTCATGTTTGTATTTTTTTGGGCAATCGATATACTTTGGTGACTACGATTGTGGATTGTACTATAGTTGTGCATTTTGTACAAATATTTTTAATCACCTTTCATGAACCTTCATTTTTTTTGAGTTATTGCCACATTTAGGAAAACACTCATTTTTGAGTATTCGTGGGATATCGATCAACTTTGGTGATTACATTTGTGGATTACACTATAGTTTAGCATTCTATACACGTAGTTTCTATCGTGTTTGAGTTTTGGTGGGCCATCGATCAACTTTGGTGACTACCATTATTGATTACACTATTGTTTCGTAGATTCTATTTTTGACGGGTTCTTGCATTTTGGTGAAAAAAACTAGTTTTTTCAAAAAATGATGATCTGGATCTACTCAGAACGACATTCTCTACAAAACCCATCTCTCAATATTTTCATAAAAAAATTCAAAACATTTGCCTTTTTTACCTCTGCTGCTTCTACTTTTCAAAAAAATCTATCTTTTTCAAGAACTTTAAAAAAAAAAAATTAGATGATCTGGGCGTCTTTAGATGTCGAGCACCTATAAAACCCATATTTTTATTTTTTCCAAAAAAATAACCGTAGATTCTAACAACATTCTATACAAATCCCATTTCTTCAATTTTTCATAAAAAGATTCAAACAATTTGCCTCTATTACCCCTACTGCTGCCATTGACCAACTTTGGTAACTACGATTATGGATTGAACTGTAGTTTTGCATTTTCTACACATATTTTTAATCGCCTTTCATGAAGCTTCATTTTTGTTAAGTTATAGCCGCATTTAAGAAAACGCTCATGTTTGAGTCTTCATGGGCCATTAATTAACTTTTGTGACTGTGATTGTGTGTTACACTATAGTTGTGCATTGTATACATATTTTATATCACCTTTCGCAAACCTTCACTTTTTGTTGAGTTATAGCCACACTTAGTAAATCTCTCGTGTTTGAATTTTTGTGTGCCATCGATCAATTTTGGTGACTACAATTGTGGATTGCACTGTAGTTGTGCATTCTATACACATATTTTCTATCGCCTTTCGCAAACCTTCATTTATTGTTGAGTTATAGTTGCACTTAGGAAACTGGTTGTATTTGAGTTTTCGTGGGCCATTGATCAAGTTTAGTGACTACGATTGTGGATTGAATTATAGTTTTCCAATCTATATGTGTAATCCATCAGCGCAGTAAGAAAAGTTGATCGATGGCCCTCAAAAACTCAAACTCGAGCAGTTTCTTAAATGCGGCTATAACTCAACAAAAAAGGAAGGTTCATGAAAGGCGATAGAAATTACACATATGGAATGTACAACTATAGTGTAACCCATAATTGTAATCACCAAAGTTGATCGATGGCCCACAAAAAGTCAGACTCGAGTGGTTTCCCAAATGCGGGCTATAAGTCAACAGAAAATGAAGCTTTGCGAAAGCCAATAGAAAATATGCATATAGAATGGAAAGGTACAATGCAAACCACAATCGTAGTAAAAAAAGTTGATCGATGGCCCACGAAAACTCAAACACGAGCGGTTTCCTAAGTGTAGCTAAACTCAACGAAAAATGAAGGTTCCTGAAAAGTGAAAGAAAATACGTGTATGGAATGCACAACTACAATGTAATCCACAATCATAGTCACCAAAGTTTATCAATGGTCCAAGAAAACTAAAACATGAGCATTTTCCTAAATCAGGGTATAACTCAACAAAAAATGAAGGTTCATGAAAGGCAATTAAAAATATGCATACAGAATGCACAATTACAGAACAATGCTCAATCCTAGTCACCAAAGTTTATCGATGGTCAAAAAAACTCAAACATGGGTGGTTTCCTAAATGTGGCTATAATTCAACAAAAAATGAAGATTCGTTCAATGTGATAGAATATACACTTATAGAATGCACAACTACATTGTAAACAACAAGCGTAATAACCAAAGTTGATCGATGGCCCACAAAAACTCAAACTCGAGCGGTTACCTAAATGCGGCCATAACTCAACAAAAAATGAAGGTTCACGAAAGGCGATAGAAAATACTCGTACATAATGGACAAATGAAGTGCAGTCCACAATCGTAGTCACCAAAGTTGATCGATGGCCCACAAAAACTCAAAGACGAGCGGTTCCCTAAGTGCCGCTATAACTCAACAAAAAATGAAGTTTTTCAAAAGGCGATAGAAAATACATGTCAATAATGCAGAACTATTGTTTAATCCACAATCGTAGTCACCAAAGTTGATCGATGGAAAATGAAAACTCAAACACGAGTGGTTTCCTAAATGTTGTTATAACTCAACAAAAAATGAAGATTCATGAAAGCCGATAGAAAATTATCGTTCATGATGCACAACTACAGTGCAATCAACAATTGTTTTAAACAAAGTTGATCGATGGCCCACAAAAGCTCAAACATGAGTTGTTAAATAAATGCAGCTATAACTCAACAAAAAATCAAGGTTCACGAAAGGCGACAGAAAATACGTGTATAGAATGAACAACTATTGTGTAATCCACAAGCATAGTCACCAAAGTTGAACGACGGCCCAGGTAAAACTCAAACTCGAGTGGTTTACTAAGTGCGGCTATAACTTCACAAAAAAAAAAAGATTCGCGAAAGGTGATAGAAAATACATGTATGGAGTGTACAACTATAGTGTAATCCATAATCGTAATCACCAAAGTTAATCGTTGGCCCTAAAAAACTCAAACATGAGCCGTTTCCTAAATGCGGCTATAACTAAACAAAAAATGAAGGTTCACAAAAGCCAATAGAAAATACGAATACAAAATGGAAAACTACAATGCAATCCACAATCATACTCACTAAAGTTGATCAATGGCCCACGAAAACTCAAACACGAGCAATTTCCTAAATGTGGCTATAACTCAACAAAAAATGAGGATTCACGAAAGGCGATAGAAGATACGTGTATAAAATGTACAACTACAATGTAATCCACAATCGTAGACACCAAAGTTGATCGATGGCTTTCGAAAACTCAAACATGAGTGTTTTCCTAAATACGGCTATAAATCAGTAAAAAGTGAAGGTTCATGAAACGGGATTAAAAATATCCATACAAAATGCACAACTATAGTATAATAAAAAATTGTAGTCACCAAAGTTGATCGATGACCCACAAAAACTCAAACATGAGTGGTTTTGTAGATTCTATTTCTAAGGGGTTCTTCCATGTTGAAAAATTAGTTTTTTGAAAAAACAACGATCTGGGTCTACTCAGAACGACAATCTCTAAAAAAACCCACTTCTCATATTTTTCATAAAATGATTCAAAAAATTTGACTCTGTTACCTGCACTGCTTCTATTTTCCAAAAAAATCTATCTTTTTCAAGAACAACTTATTTTTTCAAAAATCGGATGACTGGGTCTCTTGAGCACACAAGTACCTATAAAACCCATAATTTTGATTTTCCCATAAAAATTTGTTTTGTAGATTCTATTTTTGAGGGGTTCTTGCATGTTGGTGAAATATTAGTTTTTCGAAAATAGGACGATTTGGGTGTAGTCAAAATGACATTCTCTACATAACCCATTTATCCTATTTTTCATAAAAAGATATAAAAAATTTGCCTCTGTTACCTCTACTGCATCTACTTTTCAAAACAATATATATCTTTTTCAGGAAGTTATTTTTTCAAAAAGCGGACAATCTGGGTCTCTTTAGCACATGAAAACTATAAAACCAATATTTTTGATTTTCCAAAAAAAAAAGGTTTGGTAGATTCTATTTCTAAGGGGTTCTTGTGTGTTTGTGAAAGATTAGTTTTTCGAAAAATGGACGATTTGGGTCTTCTCAGAATGACATTCTCTACAAAACCCATTTCTTAATTTTTTTATAAAAAGATTCAAAAAATTTGCCTATGTTACCTATAATGCTTCTAGTTTTCAAAAAAAACTATCTTTCAAGAACAACTTATTTTTTCAAAAAATAGACAATCTGGGCCTGTGTAGCTCTCAAGAACCTATAAACCCCATATTTTTTATTTTCCCAAAAAAAATGTTTTATAGATTCTATTTTTGAGGGGTTCTCGCATGTTGGTTAAAAAATAGTTTTTCAAACAAAGGACGGTCTCTGTCTACTTAGAATGACACAGACCGTTGTTTATTTGAAAAACTAATTTTTCATAAAAAAATTTGAAATATACCTCTATTACCTCTACTGCTTCTACTTTTCAAAAAAATCTATCCTTTTCAAAAATAATTTATTTTTTGAAAAAATGGACAATCTAGGTCCCTTTAGCACATAAGCACCTATATAAACCATATTTCGATTATCCCAAAAAAAATTGTTACTTAGATTCTATTTTTGAGGGGTTCTTGCATGTTGGTCAAATATTAGTTTGTCGAAAAAAGGACCATCTGTGTCCACTCAAAATGACATTCTCTACAAAACCCATTTATCACATTTTTCATAAAAAGATTCAAAAAAATTGCCTCTGTTACGTCTACTGCTTCAACTTTTCAAAAAAATATTTTTCAAGAAGAACATATTTTCTCAAAAAACAGACGATCTGTGTCTCTTGAGAACATAAGCAGTTTCCTAAATGCGGCTATAACTCAACAAAAAAATGAAGATTCGTGAAAGGTGATAGAAAATACGCATACATAATCGACAACTACAGTGCAATCCACAATCGTAGTCACCAAAGTTGATTGATGGCCCACGAAAACTCAAACACAAGCGATTTCCTAAGTGTGGCTATAACTCAATGAAAAATGAAGATTCACAAAAGGCAATATCAAATACGCGTCTGGAATGCACAACTACACTGTAATCCACATGCTTAGTTGTAAAGTTGATCGATGGCCCATGAAAACTCAAACACAAGTTTTTTCCAAAGTCCAGCTATAACTCAACAAAAAATGAAGGTTCGTGAAAGGCATTATAAAATATGCGTACAAAATGCACAGCTATAGTACAATCCACAATTGTACTCACCAAAGTAGATGGATGGCCTACAAAAACTCAAACTTGAATGGTTTCCTAAATGCGGCTATAACTAAACAAAAGATGAAGGGTTGTGAAAGGCGATAGAAAATACGTGTATAGAATGCACAACTACAATGTAATCTGCACGCATAGTCACCCAATTTGATCAAAGGCCAAGGAAAATTCAAACTCGGTTGGTTTCCTAAATGCAGCTATAACTCAACAAAAAAAGAAGGTTTGTGAAAGGCGATAGAAAATACACATACAAAATGGACAAGTACAGTGCAATCCACAATTGTAGTCAACAAAGTTGATAGAAAATACATGTATAGAAGCACAACTAAAAAGGTGATAGATCGTCCTTATTTCGAAAAACTAATTTTTCACCAACATGCAACAACCCCTCAAAAATAGAATCTAGAAAACATTTTTTTTCAGAAAACCAAAAATATGAGTTTTATAGGTGTTCATGTGCTAAAGACACCTAGATCATCCGTTTTTTCAAAACATAACTTCTTTTTTGAAAAAGGTAGATTTTTTTGAAAAGTAGAAGTAGTAGAGGTAACAGAGGGAAATTTTTTGAATCTTTTTATGAAAAATGGGATAAATTGGTTTTGTAGAGAATGTCATTCTGAGTAGTGCAATACGATTGTGTATTGCACTATAATTGTCCAATGTGTACGAATATTTCTATTGCCTTTCACGAACCTTCATTTTTCGTTGGGTTTATAGCCGCATTTAGGAAAGGACTCATATTTGAGTTTTTGTGGGCCATAGATCAACTTTGGTGACTACAATTGCGGATTATACTGTAATTGTGCATTTTGTATACATAATTTTCATCACCTTTCACGAAGCTTCATTTTTTGTTGAGTTACAGCCGCATCTAGGAAACCGCTCTGTCTGAGTTTTCTTGGGCCATTGATAAACTTTGGTAACTACGATTGTGGATTACACCATAGTTGTGCATTCTATACACGTATTTTCTATCGCCTTTTGTGAACTTTCATCATTTTTTCTTGAGTTATAGCTACACTTAGGAAACTGTTTGTGTTTGAGTTTTCTCGGGCCATCGATCAACTTTGGTGACTACGATTATGGATTACACTATAGTTTTCCATTTTGTACAGGTATTTTCTATCACCTTTTGTGACTTTTCATTTTTTGTTGAATTATAGCTATATTTAGGAAACCGCTTGTGTTTGAGTTTTCGTGGGCTATCGATTAACCTTGGTTACTATAATTATCGCATTGTAGTTGTGCATTATGAACGCTAATATTCTATCCCCTTTTGTGAATGTTCATTTTTTGTTGAGTTATAGCCGTATTTAGGAAACCAGTCATATTTGAGTTTTCGTGGGCCATCGATCAACTTTCATGACTATGATTGTGGATTGCACTATAGTTGTCTATTATGTGCACTATTTTCTATCACCTTTCGTGAACCTTCATTTTTTGTTGGCCATCGACAAACTTTGCTGACTATGATTGTGGATTGTATTGTAGTTTTGCATTTTCTACTCATATTTTTAATTGCCTTTCACAAACCTTAATTCTTTGCTGACTTATAGCCACATTTAGGAAAACACTCGTGTTTGAGTTTTCATCGGCCATCTATTAGGAAAACGGTCATATTTGAGTTTTTGTTGGCCATCGGTCAACTTTCATGACTATGATTGTGGATTGCATTCTAGTTGTCTATTTTTTACACGTATTTTATATCACCCTTCGTGAACCTTCATTTTTCGTTAAGTTATTGCTGCACTTAGAAAATTGTTCGTATTTCAGTTTTTGTGGGCCAATGATCAACTTTGGTGACTATGATTGTGGATTGCATTGTACTTGTCCAATCTATACTTGTATTTTCTATCGCCTTTCACAAACCTTCATTTTTCGTTGAGTTACAGCCGCATTTAGGAAACCACTCGAGTTTGAGTTTTCGTGGGCCATCGATGAACTTTGGTGACTATGATTGTGGATTGCACTATAGTTGTGCATTCTATATGTGTATTTCTATTGCCTTTCATGAACCTTCATTTTACTAAGGTTTGAGTTTTCGTGGCCTGTCGATTAGCTGCATTTAGGAAACCGCTCGTGTTTGAGTTTTCGTGGCCCATCAATTAGCTTTGGTGACTACGCTTGTGGATTTTACTATAGTTGTGCATTCTTTACACATATGTTTAATCACCTTTCATGAACCTTGAAATTTTTGTTGAGTTATACCCACATTGAGCAAACCACTCTTGTTTGAGTTTTCCTGGACCATCGATCAACTCTGGTGACTACGATTGTGGATTGCATTGTACTTGTGAATTCTATACACGTATTTTCTATCCACTTTTGTGAACCTTCATTTTTTTTAATTATAGCCGCATTTAGGAAACCGCTCATGTTTGAGTTTTTGTGAGCCATCGATCAACTTTGGTGACTACAATAGTGGTTGTACTATAGTTGTGCATTATGTATGCATATTTTTAATCGCCTTTCATGAACCTTCATTTTTTGTTTAGTTATAGCCGCATTTAGGAAAGCGCTCGTGTTTTTGTTTTCTTGGTAATCGTTCAACAATCGTTCAACTTTGGTGACTACAATTGTTGATTACACTGTAGTTGTGCATTCTATACGCATATTTAATTGCCATTGATTAACATTAATGACTACAATTGTGGATTGCATCGTAGTTGTCAATTATGTATGCCTATTTTCTATCGCCTTTCGCGAACCCCAATTTTTTTTTGAGTTATACCCGCATTTAGGAAATCGCTCGAGTTTGAGTTTTCGTGGGCCATCAATCAACATTGGTGGCTACGCTTCTTGATTACACTGTAGGGTTGCATTCTATAGGAGTATTTTCTATCGCCTTTCGGGAACCTTCATTTTTTATTGAGTTATAGCCGTAATTAGGAAACTGCTCATGTTTCAGTTTGAGTTTTCGTGGACCATCAAACAAATTTGGTGACTACAATTGTGAATTACACTATAGTTGTCCATTATGTACGTGCATTTTCTATCACCTTTCGTGAACCTTCATTTTTCATTGAGTTATAGGCGCATTTAGGAAACCACTCGTGTTCTAAAGAGACACGGATCTTCTATTTTTTGAGAAAGTATGTTTTTCTTGAAAAAGACTTTTTTGAAAGGTAGAAGCAATAGAGGTAACAGAGGGAATTTTTTTTAATCTTTTTTATGAAATATGGGATAAATGGGTTTTGTAGAGAATGTCATTCTAAGTCGACCCATATCATCCTGTTTTCAAAAATCTAATATTTCTCCAACAGGCAAAAACCCCTTAAAAATAGAATCTACAAAACATTTTTTTTTGTGAACATCGAAAATATGGGTTTTATAGGTACTTGTGTGCTTAAGAGACCCAACTCATCCAACTTTTGAAAAAAATAAGTTGTTTTTTAAAAAGATAGATTTTTTTGAAAAGTAGAAGCAGTCGAGGTAAGAGGCAAATTTTTTGAAACTTTTAATGAAAAATCTGACAAATGGGTTAAGTAGAGAATGTCGTTCATAATAGATCCAAATCGTCCTCTTTTCGAAAAACTAAATTTTCAACATGTAAGAAACCCTCAAATATAGAATCTACAAAACAATTTTTTATGGGAAAATCGAAATATCATTTTTATAGGTGCTCATGTGCTAAAAGAACCCAGATTGTCCGTTTTTTGAAAAAACAAAAATTATTCTTGATAAAAATAGATTTTTTTGAAAAGTAGAAGTAGTGGAGGTAACAGAGGTAAATTTTTACCTCTATGGTAAAACCCTGTAAAACCCGTTTTACCCTTTATAAAAAACAGAGGTAAATGTTTTAAATCTTTTTATGAAAAACCTAATAAATGGGTTTTGTAGAGAATGTCATTCTAAGTAGACACAGATTGTCCATTTTTGAAACATTAATTTTTCACCAACATGCAAGAACCCCTCAAACATAGAATCTATGAAACAATTTTTTTGGGAAAATAAAAAATATGGGTTTTATAGGTGCTCGAGAGCTAAAGAGACCCAAATTGACCATTTTTTGAAAAAATAATTTTTATTTTTTTAAATATATATATTTTTTAAACGTAGAAGCAATAGAGGTAAAAAAGGCAAAGTTTTTTAATCTTTTTATGAAAAATCTAAGAAATGGGTTTTGTAGAGAATGTCGTTCTCCAGAATGCCCGTCTTTAAAAAAAAAAAACTAATTTTTCACCAACATGCAAGAACCCCTCAGAAACATAAATCTATGAAACAATTTTTTTTGTGAACATAAAAAATATGGGTTTTATAGGTGTCTATGCGCTAAAGAGACCTAGATTGTCCAGTTTTTGAAAAAATTATTTGTTCTTCAAAAAGATGGATATTTTGGAAAAGTAGAAGTAATAGAGGTAACAGAGACAATTTTTTTGAATCTTTTGATGAAAATTCTAAGAAATGGGTTTTGTAGAGAATGTCGTTTTGAGTAGACCCAATCGTCCTTTTTTTCAAAAAAACTAATTTTTCACCAACATGCAAGAACCCCTCAAAAATAGAATCTATGAAACTATTTTTTTTGGAAAATAAAAAATATGGGTTTTATAGGTGTCTATGCGCTAAAGAGACCTATATTGTCCACCTTTTGAAAAAATTATTTGTTCTTCAAAAAGATGGATTTTTTTGAAAAGTAGAAGTAATAGAGGTAACATACACAATTTTTTTGAATCTTTTATGAAAAATCTGAGAAATGGGTTTTGTAGAGAATGTCATTTTGAATAAAACTAGATTGTCCTTTTTTTAATGTTTTCATGAAAAATTTGAGAAATGGGTTTTGTAGAGAATGTCATTCTGAGTAAACCCAAATCGTCCTCTTTTCGAGAAACTAATTATTAAAAAGCATGCAAGAACCCCTCAAAAATAGAATCTACGAAACAATTTTTTTTGGGAAAATCAAAATATCATTTTTATAGGTGCGTGTGTGCTAAAGAGACCTAGATCGTCCGCTTACGGAAAAAACAAGTTATTTTTGAAAAAGATTTTTTTTTTGAAAAGTAGAAGCAGTAGAGGTAATAGAGGAATATTTTTTAAATCTTTTTATGAAAAATATAAGAAAAGGGATTTGTAGACCGTAGTTGTGCATTTGATACATGTATTTTCTATCGCTTTCACAAACCTTCATTTTTTGTTGAGTTATAGCTGCATTTAGGAAACCGCTCATGTTTGAGTTTTTGTGGGCCATAGATCAACTTTGGTGAGTATGATTATGGATTTTATTGTTGTTGTGCATTTTGTATGCATATTTTTAATCACCTTTCACGAACCTTCATTTTTTGCTGAGTTATGACCGCATTTAGGAAAACACTCATGTTTCAATTTTTGCGGGCCATCAATCAACGTTGGTAACTATGATTTCACTGTAGTTTTGCATTCACTACTCGTATGTTCTATTTCCTTTCGTGAACCTTCTTTTTTTGTTGACTTATAACCGCATATAGGAAACCGCTCGTTTTTTAGATTTTGTGGGCTATCGATCAACTTTGGTGACTACAATTTTGGATTCTACTGTAGTTGCATATTTTGTACACATATTTTTAATTGCCCTTCACGAACATTCATTTTTTGTTGATTTGTACCTGCATTTATGAAAATGCTCATATTTGAGTTTTCATAAGCCATCGATCAACTTTGGTGACTACGATTGTGGATTGCACTGTAGTTTTGCATTCTATATTCGTATTTTTTTCACTTTTCGTGAACCTTCATTTTTCGTTGAGTTATAGTTGCACTTAGGGAACTGCTCGTGTTTGAGTTTTTCTGATAAATCGATCAACTTTGGTGACTACAATTATAGATTGCACTATAGTTGTCCATTCTGTATGTGTATTTTCTATTGCTTTTCACAAACCTTCATTTTTTTCTGCGTTGTAGCCGCATTTAGGAAACTGCTCGGGTTTGAGTTTGTTTGGGCCATCGATCAACTTTGTTCAATTTTGGGAACTACGATTGTGGAGTACACTGTAGTTGTGCATTCTATACACGTATTTTCTACCACTTTTCAAAAACCTTCAATTTTCGTTGAGTTATAGCTGTACTGAGTAAACCGCTCGTGTTTGAGTTTTAATGAGCCATCGATCAACTTTGGTGACTACGATTGTGGATTGCACTGTAGTAGTGCATTATGAAAGCTAATTTTCTATCACCTTTCTCAAACCTTAATTTTTTATTGAATTATAGCCGCATTTAGGAAACCACGCATGTTTTACTTTTTGTGGGCCATCGATCAACTTTGGTGACTACGCTTGTGGATTACATTATAGTTGTGTATTCTATATGTTTATTTTCGATTTCTTTTTGCAAACCTTCATTTTTTGTTGAGTTATAGTTGCAATTGCGAAACCGCTCATGTTTGAGTTTTTTTTGGCAATCAATTAACATTGGTGACTACGATTGTGGATTTCCTTTCACAAACCTTCATTTTTTATTGAGTTATAGCCACATTTATGAAAATGCTCTTCTTTGAGTTTTCACGGGTGTGATCAACTTTGGTGACTATGATGGTGGATTACACTATAGTTGTGCATTCTAAATGCGTATTTTCTATCACATTCCGCGAATCTTCATTTTTTGTTTTGTTATAGCCGCACTTAGGAAACTAATCGTGTTTGAGTTTTCATTGGTCATCAATCAACTTTAGTGACTATGATTGCGAATAGCACTGTAGTTGGCCATTATGTATGCGTATTTTCTATCGCCTTTCGCGAACCTTCATTTTTTGTTGAGTTATAGCCGCATTTAGGAAACCACTCAAGTTTGAGTTTTCATGGGCCATCGATCAACTTTGGTAACTACAATTGTGTATTACACTGTAGTTGTGCATTCTATACGCGTATTTTCTTTCAAATTTCGTGAACCTTCATTTTGTGTTGACTTATAACTGGACTAAAGGCAATGAACTCTGATGACAACAATTATGGATTGCACTATAGTTGTCTATTATGTACATGTATTTTGTATCACCTTTCGCAATCCTTCATTTTTTGTTGAGTTATAGGCGCATTTAGGAAACCGCTCGAGTTTGAGTTTTCATGGGCCATCAATCAACTTTGGTGACTACACTTGTGGATTACACTATATTTGTGAGTTCTATACATGTATTTCCTATCGCCTTTCACGAACCTTCATTTTTGTGGGCCATCAATCAGCTTTGGTGACTATGATTGTGTATTTTACTATAGTTGTGCATTCTGTACGCATATTTTTAATCGACTTTCATGAATCTTCATTTTTTGTTGAGTTATAGCCCCATTTAGGAAGCCCCTCATGTTTCAGTTTTTGTGTCGACAATAGTCAAATTTTGTGAAAATGATTGTGTATTGTATTGTAGTTGTGCATTCTATACGCATATTTTTAATCGACTTTCACAAACTTCATTTTTTGTTGAGTTATAGCCCCATTTAGGAAGCTCCACATTTTTTAGTTTTTGTGGGAAAGCAATCAACTTTGGTGAAAATGATTGTGGATTGTACTGTAGTTGTGCATTCTATACGCATATTTTTAATCACCTCTCACGAATCTTTTTTTTTTTGTTGAGTTATAGCCGCATTTAGGAAAATGCTCGTCTTTGAGTTGTCGTGGGCCATCAATCAACTTTGGTGACTACGATTGTTGATTACTTCAAAAATAGAAACTACGAAACAATTTTTTTGGGAAAATAAAAAATATGGGTTTTATAGGTAGTGTGCTGAAGAGACCCAGATCGTTCGACTTTCAAAAAAATTATTTGTTCTCAAAAAGATAGATTTTTTTGAAAAGTAGAAGTTGTAGAGGTAACAGAGACAATTTTTTTGAATCTTTTTATTAAAAATCTAACAAAATGGGTTTTCTAGACAATTTCGATCTGAGTAGACCCAGATTGTCCTTTTTTCAAATAACTAATTTTTCATGAACATGCAAGAACCCCTCAAAAATAGAATCTACAAAACTTTTTTTTTTGGAAAATAAAAAATATGGGTTTTATAGGTGTTCGTGTGCTAAAGAGACTCAAATCGTCCGTTTTTTCAAAAAATAAGTTGTTCTTGAGAAAGATATATTTTTTTGAAAAGTAGAAGTAGTAGAGCAAAGGAATTTTTTTTGAATCTTTTTATGAACAATGGGATAAATGGGCTTTGCAGAGAATGTCAATCTAAGTACACCCAAATCAACCTTTTTTCAAAAAACTAATATTTCACCAACATACAAGAACCCCTCTAAAATAGAATCTATGAAACAATTTTTTTTGCGAAAATCAAAAAATATGGGTTTTATACATACTCGTGTGCAGAAAAGACCCAGATCGACCGATTTTTGAAAAATAATGTTGTTTTTTGAAAAAGATAGATTTTTTTAAAAAGTAGAAGCAGTAGAGGTAACAAGAGTAAATTTTTTAAATCTTTTTATAAAAAATCTAAGAAATGGGTTTTGTACAGAATGTTGTTCTAAGTAAACCCAGATCGTCCTTTTTTCAAAAAACTAATCTTTCACCAACATGCAAGAACCCCTAAAAAATAGAATCTATGAATCAATTTTTTTGGGAAAATTGAAGAATATAGGTTTTATAGGTGCTCGACAGCTAAAGACAAGCAAAATGTTTGTTTTATTTTAAATAAGTTGTTTTTTTGAAAAAAATAGATTTTTTTAAAAAGTAGAAGCAGTAGAGGTAATAGAGGCAAAATTTTTTAATGTTTTTTGTGAAAAATCTAAGAAATGGGTTTTGTAGAGAATGTCGTTCTAAATAGACCTAGATCGTCCTTTTTTCAAAAAACTAAATTTTCACCAACATGCAAGAACCCCTCAAAAATATAATATACATAATAATTTTTTTTGAGAAAATAAAAAATATGGGTTTTATAGGTGCTTGACAGATAAAGAAACCCAGATTGTCCATTTTTTTAAAAAAATGTTCTTGAAAAAGATATATTTTTTTGAAAAGTAGAATCAATAGGGGTAACAAAGACAAATTTTTTGAATCTTTTTTATGAAAAATATGAGAAATAGGTTTTGTAGAGAATATTGTTTTGAATAGACCCAAATAATACTTTTTTCAAAAACTAATTTTTCACCAACATGCAAGAACCCCTCAAAAATAGAATCTATGAAATAATTTTTTTTTTTGGAAAATCAAAAATATGGGTTTTATAGGTGCTGGTGTGCTGAAGAGATTCAGATCATCCATTTTTTGAAAAATAAGTTGTTCTTAAAAAAACAAAAAAAACAACCAGTTTCCTAAATGCGGCTATAACTCAAACAAAAATGAAGGTTCACGAAAGGCGATAGAAAATTACCATGCATAATGTACAACTATAGTGCAATCCAAATTGTAGTCACTGAAATTGATTGATGGCCCATGAAAAACTAAAGCTTGATTGGTTTCCTAAGTGCAGCTATAACTCAATGAAAGATGAAATTTCATGACAGGCGAAAGAAAATACGCATATAGAATGCACAATTATAGTGTAATGCACAATCGTAGTCACCAAAGTTGATTGATGGCCCACGAAAAACTCAAACACGAGCATTTTCCTAAATGGGGCTATAACTCAACAAACAATAAAGGTTTGTGAAAGCCAATTAAAAATATGTATACATAATGCACAACTAGAGTACAATCCACAATTGTAGTCATCAAAGCTGATCAATGGCTGACAAAAACTCAAGCATGAGCGTTTTGCTAAATGCGACTATAACTCAACAAAAAAGGAAGGTTCATGAAAGGTGATTAAAAATATGCGTATAGAATGCACAACTAAAGTATAATCCACAATAGTAGTCACCAAAGTTGATCGATGGCCAACAAAAACTAAAACATGAGTAGTTTCCTAAATGCTGCTATAACTCAAATAAAAACGAAGGTAGATGCAAATATGATAGAAAATACCCATACAGAATAGACAACTACAGTGCAATCCACAATCATAGTCACCAAAGTTGATCGATGGCCCACGAAAACTCAAACACGAGCGGTTTCCTAAGTGCGGTTATAACTTAACGAAAAATGAAGGTTCACAAAAGGCGATAGAAAATATGCATATAGAATGCAGAACTATAATGTAATCCACAATCATAGTCACCAAAGTTGATCGATGTCTCACGAAAACTCAATCTCGAGCAGTGTCTTAAATGTGGCTATAACTCAAGAAAATACATGTAGAGAATGGACAACAACAGTGATATGCACAATCGTAGTAACCAAACTTGATCAATGGCCCAAGAAAACTCAAACATGAGCGGTTTCGTAACTGCAGCTATAACTCAACGAAAAATGAAGTTTCGCGAAAGGCGATAGAAAATACGTGTATAGAATGCACAACTATAGTGTAATTCACAATCGTAGTGACCAAAGTTGATTGATGGCCAACAAAAGGTCAAACACAAGCATTTTCCAAAATGCGGCTATAAATTAACAAAAAATGAAGGTTCGTGAAATGCGATTAAAAATATTCATACAGAATGCACAACTACATTACTATCCACAATCACAGACACCAAAGTTGATTGATGGCCGATAAAAATACAAACATGAGTGGTTTCCTAAATGCGGCTATAACTCAACAAAAAATGAAGGCTCACGAAAGGCGAGAAAATGACAGAGAATGGACAACTACAGTGCCATCCATAATCATAGTCACCAAATCTAATCGATGGCCAACAAAAACTCAAAGATGAGCAGTTTCATAAGTGCAACTATAACTCAACGAAAAATGAAGTTTCGTGAAGGGCGATAGAAAATACACGTGTAGAATGCACAACTAAAGTGTAATTCACAATCGTATTCACCAAAGTTGATCAATGTCCCATGAAATGTCAAACACAAGTATTTTTCTCAATATGGCTATAACTCAACAAAAAATGAAGGTTCATGAAAGGCGATTAAAAAGTGTAGTCACCAAAGTTGATCGATGGCCCAAGAATACTCAAACACGATCATTTTTCTAAATGCCGCTATAACTCAACAAAAAATGAAGGTTCGTGAAAGGCGATTAAAAATATTCATATAGAATGCACAACTACAGTAAATCCATAATTGCAGTCACCAAAAGTTGATTCATGGCCCAAAAAAATTCAAACATGAGCGGTTTCCTAAAGGACACATTTAGGAAACTGCTCATGTTTGAGCTTTTGTGGGCCATCGATCAACTTTGGTGACTACCATTGTGGATTCCACTGTAGTTGTCCATTCTACTACCTCTTCTTCTACCTCTACGGCTTCTACTTTTCGAAAAAATCTATCTTTTTCAAGAACAACTTATTTTTAAAAAAAATAGATGAGCAGAATCTCTTCAACACACCAGCACCTATAAAACCCATATTTTCGATTTCCCCAAAAAAATTGTTTCGTAGATTCTATTTTTGAGGGGTTCTTACATGGTGAAAAATTTGTTTTCCAAAAAGAGGACGATCTGGGTCTATTCAAAATGACATTCTCTACAAAATCCATTTCTCATATTTTTCATAAAAATATTTAAAAAAAAGTTGCCTTTGTTACCTCTACTGATTCTACTTTACAAAAAAATCTATATTTTTCAAAAACAACTTATTTTTAAAAAAATGGACGATTTGGGTATTTAGTTGTTGAGCACCTATAAAACCCATATTTTTTATTTTCCCAAAAAAAAAAATTCGTAGATTCTATTTTTGAGGGGTTCTAGCATGTTGGTGAGAAATTAGCTTTTCGAAGAAACGATGATTTGGGTCCACTTAGAACGACATTCTCTACAAACCCATTTCTTAAATTTTGCATAAAAAGATTCAAATAATTTACCTCTACTACTTCTACTGTAGCTGTGCAATCTATATGTGTTATTTCTATAGCCTTTCGTAAAACTTCATTTTTTGTTGACTTATAGCCGCGTTTAGAAAACCCTTCATGTTTGTATTTTTTTGGGCCATCGATCAACTTTGGTGACTACGATTGTGGATTGTATTGTAGTTGTGCATTTTGTTCAAATATTTTTAATCGCCTTTCATGAACTTTCATTTTTTGTTGAGTTATAACCACATTTAGGAAAATGCTCATGTTTTAGTATTCGTGAGCCATCGATCAATGACTACGCTTGTGGATTACACTGTAGTAGTGCATTGTATATGTGTAGTTTCTATCTTTCACGAACATTCATTTTTTGTTGAATTATAGCCGCATTTAGGAAACTACTCATATTTGAATTTTTGTGGCCCATCGATCAACATTGGTGACTACATTTGTGGATTATACTGTAGTTGTGCATTTTGTACGCAAATTTTTAATCACCTTTCAGGAACCTTCATTTTTGTTGAGTTATAGCCAGATTTAGGAAAACGATCGTGTTTTGAGTTTTCGTGTGCCATCGATCAACTTTGGTGACTATGATTGTTGATTAAACTATAATTGCACATTCTATATGCATATTTTCTATCGCCTTTAGCCAGCCTTCATTTTTCGTTGAGTCATAGTCGCATTTAAGAAACTGCTCATGTTTGAGTTTTGTGGGCCATTAATCAACTTTGCTGACTAAGATTGTGAAGTACACTATAGTTGTGCATTCTATACTCCTATTTTCTATCGCCTTTCGTGAACCTTCATTTTTTGTAGAGTTATACCCGCATTTAGGAAAACGCTCATGTTTGAGTTTTTGTGGGGCATCAATGAACATTGATGAGTACAATTGTGGATTGTACTGTAGTTGTGCATTCTATATGCATATTTTCTATCCCCTTTGAAAAACCTTCGTTTTTTGTTGAATTATAGTTGCATTGAGGAAACCGCTAATGTTTAAGTTTTTGTGGGCCATCGATCAACTTTGGTGACTATGATTGTGGATTGTACTGTAGTTTTTCATTCTGTACGTGTATTTTCTATCGCCTTTCATGAACCTTCATTTTTTTTGAGTTATTGCTGGATTTAAGAAACCGCTCGTGTTTGAGTTTTCACGGGCCATCGATCAACTTTGGAAACTACGCTTGTGGATTACACTATAGTTGTACATTTTATATGCATATTTTCTATTGCCTTTCGTGAACCTTCAATTTTTCGTTGAGTTATAGCTGCTATTAGGAAACCACTCATGTTTGAGTTTTCGTGGGCCATCGATCAACTTTGGTGACTACGATTGTGGATTGCACTGTAGTTGTGCATTTCGTACGTGTATTTTCTATCACCTTTTGTAGTTGTCCATTTTGTATGCATATTTTGTTTTGCCTCTGTTACCTCTACTACTACTTCTCAAACAAATCCATCTTTTTCAAGAATAACTTTTTTTTTTTTAAAATAGACGATCTGGGTCTCGTTAGCACATGAGCACTTATAAAATCGATTTTTTTTATTTTCCCAAAAATTATTGTGTCATAGATTCTAATTTTGAGGGATTCTTGAATTTTTGGTGAAAAAAGTAGTTTTTCAAAGAAAAAGATGATCTAGATCTACTAAGAATGGCATTCTTTAAAAAATCCATTTCTCAGATTTTTTATAAAAAGATTCAAAAAATTTGCCTCTGTTACTTCTACTCCTACTTTTCAAAAAAATTATTTTTCAAGAACAACTATTATTTCAAAAACCGGACGATCTGAATTTCTTCAAACAAATGAGCGCCTATAAAACCCATATTTTCAATTTTCCCAACAAAAATTGTTTCGTAGATTCTATTTTTTATGGTTTCTTGCATGTTGGTGAAAAATCAATTTTTTGCAAAAAGGACGATCTATGTCTAGTCAGAACGACATTCTCTACAAAACCCATTTTTCAAATTTTACATAAAAAGACTTTTTTTTTTTGCCTTTGTTACCTCTACTGCTTCTACTTTTCAAAAAAATCTTTCTTTTTCCAAAGCAAATAATTTCAAAAAACAGACAATCTGGGTCACTTTAGCCCACGAGCACCTATAAAACCCATATTTCGATTTTCCCAAAAAATATTTGTTCGTAGATTTTATTTTTGAGGTTTTCTTGCATGTTGGTAAAAAAATAGTTGTTAACAAAAAGGACGATTTGGGTCTACTGAGAACGACATTCTCTACAAAATCCATTTCTCAATTTTTTTATAAAGAGATTCAAGATATTTGCCTCTGTTACCTCTATTGCTTCTACTTTGAAAAAAATCTATCTTTTTCATAAATAAATAATTTCAAAAAATGGATGATCTGGGTATCTTTAGCACACGAGCACCTATAAAACCCATATTTTTTATTTTCCCAAAAAACTTATTTCCTAGATTCTATTTTTGAGGGGTTTTTGCATGTTGGTCAAAACATAGTTTTTTGAAAAAAGTACAATCTAGGTCTATTCAAAACGATATTCTCAACAAAACCCATTTCTCAGACTTTTCATAAAAAGACTCAAAAAATTTGCCTCTGTTACCCCTACTGCTTCTACTTTTCAAAAAAATCTATCTTTTTCAAAAACTTGTTTTAAAGACAATGGACGATCTAGCTGACTTTAGTTGTGGAGCAGCTATAAAACCCATCTTTTCGATTTTCTCAAAAGAAGTTGTTTCATAGATTCTATTTTTGAGGGGTTCTTGCATGTTGGTGGAAAATTAGTTTTTCGAAAAAAGGACGATATGGGTCTATTCAGAATGACATTCTCTACAAAACCCATTTCTCAAATTTTTCATAAAAAGATTCAAAAAATTTGCCTTTGTTACCTCTATTGTTTCTACTTTTCAAAAAAATCTTTCTTTTTCAAAAATAACTTATTTAATAAAAAATGGACTATCTGGGTGCCTTTAGTTGTCGAACACCTATAAAATGATTTGGGTCTACTCATAACAACATTCTCTACAAAACCCATTTCTCAAATTTTTCGTCAAAAGATTCAAAAAAATTGCTTCTGTTACAAAAAAATCTATCTTTTTGAAGAACAAATTATTTCTTCAAAAACCGGACAATTTGGGTCTCTTGAGCACACGAGTACCTATAAAACCCATATTTTTGATTTTCCCAAAAAAAAGTGTTTCGTAGATTCTATTTTTGAGGGGTTCTTCCATGTTGGTGAAATATTAGTTTTTGAAAAAAATGACAATTTGAGTCCACTCAGAATGACATTCTCTACAAAACCCATTTATCCTATTTTTCATAAAAATATTCAAAAAAATTGCATTCATTACCTCTACTGCTTCATTACCCATATATTTGATTTTCGAAAAAAATAAAAATCGTAGATTGTTTGAGGGATTCTTGCATGTTGGTGAAAGGTTTCAAGGTTCATTGATCAACTTTGGTGACTATGACTATGGATTGTACTGTAGTTATCCATTGTGTACGCATATTTTCTATCGCCTTTTGTGAACCTTTATTTTTTGTTGAGTTATAGCCAGATTTGGAAAACTGCTCGTGTTTGAGTTTTCATGGGCCATCGATCAACTTTGGTGACTACGATTGTGGAGTGCACTGTAGTTGTGCATTATGAACTCTAATTTTCTATTGCCTGTCGCAAACCTTCATTTTTTGTTGAGCTATAGCCACATTTAGGAAACCTCTCATGTTTGAGTTTTTGTGGGCCATCGATAAACTTTGGTGACTACGCTTGTGGATTACACTATAGTTATGCATTATATACGTGTATTTTCTATCACCTTTTGCAAAACTTCATTTTTTGTTGAATTATAGCCGAATTTCGGAAACCACTCATGTTTCAGTTTTTTTGGGCCATAAATCAACTTTGGTGACTATGATTGTGCATTGTATTGTACATTCTATACGCATATTTGTAATCACCTTTCACGAACATTCATTTTTTGTTGAGTGATAGCCGCATTTAGGAAATCCCTCCTATTTGAGATTTCGTTGGCCATTGATCAACTTTGGTGAATACGATATTGGATTACATTGTAGTCATGCATTCTATACACATATTTTCTATTACTTTTCATGAACCTTCACTTTTGGTTGACTTATAGCCACACTTAGGAAACTGCTCGTGTTTAAGTTTCCGTGGGACATTGATAACCTTTGGTGACTATGATTGTGGATTGCACTGTAGTTGTCCATTTTGTATGCGTATTTTTTATCGCCTATCGCTAGCCTTCTTTTTTTTCTAGTTATGACCGCCTTTAATAAACTACTCGAGTTGGAGATTTTGTGGGCCATCGATCGACTTTGGTGACTACGATCGTGGATTACACTTTACTTGTGCATTATGTACTCGTCCTTTTTTTGAGAAATTAATTTTTCAACATGGAAGAACCCCTCAAAAATAGAATCTACAAAATATTTTTTTTTGGGAAAATCAAAATATGGTTTTTATAGTGCTCGTGTGCTAAAGAGACCCATATTGTTCATTTTTGGAAAAAAATAAGTTATTTCTTAAAAAAGATTTTTTTTTGAAAAGTAGAAGCAGTAGAGGTAATGAGGAATTTTTTTTGAATCTTTTTATGAAAAATCTAAGAAATGGGATTTGTAAATCATAGTTGTGTATTTGATACACGTATTTTCTATCGCTTTTCAAGAAACTTAATTTTTTGTTGAGTTATAACTGAATTTAGGAAACCACCCATGTTTGAGTTTTTATGGTCCATCAATTGACTTTGGTAACTTCAATTATTGATTGTACTATTGTTGTGCATTTTGTATACATATTTTTAATCACCTTTCACGAACCTTCATTTTTTGTTGAGTTATAGCCGCATTTAGGAAAACACTCGTGTTTGAATTTCTGTGAGCCATCGATTAACTTTCGTGACTACGATTGTGGATTACACTGTAGTTGTGCATTCAATACTCGTATGTTCTATCACCTCTTGCGAACCTTCGGTTTTCATTGAGTTACAGCCCCACTTAGGAAACCACTCGCGTTTGAGTTTTTGTGCACCATCGATCAACTTTGGTGACTATGATTATGGATTTCACTATAGTTCTCCATTTTGTACACATATTTTCTATCACCTTTCATGAACCTTCATTTTTTGTTGAGTTATAGCCGCATTTAGGAAACCGCTCATTTTTGAGTTTTCGTGGGCCATTGATCATGTTTAGTGACAACGATTTTGGATTGTACAGTAGTTCTACATTTTGTACGCATATTTTTAATCACCTTTCATGAACATTCATTTTTTATTGAGTAATAGCCAGATTAAGGAAGCCGCACAAGTTTGAGTTTTTGTGGGGCATCAATCAACTTTGGTAATACAATTGTGGATTACACAGTAGTTGTGCATATACACATATTTTCTATCGCCTTTCATGAACCTTCATTTTTTGTTGAGTTAGAGCTGCACTTAGTAAACCGATCGTGTTTGAGTTTTTGTGGGAAATCGATCAACTTATGTGACTAGACTTGTGGATTACACTGTAGTTGTGCATTTTATACATGAATTTTCTATCGCCTCTCAAGAACCTTCATTTTTTGTTGAGTTACAGCTGCATTTAGGAAACTTCTCATGTTTGAGTGTGTGGGCCATCAATCAACTTTGGTGACTACGATTGTGGATTGTACTGTAGTTGTGCATTCTGTTCGCATATTTGTAATCGCCCTTCACGAACGTTCATTTTTTGTTGAGTTATACCTGTATTTAGGAAAATGCTCATGTTTGAGTTTTCATACACCATTGACCAACTTTTATCAACTTCCGTGACTACGATTGTGGATTACACTATAGTTGTGCATTCTATATTAGTATTTTCTTTCACTTTTCGCGAACCTTTAGTTTTCGTTGAGTTACTACACTTAGTAAAAACCGCTCGTGTTTGAGTTTTCATGGGCCATCGATCAACTTTGGTGACTACGATTGTGGATTAAACTGTAGTTGTGCATTATGAACACTAATTTTCTATCACCTTTCATGAACCTTAATTTTTTGTTGAATTATAGCTGCATTTAGGAAACTGCTCATATTTGACTTTTTGTGGGCCATCGATCAACTTTCTATATGTGTATTTTCGATCATCTTTTGCCAACCTTCATTTTTTGTTGAGTTATAGCTACATTTGGGAAACTGTTCATGTTTGAGTTTTTATTAGCCATCAATCAATATTGGTGACTACGATTATGGGTTGCACTATAGTTGTCCATTTTGTGCACATATTTTCTATTGCCTTTCGCGAACCTTCATTTTTTGTTGAGTTATAGCCGCACATAGGAAACCGCTCGTGTTTGAGTTTTTGTTGGCCATCAATCAACTTTGGTGACTACGATTGTGGATTGCATTTTAGTTGTGCATTCTACACGTGTATTTTCTATTGCCTTTCGTGAAACTTCCATTTTGGTTGAGTTATAGCTGCACTTACGAAACCGCTCATGTTTGAGTTTTCGTAGGCCATTGATGAAATTTGGTGACTATGATTATGGATGGCACTGTAGTTGTCCATTCTCTATGTGTATTTTCTCGCCTGTCACAAGCGTTCATTTTTTGTTGAGTTATAACTGCATTTAGGGAACCGGTTATGTTTGTGTTTTTGTTGAGTTATAGCCGCATTTAGGAAACCGCTCATTTTTGTGTTTTTATGGGCCATCGATCAGCTTTGGTGACTACGGTTGTGGATAGTACTATAGTTGTGCATTTTGTATGAATATTTTTAATCGCCTTTCACGAACCTTCAGTTTTTTGTTAAGTGATAGCCACATTTAGGAAAATGCTTGTATTTGACCTTTCGTTGGTGATCGATCAACTTTGGTCACTACGATTGTGAATTACACTGTAGTTGTGCATTCTATACACGTTTTTCTATCTTCTTTTGTGAAACTTCATTTTTCGTTGAGTTATAGCAGACTTTCGAAACCGCTCATATTTGACTTTTCTTGGGCCATTGATCAAATTTGGTGACTATGATTGTGCATGGCACTGTAGTTGTCCATTCTCTACATGTATTTTCTTGCTTTTCACAAGCCTTCATTTTTTGTTTAGTTATAGCCACATTTAAGAAACTGCTTGAGTTTGAGTTTTCACGGGACATCCATGATCTTTGGATACCATGATTGTGGATTACAATATAGTTGCTCATTCTATACGCGTATTTTCTATCGCCTTTCACGAACCTTCATTTTTCGTTAAGTTATAGCCGCACTTAGGAAACCGCTCATGTTTGAGTTCTCGTGGGCCATCGATAAACTTTGGTGACTATGATTGTGGATTCCACTATAGTTGTCTATTCTCTATGGGTATTTTCTATCGCATTTGCGTCTACCTTCATTTTTTATTGAGTTATAGCCACATTTAGGAAACTACTCGTGTTTTAGTTTTTGTGGGCTATCGATCTACTTTGGTGACTACGATTGTGGATTATACTATAGTTTTGCATTTTGTACACATTTTTAATCACCTTTCACGAACCTTCATTTTTTGTTGAGTTATAGCCGCATTTAGGAAATCACTTGTGTTTGAGTTTTCGTGGGCCATCGATCAGCTTTGGTGACTAAGATTGTGGATTGCACTGTAGTTGTGAAATTTGTACGTGTATTTTCTATCCCCTTTCGCGAACCTTCATTTTTCGTTGAGTTATAGCCGTATTTAGGAAACCGCTCGTGTTTGAGTTTTCATAGGCAATCAATCAACTTTGGTGACTACGATTGTGGATGGTACTATAATTGTGCATTCTATATGTGTATTTTCTATCTCCTTTTGCGAACCTTCATTTTTTCTTGGGTTATAGCCACTTTTAGGAAACTGCTTATGTTAGAGTTTTTGTGGATTACACTGTAGTTGTGCATTCTATATGTGTATTTCCTATCACCTTTCACGAACCTTATTTTTTATGGAGTGATAGCTGCATTTAGGAAACCACTTGTATTTGAGATTTGATCAGCCATCAATCAACTTTGTTGACTACGATTGTGGATTGTACTGTAGTTGTCCATTATGTATGCGTATTTTCTCTCCCCTTTTGTGAACATTCATTTTTTGTTGAGTTGTACCCGCATGTTGGAAAACGCTCATGTTTTAGTTTTCGTGGGCCATCGATCAACTTTGGTGACTACGATTTTTTATTACACTATGGTTGTGCATTCTATAATTGTATTTTCTATCGCCTTTTGCGAACCTTTATTTTTCATTGAGTTATATCTCTAGTTAGGAATACTCTTGTGTTTTCATTTTTGTGGGAGTATCGATCAACTTTGGTGACTACGCTTGTGGATTACATTTGAGTTGCGCATTCTATACGTGTATTTCTATCGCTTTTCTCTAACCTTGATTTTTTCTGAGTTATAATCACATTTTGGAAACCGCTCATGTTTCAGATTTTGTGGGCCATCGATCAACTTTTGTGACTAATATTTTGGATTACACTATAGTTTTCGATTCTATTTGTGTATTTTCTATTGCTTTTTGTAACGCTTTTTTTTTTTGAGTTATAGCCGCTTTTAGGAAACTGCTCGTGTTTGAGTTTTTGTGGGCCGTCAATCAAATTGTTGACTACGAATGTGGAGTGCACTGTAGTTGTGAAATATGAACACTAATTTTCTATCGCCTTTCACGAACCTTCATTTTTTGTTTAGTTATAGCTGCATTTAGGAAACCGCTCGTGTTTGAGTTTTTGTGAGCCATCGATTAACATTGGTGACTACGCTGGTGGATTAGACTGTAGTTGTGCATTGTATATGTATATTTTCTATCACCTTTCGCGAACCTTCATTTTTTGTTGAGTTATTGCCGCATTTAGAAATCCGCTCGTGTTTGAGTTTTTGTGGGCCATTGATAATCATTGGTGACTACACTTGTGGATTACACTGTAGTTGTGCATTCTATACACATATTTTCTATAACCTTTCGCAAAAACCTTCATTTTTTGTTGAGTTATAGCCTCATTTAGGAAACCACTCATGTTTGATTTTTTGTTGGCCATCAATCAAATTTCGTGACTATGATTGTGCATTGTATTGTACATTATGTACACATATTTTTAATCACCTTTCACGAACCTTCTTTTTTTTTTAGTTATAGCCGCATTTAGGAAAATGCTGCTGTTTGAGTTTTCGTGGGCCATCGATCAGCTTGGGTGAATACAATATTGGATTACATTGTAGTTGTGTATTCTATACTCATATTTTCTATTACTTTTCATGAACCTTCACTTTTCGTTGAGTTAAAAGCCGCAGTTAGGAAAGTGCTCGTGTTTGCATTTTTGTGGGACATCAGTCAACTTTGGTGACTATTATTGTTGATTGCACTGTAGTTGTCCCTTTTGTACGCGTATTTTTTATCGCCTTTCACTAACATTCATTTTTTTTTGAGTTATAGTAGCCTTTAGGAAACCACTCGAGTTGGAGTTTTAATGGCCCATCGATTGATTTTGGTGACTACAATCGTGGATTGCACTGTACTTGTACATTTTGTACATATATTTTTAATCGCCTTTCACAAATCTTGATTTTTTATTGAGTTATAGCCGTATTTAGAAAACCGCTCTTAGTTGAGTTTTCATGGGCCATTGATCAACTTTAGTGAACAGTAGTTGTCCAATCTGTATGCTTATTTTCTATCACCTTTCACGAACATTCATTTTCAGTTGGGTTATAGTCGCATTTAGGAAACCGCTCGTGTTTGAGTTTTCATGGGCTGTCGATCAACTTTGGTAACTGCGATTGTGGATTGCACTGTACGTGTCCATTCTATATGTGTATTTTCTATTTCCTTTAACAAAACTTTCTTTTTGGTTGAGTTATAGGCATATGTAGGAAAATGCTTGTGTTTGAGTTATAGCTGAATTTAGGAAACCGCTTGAGTTTAAGTTTTCATGGGCCATTGATCAACTTCAATGACTACGCTTGTGGATTACACTGTAGTTGTGCATTCTATATGTCTATTTTATATCGCCTTCTGTGAACCTTCGTTTTTTGTTGAGTTATAGCCGCAATTAGGAAACCGCTCATGTTTGAGTTTTTGTGGGCCATCGATGATCTTTGGGGACTAAGATTGTGGATTGTACTGCAGTTGTGCATTCTGTATGCATATTTTTTATTGCCCTTCACGAGCCTTCATTTTTTGTTGACTTATAGCCACATTTAGGAAAATACTCATGTTTGAGTTTTCTTAGGCCATCGATCAAGTTTGGTGACTACGAGTGTGGATTGCACTACAGTTTTGCATTCTATATGCATATATTTTATTGTCTTTCACGAACCTTCATTTTTAGTTGAGTTATACTGCATTTAGGAAAACACTCTTGTTTGAGTTTTCGTTGGCCATTGATCAACTTTGGTGACTACAATTAGTGATTACACTAAAGTTGTGCATTCTATACAGGTATTTTCTATCTCCATTCGCGAACCTTCATTTTTTGTTGAGTTATAGCCACATTTAGGAAACTGCTGATGTTTGAGTTTTTCTAAAGTTGATCGATGGCCCACAAAAATTCAAACATGAGCGATTTCCTAAATGTGGCTATAAATTAAAAAAAAAAGGGTTCACGAAACGCGATAGAATATAAAGATTGGACAACTATAGTGCAATCCACTATCATAGTGACCAAAGTTGATTAATGGCCCACGAAAACTCAAACACGAGTAGTTTCTTCAATGCGGCTATAAATCAACGAAAAATGAAGGTTCACGAAAATCAATAGAAAATACACATATAGATTGGACAACTACAGTGCAATCCATAATCGTAGTTACCAAAGTTGATCAATGTCCCACGAAAACTCAAACTCGAGTGGTTTCCTAAATGGGGTTATAACTCAACAAAAAATGAAGGTTTGTAAAAAGCGATAAAAAATATGTGTACAAAATGCACAACTATAGTGTAATCAACAATCATAGTCACCAAAGTTGATCGATAGCCGCATTTACGAAACCGCTGATGTTTGAGTTTTTGTGGGCTATCGATCAACTTTTATGAATACAATTGTGGATTGTACTGTAGTTGTGCATTTTGTATGCATTTTTTTTGTTGCCTATCGTGAACCTTTATTTTTCTGTTCCCTATCATGAACCTTTATGAATACGATTGTGGATTGTACCGTAGTTGTGCATTTTGTATGCATTTTTTCTGTTGCCTATCGTGAACTCTTTTTTTTTTTAGTTTTCGTGGGCCATCGATCAACTTTATGACTACGATTATGCATTGCACTGTAGTTGCACATTATGAACGCTAATTTTCTATCACCTTTCGTGAACCTTAATTTTTTGTTGAGTTATACCTACATTTAGGAAACCACTCGTGTTTCAGTATTTGTGGGGCATTAATCAACTTTGGTAAATATGATTGTCGATTACACTATAGTTGTGCATTTTATATATGTATTTTCCATTTCCTTTCACGAACCTTCATTTTTCGTTGAGTTATAGTAGCACTTAGGAAACCAATCGTGTTTGAGTTTTTGTGTGCCATCAATCAACTTTGGTGACTATCATTATGGATTACACTATTGTTGTGCATTTCATACGTGTATTTTGTATCAACTTTCATGAACCTTCATTTGTCTTGACTTATAGGCACATAAGAAACCACTCGTGTTTGAGTTTTCGTAGGGCATCAATCAACTTTGGTGACTACAATTGTGGATTGCACTATATTTGTACATTCTATACGTGTATTTTTTATCGCCTTTCATGAACCTTCATTTTTTGTTCAGTTATAGCCATATTTAGGAAACCGCTCGCGTTTGAGTTTTCATGGGCCATCAATAAACTTTGGTGTCTACGATTGTTGTAGTTGTCCACTTTGTATGCCTATTTTCTATCGCCTTTTGCGTACCTTCATATTTTGTTGACTTATAGCTGCATTTAGGAAACCACTCAAGTTTGAGTTTTTGCGGGCCATCAATCAACTTTGGTGACTACGCTTGTGGATTACTCTATTGTTGTGCATTTTATACATGTATTTCCTATCACCTTTCACAAAGCTTCATTTTTTACACTTGTGGATTACTATGTAATTGTGCATTCTATACCCATATTTTCTATCGCCTTTCGTAAACCTTCATTTCTTATTGAGTTATACCTGTATTTAGGAAACCTCTCATGTTTGAGGTTTTGTTGGCTATCGATCAACTTACAGCTGTAGATTTCATTGTAATTGTGCATTCTATACACGTATTTTATATCACCTTTCGTGAACCTTCTTTTTTTGTTGACTTATAGCCTCATTTAGGAAACCGCTCCTATTCTAAAGAGACATGGATCATAGTTCTATACGCATATTTTCTATCAAATTTTGTGAACATTCATTTTTTGTTGAGTTATAGTCACATTTAGGAAACCGCTTGTGTTCTAAAGAGACACATATTGTCTGGCTTTTTAAGAAAATAAAAAATATGGGTTTTATATGTACTCGTGTGCTCAAGAGACCTAGATCGTCCAGTTTTTTGAAAAATTTAAGTTGTTCTTGAAAAAGATAGATTTTTTTGAAAAGTAGAAGCGATGGAGGTAACAAAGTCAAACTTTTTGACTCTTTTTAAGAAAAATCTGAGAAATGGGTTTTGTAGAGATTGTCATTCTGAGTAGACCCAAATCTTCCTTTTTTCGAAAAACTAATTTTTCAACATGTAAGAACTCCTTAAAAATAGAATCTATGAAATTTTTTTTTTTAGGAAAATCGAAATATGGTTTCTATAGGTGTTTGTGTGCTAAAAAGACCCATATCATCTAATTTTTGAAACAACAATTTATTATTGAAAAAGATAGATTTTTTTGAAAAGTAGTAAATTTTTTGAATCTTTTTATGCAAAATATAAGAAATGGGTTTTGTATAGAATGTCGTTCTGAGTAGACCCAGATTGTCCTTTCTTCGAAAAACTAATCTTTCACCAACATACTACCCCTCAAAAATATTATCTACGAAACAATTTTTTTTGGAAAGTTGAAAATATGGATTTTTTTAGGTGCTCGACAACTAAAGACTCTGAGATCGTTAATTGTTTTTTGAAAAGTAGAAGCAGTAGAGGTAACAAAGGAAATTTTTTTGAATCTTCTTATAAAAAATCTGAGATATGGGTTTTGTAGAGAATGTCGTTTTGAATAGACCCATATCATCTTTTTTTCGAAAAACTAATTTTTCACCAACATGCAAAAACCCCTCAAAAATAGAATCTACGAAACAATTTTTTTTCGGGAAATCAAAAATATGGGTTTTATAGGTGTTGGTGTGCTGAAAAGATTCAGTTCATCTAATTTTAAAAAAAATAAGTTGTTTTTGAAAAACGATATATTTTTTTGATAAGTAGAAGCAATACAGGTAATAGAGGCAATTTTTTTGAATCTTTTCATGAAATATTTGAGAAAGGGGTTTTGTAGAGAATGTCGTTCTGAGTAGACCCAAACCATCCTAATTTTGAAAAACTATTATTTCACAAACATGCAAGAACCCCTCAAAAATAGAATCTACAAAACATTTTTTTTTGGGAAAATAAATAATATGGGTTTTATAGATACTCGTGTGCTAAAGACACCTAGATTGTCCAGTTTTTGAAAAAATAAGTTGTTTTTGAAAAAGATGGATTTTTTTGAAAAGTAGTAGTGGAGGTCATTATTGATTTAATCTTTTTATGAAAAATATGAGAAATGGGTTTTGTAGGGAATGTCATTCTGAGTAAACCCAAATTGTCTTTTTCTTGAGAAACTAATTTTTCAACAACATGCAAAAACCCCTCAAAAATAGAATGTACGAAACAATTTTTTTTTTTGGAAAATCAAAATATGGTTTTTATAGGTGCTTGTGTGCTAAAGAGACCCAGATTGTCCGTTTTTGGAAAAAACAAGTTATTCTTGACAATATATTTTTTTTTTAAAGTAGAAGCAGTAGAGGTAACAAAGGCAATGTTTGAGCTTTTGTGAGCCATCAATCAACTTTGGTGACTACGATTAGGGATTGTACTATTGTTGTGCATTTTGTATGCATGTTTTTAATCATCTTTCACAAACCTTCATTTTTTGTTGAGTTATGGCTACATTTAGGAAAACACTCGTGTTTGAATTTTCGCAAGCCATCGATCAACTTTGGTGACTACGATTGTGGATTACACTGTAGTTGTGCATTCAATACTCGTATGTTCTATCGCCTTTCACAAACCTTCATATTTCGTTGAGTTATAACCACACCTAGGAAACCTCTCGTGATTTACTTTTCATGGATAATTGATCAACTTTGGTGACTATTATTGTGGATTGCACTATAGATTCTATTCTGTACGCGTATTTTCTATCACCTTTCGTGAACCTTCATTTTTTGTTGAGTTATAACTGCATTTATGAAATTGCTCGTGTTTGAGTTTTCATGTGTCATTGATCATGTTTGGTGACTACGATTGTTGATTGTACTGTCATTGTGCATTATGTACACATATTTTTAATTGCCCTTTACGAACCTTCATTTTTTGTTTAGTTATACCCGCATTTAGGAAAATGCTCATGTTTGAGTTTTCATATGCCATCGATCAACTTTGATAACCTTTGCTGACAAAACCGGTCGTGTTTGAGTTTTCATTGTCGATCGATCAAATTTGGTAACTACAATTGTAGATTGCACTGTAGTTGTCCATTCTGTACGTGTATTTTCTATCGCTTTTCGTGACCCTTCTTTTTTTTTTTGAGTTATAGCCGCGTTTAGGAAACCGCTCGAGTTTGAATTTTTGTGGGCCATCAATCAACTTTGGTGAGTACGCTTGTGGATTACACAGTAGTTGTGCATTCTCTACGCAAGTTTCTTGTCATCTTTTGTGAACCTTCATTTTTTGCTGAGTTATACCCGCATTTAGAGAAATGGTCATGTTTGTGTTTTCGTGGGCCATCGATAAACTTTGATCAACTTTGTGGACTACAATTGTGGATTACATTGTAGTTCTGCACTCTATACAAGTATTTTCTATCACTTTTCATAAACCTTCATTTTTTTCATTGAGTTATAGCTGCTTTTAGTAAACCCCTTGTCTTTGAGTTTTCATGGGCCATCGATCAACTTTGGTGACTACGACTGTGGATTGCATTGTAGTTGTGCATAGTGAATGCTAATTTTCTATCGCCTTTCACGAACCTTAATTATTTGTTGAGTTATAGCCGCATTTAGGAAACCGCTCATGTTTGACTTTTTATTGCCCATCAATCAACATTGGTGACTACATTGTGGATGCACTGTAGTTGTCTATTTTGTACGTGTATTTTCTATCACCTTTCATGAACCTTCATTTTTTGTTGAGTTATAGCTGCACATAGGAAACCGCTCGTGTTTAAGTGTTTGTGGGCCATAGAAACTTTGGTCACTACGATTTTGGATTAGACTATAGTTGTGCATTCTATATGCGTATTTTCATTTGCCTTTCGTGAATCTTCATTTTTCATTGAGTTATAGCCACACTTAGGAAACCAGTTGTGTTTGAGTTTTTGTGGGCCGTTGATTAAATTTTGTGACTAGGATTGTGGTTTTAACCATAGCTGTCCATTATGTATGGGTATTTTCTAATGCCATTCACTAACCTTCACTTTTTCTTGATTTAGAGCCACATTTAGGAAACCGCTCCATTTTGAGTTTTTGTGGTCCATCGACCAACTTTGGTGGCTATGCTTTTGGAGTACACTGTAGTTGTGCATTCTATATGCCTATAATCTATCACATTTCGTGAACCTTCACTTTTTGTTGAGTTATAGTGGCATTTAGAAACCACTCAAGTTTGAGTTTTCATGGGCAATCGATCAACTTTGTTGATATGCTCATGGATTACACTGTAGTTGTGCATTCTATATGCATATTTTCTATTGCCTTTCACGAACGTTCATTTTTTTGCGTTATAACCACATTTAGGAAACCGCTCGTGTTTGAGTTTTTGTTGGCCATCGATCAACTTTGGTGAGTACGATTGTGGATAGCATTGTAGTTGTCCATCATGTACGAGTATTTTCTATTGCATTTCGTGAACCTTCATTTTTTTACTTATAGGCGCATTTAGGAAACCGCATGTGTTTGAGTTTTCATGGGCCATCAATAAACTTTGGTGAATATGATTGTGGCTTACACTATAGTTGTGCATTCTATACACCTATTTTTAATTACCTATCACGAACCTTCATTTTTTGTTGAGTTATAGCCGCATTTAAGAAAATGCTCGTGTTTCAGTTTTCGTGGCCCATCAAACAATTTTGGTGACTACGATTGTGGATTACATTGAGTTATAGCCGCATTTAGGAACCCCCTCGGGTTTTAGTTTTTGTGTGCAATCGATCAACTTTGGTGACTATGATTATGGATTGCACTGTAGTTGTCCATGCTCTATGCGTATTTTCTATCACCTTTTGCGAACCTTCATTTTTTGTTGAGTGATAGCCACATTTAGGAAACCGCTCATGTTTGAGTTTTCTAGTACGATCAATCAACTCTGGTGACTACAATTGTGGATTGTACTATAGTTGTGCATTTTGTATGCATACTTTTAATCGCTTTTCATGAAACTTCATTTTTCTTTGAGTTATAGCCACATTTAGGAAAGCGTTGATGTTTGAGTTTTCATGGGCCATCAATCAACTTTGGTGACTAAGATTGTGGATTGCATTGTAGTTATGCATTTTGTACGCATATTTTCTATATCCTTTCGTGAACCTTCATTTTTTGTTGAGTTATAGCCGCACTTAGGAAACTGCTTGTGTTTGACTTTTTACAGGCCATCTAGCAACTTTGGTGATTACGATTGTGGATTGCACTGTAGTTATGCATTTTGTATGCATATTTTCTATATCCTTTTGTGAACCTTCATTTTTTGTTGAGTTATAGCTACACTTAGGAAATTGCTTGTGTTTGAGTTTTTATATGCCATCTAGCAACTTTGGTGATTATCATTTGTGGATTGCACTGTAGTTATCCATTCTATAAGTGTATTTTCTATTGTCTTTGGCAAACCTTCATTTTTAATTGAGTTATAGCTGAATTTAGGAAACCACTCTTCTTTTAGGAAAACGTTCGTGTTTGAGTTTTTATGGGCAATTGATGAACTTTGGTACTATGATTGTGGATTACAATGTAGTTGTCTATTTTGTACGTGTATTTTCTATCGCCCTTCACAAACTTTAATTTTTTGTTTAGTTCTAGTGAACATTATAGCAAATTTTCTATCTCCTTTCGCAAACCTTGATTTTTCGTTGAGTTATAGCAGCACTTAAGAAACCATTCGTGTTTGGGTTTTCGTGGGCCATCAATCAACTTTGGTGACTACAATTGTGGATTGTGTTGTAGTTGCACATTCTATATGCATATTCTTAATCGCCTTTCATGAACCTTCATTTTTTGTTGAGTTATTGCCATATTTAGGAAACTGCTCGTATTTGAGTTTTCGTGGGCCATTGATCAACTTTGGTAACTACGATTGTGGATTGCACTGTAGTTGTCGAATCTATATGTGTATTTTCTATCGCTTTTCATGAACCTTCATTTTTTGTTGAGTTATAGCCACATTTAGGAAACCGCTCCTGTTTCAGTTTTCGTGGGCCATCGATCAACTTTGGTGACTACGCTTGTCAATTACGCTATAGATGTGCATTCTATATGCGTATTTTCTATCACCTTTCATGACCTTTATCTTTTTTTGAGTTATAGCCGCATTTAGTAAACAACTCATGTTTGAGTTTTTGTGGGCCATCAATCAACTTTGGTGACTACAATTGTGGATTACACTATTGTTGTGCATTCTATACTTGTATTTTCTATTGCCTTTTGCAAACCTTCATTTTTCGTTGAGTTATAGCTATATATTATGAAACCGCTTGTATTTAAGTTTTCCTGGGCCATCAATCAACTTTGGTGACTACGCTTGTTGATTACACTCTAGTTGTGCATTCTATACGCATATTTTCTATCGCCTTTCGCGAACCTTCATCTTTTGTTGATTTATAGCCACATATAGGAAACCACTCGTTTTGGGATTTTTTGGGCCATCGATCAACTTTGGTGACTACTGTTGTGCATTATGTACGTGTATTTTCTATAGCTTTTTGTGAATTTCTTGCATGTTTTCGAAAAAATAGTTTTTCGTAAAAAGGACAATCTTGATCTACTCAAAATGACATTCTCTACAAAACCCATTACTCATATTTTTCATAAAAAAATTCAAATTTTTTGCTTCTATTACCTCTACTACTACTTTTTAAAAATATCTATATTTTTCAACAAAAAATTATTTTTTCAAAAAAAGGATGATCTGAATCTCTTTAGCAAACAAGCACCTATAAAACCCATATTTTGTATTTTCCCAACGAAAATTGTTTCGTAGATTCTATTTTTGAGGGGTTCTTGCATGTTGGTGAAAAATTAGTTTTTGAAAAAGAGGATGATCTAGGTCTACTTAGAATGACATTTTGAACAAAACCCCTTTTTTCAAATTTTTAATAAAAAGATCGAAAAAATTTGCCTTTGTTACCTCTATTGCTTCTACTTTTCAAAAAAATCTTTTTTTTTTCAAAAACGGACAATCTGGGGCTCTTTAGCGCACGAGCACCTATAAAACCCATATTTCAATTTTCCCAAAAATAAATTGGTTCATAGATTCTATTTTTGAGGGGTTCTTGCATGTTGGTGACAAATTAGTTTTTCAAAAAGAGGACGATCTCGGCCTACTAAGAATGACATTCTCTACAAAATCCATTTATCATATTTTTCATAGAAAGATTAAATAACTTTGCCTTTGTTACCTCTACTGCTTCCACTTTCAAAAAAAAAAAAATTCAGGAACAAATAATTTCCCAAAATGGACGATCTAAGTCTCTTTAGCACACAAGCTCATATAAAACCCATATTTTTTATTTTCCCCAAAAAAATATTGTTTTATAGATTCTATTTTTCAGGGGTTCTTGCATGTTGGTGAAAACTTAATTATTTGAAAAAAAGAATGATTTGGATTTACTTAGAATGACATTCTCTACAAAATCCGTTTATCAGATTTTTCATAAAAAGATTCAAAAAATTTGTTTATGTTACCTCTACTGATTGTACTTTTTAAAAAAAAATTATTTTTCTCGAGAACAACTTATTTTTTAAAAATACGGACGATCTGAATCTCTTCACATTCTCTACAAAACACATTTCCCAAATTTTTCATAAAAAGATTCACAAAAGTTGCCTCAGTTAACTCTACTGCTTGTACTTTTCAAAAAAATCTATCTTTTTCAAAAACAACTTATTTTTCAATAAATGCACGATCTGGGTCTCTTCAACACACAAGCACCTATAAAACCCATATTTTCAATTTTCATAGATTCTATTTTTGAGGGGTTCTGTGATGTTCGCGAAAAAATTATTTTTCAAAATAAGGAAGATCTGGGTCTATTGAAAACGACATTCTCTACAAAACCCTCTTCTACTTCTACTTTTCAAAAATATCTATCTTTTTCAAGAACAACTTATTTTTTGAAAACACAGACGATTTGGGTCTCTTTAGCTCTCGAGCACCTATAAAACCCATATTTTTTATTTTTCCAAAAAAAATTGTTTCATAGATTCTACTTTTAAGGGGTTGTTGAATGTTGGTGAAAAATTAGTTTTTTGAGAAACAGACAATCTAGGTGTACTAAGAACGACATTCTCTACAAAACCCATTTCTTAGATTTTTCATAAAAAAAGTTTCAACAAAAATGCCTCTATTACCTTTACTGCTTCTACTTTTCAAAACAATCTATTTTTTTCCACAACAAAAAATGAAGGTTTGTGAAAGGTGATTAAAAATATGCATACATAATGCACAACTATAGTACAATCCACAGTCGTAGTCACAAAAGTTGATCGATGGCCCATAAAAATTCAAACATGAACATTTTTTTAAAAGCGGCTATAACTCAACATAAAAGAAACTTTTTCTAAAGCAATAGAAAATATGATTATAGAATGCACAACTACATTGTAATCCACGAGCACAGTCACCAACATTAATCAATGGCCCACAAAAACTCAAACACAAATTGTTTCCTAAATGCGGCTACAACTCAACAAAAAATGAACATTCATGAAGGGCGATAGAAAATATGTGTATAGAATGCACAACTAGAATGTAATCTACAATCATAGTCACCAAAGTTGATCAATGGCCTAGAAAACTTCAAACAAGAGCATTTTCCTAAATGTGGCTATAACTCAACAAAAAATTAAGGTTTTTGAAAGGCAATTAAAAATATGCATATAGAATGCACAACTACAATACAATCCACAATCATATTTACAAAAGTTTATTGATAGCCAACAAAAACTCAAACATGAGCAATTTGCTAAATGCGACTAATACTCAACAAAAAATGAAGATTCGTGAAATGTGACAGAAAATATGCATATAGAATGCACAACTACAGTGTAATCCAGAAGCATAGTCACCAAAGTTGATTGTGGCCCACAAAAACTCAAACACGAGTGGTTTCCTAAATGTGGCTATAACTCAACAAAAAATTAAATATTACAAAAGGGGAAAGAAAATAAGCATATATAATTCACCACTATAGTGCAATGCACAATTATAGTCACCAAAGTTGACTACGAAAATTAAAACTTGAGCGGTTTCCTAAATGCAGTTGTAACTCAACAAAAAATGAAGGTTCATAAAAGGCGATAGAAAATGCAAGTACAGAATGGACAACTACAATGAAATCCACAATCGTAGTCACCTAAGTTGATTAATGGCCCACAAAAAACTCAAACACGACCGATTTCCAAAGTGCAGCTTTAATTCAAAAAAAATTAAGGTTCGTAAAATTCGATAGAAAATATGCATATAGAATGGACACCTACAATGAAATCCACAATCATAGTCACCAAAGTTGATCAATGTCCCATGAAAAACTCAAACACAAGCAGTTTACTAAATGCGGCTATAACACAACAAAAAAATGAAGGTTCCCGAAAGGCAATAGAAAAAAAATGTACATAATGGACAACTATAGTGCAATCCACAAATGTAGTCACCAAAGTTGATCGATGGCCGACGAAAACTCAAACATAAGCGGTATCCTAAATGTGGCTATAACTCAACAAAAAATGAAAAATCGTGAAAGGCGGTATAAAATACACGTACAAAATAGACAACTATAGTGCAATACACAATTCTAGTCACCAAATTTGATCGATAGCCCACGACAACTCAAACACTAGCAATTTCATAAATGCGGCTATAACTAAACGAAAAATGAAGGTTCGTGATAGGCATTAGAAAATATGAGTAGATATTGAACAACTATAGTGCAATCCACAATCGTAGTCACCAAAGTTGATTGATGGCCCACGATAATTCAAACACGAGCGGTTTCCTCAATACGGCTATAACTCAACAATGAATGAAGTTCATGAAAGACAATGGAAAATAAAGGTATAGAATGAACAACTACAGTGTAATCATCACCAAAGTTGATCGATGGCCCATGAAAACTCAAAAACGAGTGGTTTCATAACTGCACTTGTAACTAAATGAAAAAGAAATGTTCACGAAAGGTGATAGAAAATACAAGTACAAAATACAGATTTATAGTTCAATACACAATCATAGTCAACAAAGTTCTTCAATGCCCCACAAAAACTCAAATTTGAGTGTTTTCCTAAATGCGGCTATAACACAACAAAAAATGAAGGTTCGTGAGAGGCGATAGAAAATATGCATACAAAATGCACAACTGCAGTGTAATCAATAATTGTAGTCACCAAAGTTGATCGATGGCCCACGAAAACTCAAACTTGAGGGGTTTCCTAAATACAACTATAACTCAACAAAAAATGAAGATTCATGATGGGCAATAGAAAATACACATATAGAATGCACTACTACAGTTTAATCCATAATCGAAGTCACCAAAGTTGATCGATGGCCCACGCAATAATCAAGCATGAGTGTTTTCCTAACTACGGATTTATCTCAACAAAAAATGAAGGTTCATGAAAGGAAATTAAAAATATGTGTACAAAATGCACAACTATAGTACAATCCACAATCGTAGTCACGAAAGTTGATCGATGCCCTACAAAAACTCAAACATGACTGCTTTCCTAAATACAGCTATAGCTAAATAAAAAATGAAGGTTCAGAAAAAGGCAATACAAAATACGCGTATAGATTGCACAACTACGGTGTAATACACAAGCCTCACCAAAGTTGATCGAGGACCCTCAAAAACTCAAACTCGAGCGGTTTCCTAAATGTAGCTATAACTCAACAAAAAATCAGGGTACATGAAAGGCAATAAAAAATACGCGTACAGAATTGACACATCAATGCAAACTACAATCGTAGTCACCAAAGTTGATCGATAGTCTACAAAAATTCAAACACAAGTGGTTTCCTAAATGTGGCTATAACTCAACAAAAAATGAAGGTTCGTAAAAGCCGATAGAAAATATGGATATAACTCAATGAAAAATGAAGATTCATGAAAGGCGACTAAAAATATGCATACCAAATGCATAACTACAGCATAATCCACAATCGTACTCACCAAAGTTGAACAATGGTCCACGAAAAATCAAACTTGAGTAGTTTCCTAAATGCGGCCATATCTCAATAAAAAATGAATGTTCACGAAAGGCAATAGAAAATACATATATAGAATGCACAACTATAGTCACCAAAGTTGATAGATGGCCCACAAAAATTCAAACATGATTGGTTTCCTAAATGCGGCTATAACTCAACACAAAATGAAAGTTCATGAAAAAAATAGAAAATAAGCTTATTTAATGCACAAGTATAGTGTAGTCCACAAGCGTAGTAACCAAAGTTGATCGATGGCCCACAAAAAACTCAAACTCGAGTGGTTTCCTAAATGCAGCTATAACTCAACAAAAAATGAAGGTTCACGAAAGGCGATAGAAAATCCATGTATATAATGGACAACTATAGTGGGATTTGTAGAGAATGTTGTTCAGAGTAGACCCAGATCGTCTTTTCTTTGAAAAACTAAATTTTCACCAACATGGAAGAACCCCTGAAAAAAAGAATCTAAGAAACAATTTTTTTTGGGAAATAAAAAATATGGGTTTTATAGTTGCTCGACAACTAAAAACATCCAGATCATCCGCTTTTTTTTTAAATAACTTGTTCTTGAAAAATATAGATTGTTTTGAAAAGTAGAAGCAGTAAAGTTACAGCGGCAATTTTTTTAATCATTTTATGAAAAATCTAAGAAACGGGTTTTGCAAAGAATGTCGTTCTAAATGGAACCAACTCGTTGTTTTTTCGAAAAAATAATTTTTCACCAACATGCAAGCACCCCTCAAAAATAGAATCTACGAAACAATTTTTTTTGGGAAAATAAAAAATATGGGTTTTATAGGTGCTTATGTGCTGAATAGACCCAGGTCATCCAGTTTTTGAAAAAATAAGTTGTTTTTGAAAAAATAAAGATTTTCTTAAAAAGTAGAAGCAATAGAGGTAACATTTTCTGAATCTTTTTATGAAAAATATGAGAAATGGGTTTTGTAGAGAATGTCATTCTTAGTAAACCCAGATTGTCCTCTTTTCGACAAACTAATTTTTCACCAACATGCAAAAAAACTTTCAAAAATAGAATCTACGAATTTTATTTTTTTGGGAAAATTGAAAATATGGGTTTTATAGGTGTTGGTGTGCTGAAGAGATTCAGAATTTCCATTGTTTGACAAAATAAGTTGTTTTTCAAAAAGATAGATTTCTTTTAAAAGTAGAAGCAATAGAGGTAACATAGGCAATTTTTTTGAATCTTTCTATGAAAAATCTAAGAAATGGGTTTTGTAGAGAATGTCATTTTAAGTAATATCCAAATCGTCCTTTTTTTGAAAAAAAAATTCACCAACATGCAAGAACTCCTCAAAAATAGAATCTATGAAATAGTTTTATTGGGAAAATAAAAAATATTGGTTTTATAGGTGCTCGTGTGCTAAACAGACCTAGATCGTATGTTTTTTGAAATTATTTGTTCCTGAAAAAGATAGATTTTTTTAAAAGTAGAAGCAGTAGAGGTAACAGAAGCAAATTTTTTGAATCTTTTTATGAAAAATCTAAGAAATGGATTTTGTAGAGAATGCCATTCTTAGTAGACCCAGATCGAAAATCTAATTTTTCACCAACATGCAAGATCCCCTCAAAAATAGAATCTACGAACCATTTTTTTTTGGAATATCAAAATATGGGTTTTCTAAGTGCTCATGCGGTAAACAAACCCAGATTGTCTGTTTATTGAAATTATTTGTTCTTGAAAAGGATTTTTTTTTTTAAAGTAGAAGCAGAAGAGGTAACAGAGGCAAAAAATTTCAATCTTTTTATGAAAAATCTGAAAAATGGGTTTTGTAGCGAATGTTGTTCTAAGTAAACCCAGATTGTCTGTTTTTCGAAAAACTAAATTTTCACCAACATGCAAGAACCCCTCAAAAATAGAATCTATGAAACAATTTTTTTTGGGAAAATTGAAAATATGGGTTTTATAAGTGCACATTTGCTAAAGAGACCCAGATCGTTCGTTTTTTTGAAAAAATAAGTTATTATTGAAAAAGATAGGGTTTTTCAGAAGTAGAAGTAGTAGAGGTAACACAGGCAAATATTTTGAATCTTTTTATGAATAATTTGAGAAAAGGGTTTTGTAGAGAATG
Source organism: Sequoia sempervirens (assembly GCA_007258455.2). Lineage (NCBI taxonomy): Eukaryota > Viridiplantae > Streptophyta > Pinopsida > Cupressales > Cupressaceae > Sequoia > Sequoia sempervirens. Next base: position 162,574,088 of record VDFB02281492.1, read on the forward strand.
TCGTTCTAAGTAGACCTAGATCATCCTTTTTTTGAAAAACTAATTTTTAATTCAACAAAAAAAGAAGGTTCGTGAAAGGCGATAATCGTCTTTAACAAACCTTCATTTTTTGTTGACTTATAGTCATATTTAGGAAACCGTTCGTATTTGAGTTTTAGTGGGCCATCAATCAACTTTGTTGACAACAATTGTGGATTGCACTGTAATTGTGTGTTATGAATGCTAATTTTTTATCGCCTTTTGTAAACCTTCATTTTTTCTTGAGTTATAGCCACATTTAGGAAACCGCTCGTGTTTGAGTTCTCATGGGCTATCGATCAACTTTAGTGACTACAATTGTGGATTACACTATATTTGTGCATTGTATACGTGTATTTTCTATCGCCTTTTGTGAACCTTCATTTTTCTTTAAGTTATAGCCACACTTAGGAAACCGCTCGTGTTTGAGTTTTCGTGGGCCATCGATCAACTTTGGTTAGTACGATTGTGGATTGCACTGTATTTGTGCATTCTATATGCATATTTTCTATCACCATTCACAAACCATCATTTTTTGTTGAGTTTTTGTTAAGTTATAGCTACACTTAGGAAGCCGCTCGTATTTGAGTTTTCATCGGCATTCGATCCACTTTGGTGACTATGATTGTGGATAGCTCTGTAGTTGTTCATTCCTTACGCATATTTACATTTTCCTTTGGTGAACCTTCATTTTTTGTTGAGTTATAGGGGCATGTAGGAAACCACTCGTGTTTGAGTTTTTGAGGGCCATCGATGAACTTTGGTGACTATGATTGTGGATTACACTGTAGTTGTGTATTCTATTCACGTATTTTCTATCACCTTTCGGGAACCTTCATTTTTTTTTGAGTTTTAGCCGTATTTAGGAAATCGTTCATATTTGAGTTTTCGTGGCCCATCAATAACCTTTGTTGACTACAACTGTGGATTACACTATAGTTGTGCATTCTATACACGTATTTTTTATCGCCTTCCTTGAACCTTCATTTTTTGTTGAATTCTAGCCGTATTTAGGAAACCACTCATGTTTAAATGGGTTTTGTAGAGAATGTTATTGTAATTAGACCCATATCATCTTTTTTTCAAAAAACTAATATTTCACCAATATGCAAGAACCCCTCAAAAATAAAATCTACAAAATAATTTTTTTTGGGAAAATTTAAAAATATGGGTTTTTATACGTACTCATGTGCTCAAGAGACCCAGATTGTCCGGTTTTTGAAAAATTTAGTTATTTTTGAATAAGGTAATTTTTTTGAATCTTTTTATCAAAAATATGAGAAATGGGTTTTTTAGAGAATGTCGTTCTGACTAGACCCAGATCGTCCTTTTTTCGAAAAAACTATATTTCCAACAACATGCAAGAACCCCTCAAAAATAGAATCTACGAAACAATTATTTTTGGGAAAATCGAAATATGGTTTTTATAAGTGCTCATGTGCTAAAGAGACCACTTCGTCCGTTTTCTGAAAAAAAAAGTTATTCTTGAAAAATATATTATTTTTTGAAAGGTAGAAGTAGTAAAGGTTAGAGAAGCAAATTTTTTGAATCTTTTTATGAAAAATATAAGAAATGGGTTTTGTAGAGAATTTTGTTCTTAGTAGACCCAGATCGTCCTTTTTTCGAGAAAACTAATTTTTCACCAACATGCAAGTGTTCACCTCAAAAATGGAATCTACAAAATATTTTTTTTTGGGAAAATTGAAAATGTGGGTTTTATAGGTGCTTGTGTAGTAAAGAGACCCAGATTGTCTGTCTTTTGAAAAAATAAGTTGTTTCTTGAAAAAGATAGATTTTTTTGAAAAGTAGACGAAGTAGAGGTAACAGAGGCAACTTTTTTGAATCTTTTTATGAAAAAATTTGAGAAATGGGTTTTGTAGAGAATGTCAATCTTAGTAGACCCAGATCGTCTTTGTTTCGAAAAACAAATTTTTCACCAACATTCAAGAACTCCTCAAAAATAGAATCTACGAAACATTTTTTGATGAGAAAATTGATAATATGGGTTTTATATTTGCTCGTTCACTGAAGAGATTCAGATAGTCCATTTTTTGAAACAAAAAGTTGTTTTTGTAAAAGATAGATTTTTTTGAAAACTAGAAGCAATATAGATAATAGAGGCAAAAAAATTCAATCTTTTGATGAAAAATCTAAGAAATGGGTTTTGTAGAGAATGCCATTTTGAGTAGATCAAATCGTCCTTTTTTCAAAAAAATACTTTTTCATCAACATGCAAGAACCCCTCAAAAGTAGAATCTACGATTTTTTTTTTTTTGTGAAAGGCGATAAAAAATTTGCATACAAAATGGACAACTAAGTGCAATTCACAATCGTACTTAGCAAACTTCATCGATGGCCCATGAAAACTCTAACACGAGTGGTTTTCTAAGTGCGGCTATAATTCAACCAAAATTGAGTTATAGCCTCATTTAGAAAACTGCTCGTATTTGAGTTTTCGTAGGCCATCAATCAACTTTGGTGACTATGATTATGGATTACACTGTAGTTGTTCATTCTATAAACATATTTTCTATTGCCTTTTTCTTAAACCTTCATTTTTTGTTGAGTTTATAGCCACATTTAGGAAACCGCTCATGTTTGAGCTTTTGTGGGCCATCAATCAATATTGGTGACTATGATTGTGGATTGCACTGTAGGTGTCCATTCTGTACACGTATTTTCTATCGCCTTTCGTGAACCTTAATTTTTTGTTGAGTTATATAGCCGCATTTAGGAAACTACTCATGTTTGAGTTTTCGTGGGCCATCGATCAACTTTGGTGACTATGATTGTGGATTGTATTGTAGTTGTGAATTTTGTATGCATATTTTTTTATCGCTTTTCACAAACCATCATTTTTTGTTGAGTTATAGCTATATTTAGGAAACTGCTCATATCTGAGTTTTCGTGGGCCATCGATTAACTTTGGTGACTATGATTCTGGATTGCCCTGTACTTGTCCAATCAGTACACATATTTTCTATCTCCTTTTGCAAACCTTCATTTTTCTTTGAGTTGTAGCCGCACTTAGGAAACTAGTCGTGTTTGAGTTTTTGTGGGCCATCTATCAACTTTGGTGATTACAATTGTGTACTAAACTGTAGTTCTCTATTTTGTACGTGTATTTTCTATCGCCTTTCACGAACCCTTATTTTTTGTACAGTTATAACCATATTTAGGAAACTCCTCATGTTTGAGTTTTTTGGGCCATCGATCAACTTTGGTGACAACGATTATGGATTGTAATTTAGTTGTGCATTATGTATGCACTTTTTAATCACCTTTCACAAACCTTCACTTTTTGTTGAGTTATAGCCACATTTAGGTAAATGGTCATGGTTAAGTTTTCATGGCCCATCGAACTACTTCCTTGACTATGATTGTGGATTGCACAGTAGTTGTGCATTATGAAAGCTAGTTTTCTATCGCCTTTTGTGAAGCTTCATTTCTTGTTGAGTTATAGCTGCATTTAGGAAACCGAGCGCTCGTGTTTGAGTTTTTGTGGGCAATCGATCAACTTTGGTGACTACGATTGTGTTTTTACACTGTATTTGTGCATTCTATATGCTTATTTTGTAACGCCTTTTGCGAACCTTTATTTTTCACTGAGTTATAGCCGCACGTAGGAAATCACTCATGTTTGAGTTTTCATGGAGCATCGTTCAACTTTGGTGAATACGATTCTAGATTCCACTGTAATTGGCAATTTTGTATGCGTATCTTCTATCGCCTTTCGTGAATATTCAAATTTTGTTGAGTTATAGCCACATTTAGGAAACCGCTCGTATTTGAGTTTTCATGGGCCATCGATCAACTTTGGTGACTCTGATTGTGGATTACATTGTAGTTGTTTATTCTATACACATATTTTATATCGCCTTTCATGAACCTTCATTTTTTTTTGAGTTATAGCTGTATTAGGAGAGACCACTCGTCTTTGAGTTTTCGTGGAACATCAATCAACTTTGCAGACTACGATTCTGGATTGCACTGTAGTTTTCCATTATGTATGCATATTTTCTATCATCTTTCGCGAACCTTCAATTTTTGTTCAGTTGTAGCCCCATTTAGGAAACTGCTCATGTTTCGATTTTAGTGGGCCATCGATTAACTTTGGTTAGTAAGCTTGTGGATTACACTGTAGTTTTCCATTCTATACACATATTTTGTATTTCCTTTCGCGAACCTTCATTTTTTGAGTTTGAGTTTTTCTGGTCCGTCGATCAAATTTTGTGAGTACGCTCGTGGATTACACTATAGTTGTGCATTCTATATGTGTATTTTCTATCGCCTTTTATGAACCTTTTTTTTTTTGAGTTATAGCCACATTTAGGAAACCACTCATGTTTCAGTTTTTATGGGCTATCAATCATCTTTGGTGACTATGATTGTGGATTGTACTGTAGTTGTGCATTATGTATTTATATTTTTAATTGCCTTCCACGAACGCTCATTTTTTGTTGAGTTATAGCCACATTTAGGAAAACTCTTGTGTTTGAGTTTTCATGGGCCATCAATCAGCTTTAGTGACTACAATTGTGGATTGCACTGCAGTTGTCCATTATGTACGTGTTTTTTGTACCGCCTATCATGAACTTTCATTTTTTGTTCAGCATTTAGGAAACAAATCAAATTTGAGTTTTAATGGGCCATCGATCAACTTTGGTGACTACGTTTGTGGATTAAACTGTAGTTGTGCATTCTATACGCGTATTTTCTATTGCCATTCGCGAACCTTCATTTTTTGTTGAGTTTATAGCCACATTTAGGAAAGCTCATGCTTGAGTTTTTGTGGGCTCTCGATCAACTTTGGTGAGAACGATTCTGGATTTTACTTTAGTTATACATTTTGTATGCATATTTTTATTCGCCTTCCACGAACCTTCATTTTTTGTTGAGTTATAGCCACATTTAGGAAAACCCTCGTGTTTGAGTTTTTGTGGGCCATCGATGAACTTTGGTGACTATGCTTGTGGATTACAATGTAGTTGTGCATTCTATACATGTATTTTCTATCACTTTTCAAGAACCTTCATTTTTTGTCTAGTTATAGCTGCATTTAGGAAACTGGTCATGTTATATTTTTTGTGGGCCATCGATTAATTTTCATGACCACAATTGTGGACTATACTGTAGTTTTGCATTCTGTACACATATTTTTAATCATGTCTTACGAACATTCATTTTTTCCAGTTATATCCGCATTTATCAAAAATACTCGTGTTTGAGTTTTCGTGGGCCATCGATCATATTTAGTGACTACAATTGTGGATTGCACTATAGTTTTCCATTCTTTATTGTTTATTTTCTATCGCTTATCGTGAACCTTCATTTTGTGTGGAGTTATAGACGCACTTAGGAAATCACTCGTGTTTGAGTTTTCGTGGGCCATTGATCAACTTTGGTGAATACGATTGTGGATTACACTATAGTTGTGTGTTCTATACGCATATTTTCTATCGCCTTTCTCGAACATTCATTTTATGTTCAGTTAATAGCTACATTTAGGAAACCGCTCATGTTTGAGTTTTGGTGGGTCATCAATCAACTTTGGTGACTACGATTATGGATTATATTCTAGTTGTGCATTCTGTACGCATATTTTTTATAGTCGTCTTTCATGAACCTTCATTTGTTGTTTTTGAAAGATGAAAAAATAGGTTTCACAGGGACCCGAAACCTCCTAAATGCGACTATAACTCAACAAAAAATGAATGCTCATGAAAGGTGATAGGAAATATGTGTATAAAATGCACAACGATAGTATGATCCACCAAAGTTGATTAATGGCCCACGAAAGCTCAAACACTAGCGGTTTCCTAAATGCGGCTATAACTCAACAAGAAATGGAGGTTCAGAAGAGGACATAGAAAATTAGCCTTCATAATGCACAACTACAGTGCAATCCACATTGTAGTCACCAAAGTTGATCGATGCCACACGAAAACTCAAACACGAGCGATTTCCTAAATGTAGCTATAACTCAACAAAAAATGAAGGTTCACGAAAGGCGATATAAAATACACGTAGAAAATTGACAACTACAATACAATCTAGAATCGTAGTCACTAGAGTTGAACGATGACCCACGAAAACTCAAACTCGAGTGGTTTCTTAAATGTGGCTATAACTCAACAAAGAATGAAGGCTCCTAAAAGGCAACAAAATACACGTAGAGAATCAACAGCTACAGTGCCATGCACAATCGTAGTCACTAAAGTTGATCAATGCCCCACAAAAACTCAAACATGAGCGGTTCCCTAAGTGGAGCTATAACTCAACGAAAAATGAAGTTTCGCGAAAGGCGAGAGAAAATACATGTATAGAATGCACAACAATAGTACAAGTCACAATCATAGTGACCAAAGTTGATTGATGGCCCACTAAACGTCAAACATGAGCATTTTCTTAAATGCGGCTATAACTCAGCTAAAAGTGATGTTTCATGAAAGGTGATTAAAAATATGCGTACAAAATGCACAACTACAATACAATCCACAATTGTAGTCACCAAAGTTGAACGATGGCATATAAAAACTCAAACATGAGCGGTTTCCTAAATGCGGCTATAACTTAACAAAAAATGAACTTTTGTGAAAGGCAATAGAAAGGCGATAGAAACTACATTTATAGAATGCATAACTATAGTGTAATCCACAAGCGTAGTCACCAAAGTTGCTCTAGGCCCACGAATACTCAAACACGACCATTTTCCTAAATGCGGCTATAACTCAACAAAAAATGAAGGTTCATCAAAGGCGACCAAAAATATTCATACAGAATGCACAGCTACAGTACAATCCACAATCTTAGTCACCAAAGTTGATTGATGGCACAAAAAAATGAAACATGAGTGGTTTCCTACAAGCTGCATTTAGGAAACTGCTCGTGTTTGAGTTTTTTGTGGGCCACAGATGAAATTTGGTGACTATGCTTGTGGATTACATTGTACATGTGCATTCTATACACGTAGTTTCTATTGCCTTTCACAAAACCTTCATTTTTTGTTGAGTTATAGCCTCATTTAGGAAACCGCTCATGTTTGAGTTCTTGTGGGGCATCAATGAACTTTGATGACTATGATTATGGATTGTACTATATTTGTGTACTCTATACTCATATTTTCAATCACCTTTCATGAAATTTCATTTTTTGTTGAGTTATAGCCGCATTTAGTAAACCGCTCATGTTTGAGTTTTTGTGGGTCATCAATCAACTTTGGTGACAACAATTGTGGATTGTACTGTAGTTTTCCATTCTGTACCCGTATTTTCTATCGCCTTTTGTGAACCTTCATTTTTTGTTGAGTTTTCAAGGGCCATTGATCAACTTTGGTGACTACACTTGTGGATTACACTGTAGTTGTGCATTCTATACCCATATTTTCTATCCCCTTTCGCAAACCTTCAAAAAATAGGCGTAGGGGTCTCTTTAGCACACGAGCACTATAAAACCCATATTTTCAATTTTCCCAAAAAAATTGTTTCGTAGATTTGTATTTTTTGATGGGTTCTTGCATTTTCGTGAGAAATGTAGTTTTAAAAAAAAAGGATGATCTGGATCTACTCAGAATGACATTCTCTAAAAAACCCATTTCTTAGATTTCTTATAAAAAGAATCAAAAAAATTTCCTTTGTTACCTCTACTGCTTCTACTTTTCAAAAAAATCATTTTTCAAGAACTTAATTTTTCAAAATACAGATGATCTGAATCTCTTCAGCAAACGAGCACCTATAACACCCATATTTTTTATTTTCGCAACAAAAATTATTTCGTAGATTCTATTTTTGAGGGGGTTATTGCATGTTGGTGAAAAATTAGTTTTTCAAAAAAGTATGATTTGGGTCAATTCATAACGATATTCTCTACATAACCCATTTCTCATATTTTTTATAAAAATATTCAAAAAAATTAGCTATGTTACATATATTGCTTCTACTTTAAAAAGATCTATCTTTTTCAAGAATAAATAATTTCAAAAAATGGACGATCTGGGTCTCTTTTAGCTCACGAGCACCTATAAAACCCATATTTTCGATTTTATGAAAAAAAAATTATTTCGTAGATTTTATTTTTGAGAGATTCTTGCATGTTGGTGAAAATTTATTTTTTTGAAAAAATGACGATTTGGATTTACTCAGAATGACATTCTATACAAAACCAATTTCATAGATTTATTTATAAAAAAATTCAAAACTTTTTCCTATGTTACCTCTACTGCTTCTACTTTTCAAAAAAATCTGTCTTTTTCAAAAACAACTTGTTTTTTCAGAAAATGGACGATCTGAATCTCTTCAACACACCAGCACCTATAATACCCATATTTTCAATTTTCACAAAGAAAAATATTTCATAGCTTTTATTTTTGAGGGGTTCTTGAATGTTGGTTAAAAATTAGTTTATCGAAAAAAGTAAGATTTGGGTCTTCATAACAATATTCTCTACAAAACCTATTTCTCATATTTTTCATAAAAAGACTTAAAAAAAAAACTATCTTTTTGAAGAACTTATTTTAAAAATAATGGACGATCTGGGTGTCTTTAGTTTTCGACACCTATAAAACCCATATTTTTGATTTTCCCAAAAAAAAAATTTCATAGATTCTATTTTTGAGGGTTCTTGCATGTTGGTGAAAAATTAGTTTTTTTTAAAAAAGGATGATGTGGGACTATTTACAACAACATTTTCTACAAAACCCATTTCTTAGATTTTTCATAAAAACATTCAAAAAAATTTCCTTTGTTACCTCTAATGCTTCTACTTTTTTAAAAAATATCTTTTTGAAAAACAACTTATTTAAAAATTAAACAGAAGATCTGCATCTCTTTAGCTGTCGAGCACCTATAAAACCCATATTTTTCAAAGTTTCCAAAAAAAAATGTTTTCTAGATTCTATTTTTTCGGGGTTCTTGCATGTTGGTGAAAATTTTGTTTTTCAAAAGAAGGAAGATCTGTGTCTACTCAGAATGACATTCTCTACAAAACCAATTTCTTAAATTTTTCATAAAAAGATTCAAAAAATTTACCTTTGTTACCTCTACTACTTCTACTTTTAAAAAAAGTCTTATCTTTTTCAAAAATAACTTATTTTTTCAAAAAATAGAATATCTAGGTCTTTTAGTACACAAGCACCTATAAAAACCATATTACGATTTTTCGAAAAAAAATTGTTTCGTAGATTCTATTTTACAGGGGTTCTTGCAGTTCAAAAATTAGTTTTTCAAAAAGAGGATGATCTGGGTCTATTCAGAACGATAATCTCTAATAATCCATTACTTAATTTTTTCATAAAATTTGCCTCTGTTACCTCCACTACTTCTACTTTTCAAAAAAATATATCTCAAAAACTGGTTGATATGGGTCTCTTGAGCACGAGTATCTATAAAACCAATATTTTTTATTTTCCTAGAAAAAATTGTTTCGTAGATTCTATTTTTGAGGGGTTCATGAATGTTGGTGAAAAAATAGTTTTTCAAAAAGTGGACAATCTGGGTCCTCTCAGAATGACATTGTCTACAAAACCCATTTCTCAGATTTTTCATAAAAAGATTCAAAAACATTGCCTCTGTTACCTCTACTGCTTCTCCTCTTCAAAAAAATCTAACTTTTTCAAGAACTTATTTTTTCAAAAATTCGACGATCTGGGTCTCTTAAGCACATGAGCACCTATAAAACCATATATTTTTATTTTCCCAAATAAATTGTTTTGTAGATTCTATTTTTAAGGGGTTCTTGCATGTTGGCGAAAAAATAGTTTTTTGAAAAAAGGATGATATGGGTCTATTCAAAATGACATTTTCTACAAAACCCATTTCTTCTATTTTTAATAAAAATATTCAAAAAAAATTCCTCTGTTACCTCTCCTGCTTCTACTTTTCAAAAAAATATTTTTTTAAAAAACTTATATAAAAAAAAAGACAATCTGGGTGTCTTTAGATGTCGAGCACCTATAAAACCCAAATTTTCAATTTTCCCAAAAAAAATTGTTTCGTAGATTCTAGTTTTGAGTAGTTCTTACATGTTGGTGAAAAATTAGATTTTCAAAAACAGGATGATCTTGATCTACTCAGAACGACAATCTCTACAAATCCCATTTCTTAGATTTTTCATTAAAATATTAAAAAAAAATGCCTTTGTTACCTCTACTGCTTCTACTTTTCAAAAAAAAAAAAATCAAGAATAAATATTTTTTTTAGAAAACAGACAATCTGGGTCTCTTTAGTACACAAGCACACCTATAAAAACCATATTTCGGTTTTCCCAAAAAAAATTGTTTCATAGATTCTTTTTTTGAGGGGTTCTTGGCTGTTGAAAAATTAGTTTTTTGAAAAAAGGACGATGTGGGTCTAATGGGAACAACATTCTATACAAACCCATTTCTTAGATTTTCACTCTCGAGCACCTATAAAACCCATATTTTTGATTTTCCAAAAAAAAATTGTTTCGTAGATTCTATTTTTGTGGGGTTCTTGCATGTTGGTGAAAAATTAGTTTTTCAAAAAGAGGACAATCTGTGTCTACTCAAAATGACATTCTCTACAATACCCATTTCTTAGGTTTTTTATAAAAAGATTCAAATTTTTTTTACTTCTATTACCTCTAGTGCTTCTACTTTTTAAAACAATCTATCTTTTTGAAGAATAACTTATTTTTTTTAAAAACAGACAATTTGCGTCCCTTGAGCACATGAGCACCTATAAAAACAATGTTTCGATTTTCTCAAAAAAAAAAAAATTGTAGATTCTCTACAAAAGGAATTTCCCATATTTTTCATTAAAAGATTCAAAACAATTGCCTATGTTACCTCCACTGCTTCTACCTTTCAAAAATAAATTATTTTTTCAAAAGACGGATGATCTAGGTCTTTTGAGCACACGAGTACCTATAAAACACGTATTTATGATTTCCCCTAAGAAAATTGTTTCCTAAATTCTATTTTTGAGGGGTTCTTGCATGTTGGTAAAATATTAGTTTTTGAAAAAAGGACAATTTGGGTCTACTCAGAACAACATTCTCTACAAAATCCATTTATCCCATTTTTCATAAAAAGATTCAAAAAATTTTCCTCTGCTGCCTCTACTGCTTTAACTTTTCAAAAAAAAAAATTTCAATAACTTATTTTCTCAAAAAATAGGCAATCCATGTATCTTTACAACATGAGTGGTTGCCTAAATGCGGCTATAAAAAAAATAAAAAAATAAAGGTTAATAAAAGGCGATAGAAAATACACATACAAAATGGACAACTACAACACAATCCACAATCATAGTCACCAAAGTTGATAGATGGCCCAGGAAAACTCAAACATGAGTGGTTTACTAAGTGTGGTTATAACTCAATAGAAAATGAAGGTTCGCAAAAAGCGATAGAAAATTCATGTGTAGAAGGAACAACTACAATGTAATCAAAAATTGTAGTCACCAAAGTTGATCAATGGCCCACGAAAACTCAAAATCGAGCGGTTTCATAAATGTGGCTATAACTAAACAAAAAAATAACGTTTGTGATAGGCAATAGAAAATACACATACTGAATGGAAAACTACAATGCAATTCACAATTGTAGTCACCAAAGTTGATAGATGGCCTATGAAAACTCAAACATGAGCACCTTCCTAAGTGCAATTATAACTCAACAAAAAATGAAGGTTCGCGAAAGGTGATAGAAAATACGCATATAGAATGCACAACGACAGTGTAATCCACAATCATAGATACCAAAGTTGATCGATGGCCCACAAAAACTCAAAAACGAACGTTTTCCTAAATGCGGCAATAACTCAACAAAAAATGAAGTTTCATGAAAGATGATTAAAAATATGCATATAGAATGCACAACTACAGTACAATCCACAATCATAGTCACCAAAGTTGATCGATGGCCCACAAACTCAAACATGAGCAGTTTCATAAATTTGGCTATAACGGAACAAAAAATGAAAGTTTCCGAAAGGTTATAGCCACATTTAGGAAACCGTTCATGTTTGAGTTTTTGTAGGCCATTGATGACCTTTGGTCACTATGATTATGGATTGTACTATATTTGTCCATGCCATACACCTTTTTTAATCTACTTTCATGAACATTTATTTTTTGTTGAGTTATAGCTGCATGAAAAAACACTCATGTTTGAGTTTTCATGGGCCATCGATCAACTTTCGTGACTACGATTTTTCATTGCACTGTAATTGTCCATTTTGTATGCGTATTTTCTATCGCCTTTCCCGAACTTTCATTTTTTGTCGAGTTATAGCAGCATTTAGGAAACCGCCTCTATTTGAGTTTTTTTGGGCTATCAATCAACTTTGCTGATTACGATTTTGGATTGTATTGTAATTGTCTATTTTATACGCATATTTTTAATCACTTTTCCCGAACATTCATTTTTTGTTGAGTTATAGCCTCATTTACGAAAATGCTCATGTCTAAGTTTTCGTGGGCAATCTATCAACTCTGGTAACTACGATTGAGGATTATACTGTAGTTGTGCGTTCTAAACTCATATTTTCTATCGCTATTCACAAACTTTCATTTTTCGTTGAGTTATAGCCACACTTAGGAAACCGCTCGTGTTTCAATTTTTGGGGGCCATTGATAAACTTTGGTGACTACGATATTGGATTACACTGTAGTTGTCGATTATGTATACATATTTTCTATCACCTTTCGTGAACCTTCATTTTTTGTTCACTTATAGCTGCATTTACTAAGCTGCTCGAGTTTGAGTTTTCGTCAGCCATCGATCAACTTTGGTGACTACAATTGCGGATTACACTATAGTTATGCATTCTATACACGTATTTTCTATCGTCTTTCATGAACCTGCATTTTTTGTTGAGTTATAGCTGCAAAACAACTTATGTTTGACTTTTTGTTGGTCATCAATCAACTTTGGTGACTACGATTGTGGATTGTACTATAGTTGTGCATTCTGTATGCATATTTTTAATCTCCTTTCACAAACCTTCTTTTTTTATTGACTTATAGTCGCATTTAGGAAAACGCTCGTGTTTTAGTTTTCATGGGCCATCGACCAAATTTGGTGACTATGCTTTTCGATTGCATTGTAGTTGTGCATTCTATACACATATTTTCTATTTCCTTTTCCAAACCTTCATTTTTTGTTGCATTATAGCCGCATTTAGGAAACTGCTCATATTTGAGTTTTGGTGGGCCATCAATCACCTTTGGTGACTATGATTGTGGATATTGTACTGTAGTTGTGCATTCTATACACATATTTTCTATCAGCTTTCGCAAACCTACATTTTTTGTTGAGTTATAGCTTCGTTTAGGAAACGGCTCATGTTTGAATTTTTATGGGCTATTAATCAACTTTGATGACTACAATTGTGGATTGTGCTATTGTTGTCCATTTTTTATGGATATTTTTAATTGTCTTTCACGAACCTTCATTTTTTGTTTAATTATAGCCACATTTAAGAAAATGTTCGTGTTTGAATTTTCATGGGTCGTCAATAAACTTTGGTGACTATGATTGTGCATTACACTGTCGTTGTGCATTCCATAAGCATATTCTCTATAACCTTTCTAGAACCTTATTTTTTGTTGAGTTTTAGCCACACTTAGGAAACCGATCATGTTTTAGTTTTTGTGGGCCATCGATCAACTTTGGTGACCACGATTGTGGATTGCACTATAGTTGTCCATAATGTACATGTATTTTCTATCGCTTTTTGCAAACCTTCATTTTTTATTGAGTTCTAGCCGTATTTAGGAAACAGATCATGTTTGAGTTTTTGTGGGCCATTGATCAACTTTGGTGACTACAAATATGGACTATACTGTAGTTGTGCATTATGTACACATATTTTGAATCACTTTTCATGAACCTTCAATTTTTGTTGAGTTATAGCCCCATTTAGGTAAACGCTCATGTTTGACTTTTCGTGGGCATCCAATAAATTTTGGTTACTACAATTGTGGATTAAACTATAGTTGTGCATTCTATATGCGTATTTTCTATTGCCTTTTACGCACCTTCATTTTTCATTGATTTCAAGCTGCACTTAGGAAACCTCTCGTGTTTGAGTTTCATGGGCCATCGATCAACTTTGCTAACTACGATTGTGGATTCCATTATAGTTGTCCATTCCCTACGTGTATCTCTATCACCTTTACCAAAGCTTCAGTTTTTGTTGAGTTATAGCTGCATTTAGGAAACCAGTCATTTTTGAGTTTTTGTGGGCCATCAATCAGCTTCGGTGACTTCGCTTGTGGTTTACAATGAAGGTGCACATTCTATAAGCGTATTTTCTATCGCCTTTCATGAACCTTCATTTTTTGTTCAATTATAGCTGCATTTAGGAAACTGCCCATGTTTGAGTTTTTGTGGGCCATCGATCACCTTTGGTGACTACGATTAAGGATTATACTCTAGTTGTGCATTCTATATGCATATTTTGTTGAGTTATAGCCGCATTTAAGAAACCACTCTAGTTTGACTTTTTGTTGGCCATCGATCAACTTTGGTGATTACGATTATGGATTATTGTGTAGTTGTACATTGCGTACACGTATTTTCTATTGTCTTTCACAAACCTTCCTTTTTTGTTTAGTTATAGCCACAGTTATGAAACTGCTTGAGTTTGAGTTTTCGTGGGCCATCGATAAACTTTGGTGACTGTGCTTGTAGATTACACAATAGTTGTGCATTCTATACACGTATTTTCTATCACCTTTCGCAAACCTTCATTTTTTGTTGAGTTATAGCCTCATTTAGGAAACCGCTCATATTTGAATTTTTGTCGTCAATCCATCAACTTTGGTGAATACGATTGCGTAATTTTCTGTTGTTGTATATTTTGTATGCATATTTTTTATCGCTTTTCTTGAACTTTAATTTTTTATTGAGTTATAACTACAATTAGGAAAACGCTTGTGTTTGAGTTTTCATGGACCATCACTCAAATTTGGTGACTACGATTGTGGATTACACTATAGTTGTGCATACTATACCCGTATTTTCTATTATAGCCGCACTTAGGAAACCGCTCGTGTTTGAGTCTTTCTGGGCCATCGATCAACTTTGGTGACTATGACAGTGGATTGCACCCTAACATTCTATAACTGCATTTACGATCACCTTTTGCAAACCTTCATTTTTTATTGAGTTATAGCCGCAATTAGGAATTCGCACATGTTTGAGTTTTCATGAGCCATTGACCAATTTTGGTGACTACGATTATCGATTGCACTGTAGTTGTCCATTTTGTACATTTATTTTCTATTTCCTTTCATGAACCTTCATTTTTTGTTGAGTTATAGCCACATTTAGGAAAATTCTCGTGTTTGAGTTTTCTTTGGCCATCGATAAACTTTGGTGACTATGATAAATTTTCTTGAGGTATAGCTACACTTCTGAAATTGCTCATGTTTGAGTTTTCATGGGCGATCGATGAACTGTGGTGAAAATGATTGTGGATTGCACTGTAGTTTTGCATTTTGTAATTGTATTTTCTATCGCCTTTGGCGAACCTTCATTTTTTTTTTGAGTTAGAGCTGCATTTGGGAAACCTCTCGAGTTTGAATTTTTGTGGGCCATGGATCAAATTTGGTGACTACGATTGTGGATTGTATTTTTGTTGTGCATTGTGTATATTTTTCATTTCCTTTCATGAACCTTCATTTGTTGTTGAGTTATTTAGTGGCATTTAGGAAAGCACTCATGTTTGAGTTTTTGTGGGCCATGATCAACTTTGGTCACTATGATTTTGGATTGCACTGTCATTGTCCATTATGTACGTGTATTTTCTATCAGCTTTCATGAACCTTCATTATTCGTTGAGTTATAGCCCCATTTAGGAAACCACTTGTGTTTGGGTTTTCGTGGGCTGTCGAACAACATTGGTGACTACGATTGTGGAATGCACTGTAGTTGTCCATTATGTATGTGTATTTTCTATCACTTATCGTGAACCTTCATTTTTTGTTGACTTATAGCCACATTGAGGAAACCGCTCGTGTTTGAGTTTTCATGCACCATCGATCAACTTTGGTGACTATGATTGTGGATTGTATTGTAGTTGTGCAGTATGTATGCATATTTTTTATAGCCTTTCAGAAACCTTAATGTTTTGTTGAGTTATAGCCGCATTTAGGAAAACACTTTTAATTTTTCATGGGCCATCGATCAGCTTTGATGACTACGATTGTGGATTATACTGTAGTTGTGCATTTTATATGTGTATTTTCTATTGCCTTTCGTGAACCTTCAATTTTTGTTGAGTTATAACCACATTTAGGAAAACACTTGTGTTCGAGTTATCGTGCGCCATCGATCAACTTTGGTGACTACGATTGTGCATTGCACTATAGTTGTGAATTCCATACACATATTTTCTATCTCCTTTCACAAACCTAAATTCTGCTAAAACTCAACAAAAAATGAAGGTTTGTGAGAGGTGATAGAAAATACGAGTATTGAAGAAAAACTATAGTGTAATCCACAAGCGTAATCACTAAAGTTTATCGATAACCCACAAAAACTCAACAAAAAATGAAGGTTCACGAAAGGAGATAGAAAATAGGCATACAAAATGGACAACTATAATGCAATCCACAATTGTAGTCACCAAAGTTGACCAATGGCCCACAAAAACTATAATACGAGCGATTTTTTAAATACGGCTAGTACTCAATGAAAAATAAAGGTTTCAGAAAGGTGATAGAAAATATGCTTATAGAATGGATAACTACATTGGAATCCACAATTGTAATCACCAAAGTTGCTAGATGGCCTGTAAAAACTCAAACATGAGCAAATTTGTAAGTGCGGCTATAACTCAATGAAAAATGAAGGTTTGCGAAAAGTGATTGCAAATACGTGAAAAAAATGCACAACTACATTGCAATCCACAATCGCAGTCACCAAAGTTGATCGATGGCCCAAAAAACTCTAATACAAGTGGTTTCCTAAATACGACTATAACTCAATGATAAATAAAGGTTCACGAAAGTCGATAGAAAATATGCTTATAGAATGAATAACTATAGTGCAATCCATAATCATAATCACCAAAGCTATTAGATGGCCCGTAAAAACCTAAGCACGAGTGGAGTCCTAAGTGTGGCTATAACTCATTGAAAAATGAAGGTTCACAAAAGGCGATAGAAAATACACATATACAATGCACAACTCATTTGATAGAGGCTATACCTAATGTGATCAATCAAGAAGATAACTCTATGGTTACTGCTATTCCCTCTAGTGAGGAAGTTAGGAAGGTTGTTTTTTCCTTTGAAGGGAGTAAAGCTTCGGGTCCTGATGGGTTCCCTATGTTCTTCTTTCAATTGTTTTGGGAGATTGTTGGAGAGGATGTGGTCAATGTTGTAAGAGAATTTTTTGGATCCAAAAGTCTCCTAAAAGAGTTGAATGCTAATTTTCTGGTTCTTATTCCTAAGAAGCCTAGAGTGGTGGACTTTGATGCTTTTAGACCTATCAGCCTTTGTAACTTTATCTACAAAATCATCTCGAAGGTTATGACTCCCAAAATTTTAATTCTTTTGCCAACTCTGATTTCACCTCAACAGAATGGATTTGTCCCTGGTAGACAGATCCTTGATTCAATAGTCACAATGAATGAGAATATCCATTCCCTTGTTGAATCAAAGATTGAAGGTTTCCTCTTAAAGCTTGATATTTCGAAATCCTATGATAGAGTTGAATGGAAATTCTTGTTTAAAATTTTAAAGGCATTTGGGTTCAGCAACAGGGTTCTTTAGTTGGTGGAGTAGCTTGTGTCTATTGCTTCTATCTTTGTTATGGTTAATGGATCTCCCTCGATTTTATTTCAAAACTCCAGAGGTCTAAGACAGGGAGATCCTATTTCTCCTATTTTATTTACTATTATGGCTGAAACTCTTGGAAGAAATTTGAAAAGACTGATAGATCAAAGATCCCTTGTTGGTCTTAAACCGTCTTCTAGCAATTTGATCTATTCTCATCAATAGTTTATCAATGATACCATGCTCTTGGGAAAATCTACTGTTTCAGAGGGAAAGACTTTGAAATCTTTGTTGGATGCGTACAAGAGGTTGTCTAGCCATTTGATTAATAAAAAAAAAACTCTCTTCTTCTTTAATACTCCTGAACACAGACAAAATAAAATTGTCAGAATCCTAGGTTGTAGGGTGGAGTCTTTACCTGCCACCTATCTAGGTTTACCTTTAAGCCTTAAACCCCCGAAGTCCTTTTGTATTTCATTGGTTGAGAGGTTTAGTAAGAAGCTTGCTAGATGGAAAGGAGCTTTGCTAAGTCAAGCGGGTAAATTATAGTTCCTTAAAGCTACTCTTCATAATCTATCGATTTATGCTTTAAGCCTTTTTAAAATCCCTGCCAAGTTTGCGGATGCCATTGAAAAGATTCAAAAAAGATTTCTTTGGTCGGCTGTTGAAGAAAGAAAAAGGTTTCCTTTAATAGGGTGGGATCTGGTGTGTAGACCAAAAAAAGCTGGTGGTTTAGGTCTTAGAAAAATCAGGATGGTTAACAAGATTCTTCTTGCTAAACAAATTTGGAGGCTATTTTCGTCCTCAAGGGAATGGACTGATATCCTGACAAGCAAATAATTGGAGAATAACAGATCTCTTATAATCATGATGGAATCCCATCTTCTACCCAGAGGCTCAACCTGTTGGAATAACCTGATTACTGGTAGAAAAGTTGTTGAAACATGAGTGGGTTGGCAAGTCAGGAGTGGAAACCAAACAAGATTTTGGGAGGATAGGTGGTTGTTTAATGAGCCCCTTACCAAAATTTAACCTTTTCGCGAGTGGGCTGAGATTTGTAAAGTTGTATTTGGTTTGTATGTTAAAGATTATTAGATGAATGGAAAATGGGTGGATCTATGTTTTGTTAGTTAGGCTCTTGCTCCTATTCATTCATCCTTGTTGGATGTCATACTTTTCCATGATCAGACGGAAGACTATCTTGTTTGGAAAGTTGAACCCTCGGGCAACTATTCTGTTTCGTTAGCTTTTTCCAGGCTATCTTCTACCCAGGTTCCTCCTCCCTTCTGGTAGAATGTTTGGATCAAACACCTGGTACCTAAAGTCAACATCTTCTTCTGGATCCTCCTTCAAAACAAAGTACTCATGGTTGATAATATTTTCAAGCGAGGCTTTCAAATACCGAATAGATGTTATCTTTGCAAGATGGAAGCAGAGTCAGTTTATCATTTGTTTCTTCATTGTCCTTTTGCTACCTCGATTTGGGAAAATCTCCTCTATTATTGGCGATTATCTTGGGTGTTCCCCTCATCAATTGAAGACTTCTTCATCCAATGGAAAGCCCCTACTCACAACCCAACTTCGGAAACTGTGGGATTCTTCGTTCCCTCATGTTGCTTGGGGTCTATGGAAAGAACGAAACAATATAATTTACAGGGATAAAGAATCTTGGGTGGTCATTCTGTTTGATAAAATAATTAGATTAATGAAGGAAAATTTCAATGCAATCCCCCGGAAGGTTTGTGATATCAAGAAAGTGGCTTGTTCTTCCTATGATCTTATGATTGCTAAGGAATGGAATATTAGTTTTGATATTTCCTATGCTCCTAAACATGCTAAGTAGGATAGGGAGGGTGTCTGCTGGACTTTTCCACCTAACAGTTGGATCAAAGCCAACTTTGATGGGGTGGCTAAAGGTAATCCTGGGGCGGAAGGATGCGGAGGAGTTATATGGGATTCTTTTGGCAATTTTCTTAGTGTGATTGCCACACCCCTTGGCTCACAAACCAATCACTTAGGTAAGGCTGTTGGAGTTTTTCATGTTTTAAATTTGGCTCATAGTTTGAATTTTAAAAACCTTTAGCTTGAAGGGGACTGAAAAAATATTATTGAATGTCTTTTAGGTAGGCCCCCCCCCCCCTCACGGACCATAAAGTCTTGGATTGATGATGCTATTCTGACCTTAGCTAAGTTTGATAATATAAAGATATCCCATACCTATAGAGAAGCCAATGATGTGGTGGACTTTTTGCTAATGAAGGGGTTAAAAGTGAAGGACAGTGCACTTGGCTGAACATTACTGATTTAGGTGTTAATGTCCGAGCCTTATTGAACTATGATGCGTCACATGGGCAAGATGTGTGTCACCTCATTAATGATGATAGAACGGGGTAAGTAGATCACTATCATTAGATTGCAAGGGGCTAATCTAATTAGCTTATCCTGTAAGCTTTCTCAGCATACTTTGTGGGCTCACAGGTTTGGCAGGACCATTTCGAGTCAAGATTTCGTCTCTGTTTGCATCACTGTACTTGCTAAAATGGGAGGAGATAGAAAAAGAGTTGAGCTGGACAACTTTGAGATGCACACAAGAAACACTAAACCATGGAACAAAGTTAAAAGTGGGTGTTTACTCCCTTTTCTAGAAAAAAATCATGGGTCTAACCAGGAAGCTACATAGCATTTTGAGAAGAATTTAGACAATGGGGAAATAACCCTTTTTGGGAGGAAAGTTAAGCTCGATGAAAATCTCATTGTTGAAGTGACTGGTATGTCCACTGGAGGAAACAAATTTTTCTGGGACAAGATTTTCTCTATTGAAGCGGTGGTCAGATTTCTGAAAAAAAGACAAGGAAAAATTGAAACTGGTGAAAGTTTCCAATAGTTACTTTGAGGCCGACACCATTAAAGCTCTCTACAGAAATGTTCTTCGCGTCATTATGGAGTATATCACCCTGGATGGTCGTTTCACTAGGGTCTACGGCTATCACTTTGCCTTGCTCAATTATTTTTGCTATAAGGTCAAGGTTTCTCTTCCCTACTATCTACTCTGTTGCTTAAGAAAAACCCTAAAAGATATCCTATATCTGATTAGGTTAGTTTTTGAGCATTTTCAAAATATGTCGGCCCCTGCTAAACTAGATGTCTTTTCAGCATTTTAGGAGGATGACACTGAACCGAGCTATTTGGGGAATAAACCCAATTTGAGTTTGGTAAGGATAGTCCTGAATCCGCCCTCTGTCCAAACTGGCAAGAAAACCCAAATCCATAATCCCCAGTCTGGTAAAGCCTGCCCTGCTTCTAAGCCTAGAAGCTCTACTCCTAAACCCAAAGGTGCTAGAAAGAATCTACCTGTCAAAAACTTTATTTCGTATTCTGAAGATTCTCCTTATTATGAGGATTCTGGGGCTAATAGTAATTCTTCCTCTGCTATCCCATCGACAGAAAAAGATGTTAAAACTGGGTCCCTTGGAGCCTCTGACCCTGCTAAAAGTTGCTTCAATCTTGATAGGTAATCTTCTGCTGATTTTCTGGGCATAGCTAGGAATAATGTTGTGGACCATTTCAGAATTTCAAAATGGGTCTTTCATAAAATTAATGACCTGAAAATAAAAAACTGGGCCCTCCAGAGTAAATTAGCAGAAATGGGAGCTAAGTTTTTTGCATTATGCAAGAAGGATGTAGAGCGTAATGAAAACATTGTTAGTAAAGAGATCCATGACAATGCGGGTAAGGACAAATGGATAGAAATTGACTTGGAAATCATGAAAAATACTGTGAAGATAATTATTGAACAAAATAATGGGATGGCAAGACATAATGCCATCATTATCAACACTATGAGTGAAAAATTGGATAAAGCTCAATAGGGGTCCTTGGTTATTGATTTGGAAGAGGCGAAAGCGAAAAACCAGGAAGAGGACATTGGGATTTTGAAGAGAATTAGGGCTAATCTGTAAAAGGAAGCACCCCCCACACCGCATATGATTTAAACTTTCAAGAAGTGTGTCCAAGATATGCAGGACTTAGAGGCCGAGACTGAGTCTATTCTAAAGACTCTGAGTTAGTTGTTGTTGGTTTTTTGGCCTACTTTTCGGCTGGTTTTTTGATTGACCTTCATGGCCTTTTTTGCTGGCTGCTATTTTTTCTAGTTTTTTCTTTTATTGTAGCCTGTTTATTCTGTTAGACTTTTTTGTCCTTCTCTTTCTTTTGTTGTAAACTTGGTGGTTTTGGGTCCCTGTAAAACCCATTTTTTCCTGTATCAAAAACAATCATAGTCACCAAAGTTGATCGATGGCCCACGAAAACTCAAGCACGAGTGTTTTTCTAAATGCAGTTATAACTCAACAAAAAATGAAAGTTCATGAAAGGTGATTAAAATATGCATACAGAATGGACAACTCCACAATCGTAGTCACCAAAGTTCAATGATGGTCCACCAAAACTGAAACATGAGCGGTTTCATAAATGTGGCTATAACTCAACCAAAAATGAAGGTTCGCGAAAGACAATAGAAAATACGCATATAGAACACACAATTGCAGTGTAATCCACAAGCGTAGTCACCAAAGTTGATCGATGGCCCACAAAAACTCAAACACGAGCGGTATCCTAAATGCGGCTATAACTCAATAAAAAATGAAGATTCGCGAAAGACGATAGAAAATTAGCGTTCATAATGCATAACTATAGTGGAATCCACAATCGTAGTCACCAAAGTTGATCGATGGCCCGCGAAAACTCAAACACAAGTGGTTTCCTAAGTGCATCTATAACTCAACAAAAAATGAAGGTTCATGAAAGGCAATAGAAAATATAGACAACTACAGTGTAATCCACAATCATAGTCACCAAAGTTGAATGATGGCCCACAATAACTCAAACACAATTGTTTTTGCTAAATGCGGCTATAACTGAACAAAAAATGAAGCTTCATCAAAGGCGATTAAAAATATGCATATAGAATGCACAACAATAGTGTAATCCATAATTGTAGTCACTAAAGTTGATAGATGTCCCAAAAAAACTCAAACATGAGCGGTATCCTAAATGCGGCTATAAATGGCCCACAAAAACTCAAACGTGAGCGGTTTCTTAAATGTAGCTATAACTCAACAAAAAATGAAGGTTCGCGAAAGGCAATAGAAAATACGCATATAGAATGAAAAACTATAGTGTAATCCACAAGCTTAGTCACCAAAGTTGATCAATGGCCCATGAAGACTGAAACTCGATTAGTTTCATAAATGCTGCTATAACTCAACAAAAAATGAAGGTTTGCGAAAGGTGATAAAAAAATGCGTATAGAATGGACAACTAGAGTGCAATGCACAAATGTAGTCACCAAATTTGATCAATGGCCGATGAAAACTCAAACACGAGTAGTTCTCGAAGTGTTTGAGTTATAGCCTCATTTAGCAAAACTCTCATGGTTGAGTTTTCGTTCGCCATCGATCAACTTTGGTGACTACAATTAGGGATTGCATTGCAGTTGTCCATTTTGTATGCGTATTTTTTATCGCCTTTCGTGAACCTTCAAACCGCCCCTATTTGAATTTTTGTGTGCAATTGATCAATTTTGGTGATTACGATAGTGGATTGCTCTATAGTTGACCATTCTATACTGGTATTTTCTATTACCTTTCGTAAACCTTCATTTTTTGTTGAGTTATAGCCGCATTTAGAAAACCGCTTGAGCTTCCGTTTTCATAGGCCATAGGTCAACTTTGGTGACTACGCTTGTGGAGTACACTGTAGTTGTACATCTTATACCTATATTTTCTATCGTGTTTTGCAAACTTTCATTTTTCATTGAGTTGTAGCTGCACTTAGGAAATTTCTCATGTTTGAGTTTTTCTTGGCAATTGATTAAATTTGGTGACTACGACTGTGGATTACAATGTATTTGTGCATTCTATATGCTTATTTTCTATCACCTTTCAAGAACCTTTATTTATCATTTAGTTATAGCTGCACTTAAGAAACCACTCATGTTTGAGTTTTCATGGACTATCGTTCAATTTTGGTGACTACGATTCTGTATTGCATTGTAGTTGTCCATTCTATATGCATATTTTCTATTCCCTTTCGTGAACCTTCAAATTTTATTGAGTTATAGCCGCATTTGGAAAACTGCTCGAGTTGAAGTTTTTGTGGGCCATCGATCAACTTTGGTGACTATGCTTGTGGAGTACACTATAGTTGTGCATTTTATACATGTATTTTCTATTGCCTTTTGCAAACCTTCATTTTTTGTTGACATATGGCCTCATTTAGGAAACTGCCCGTATTTGAAACCGCACTTAGGAAACCGCTCATGTTTGAGTTATAGCCGCACTTAGGAAACCGCTCGTGTTTGAGTTTTCGTGTGCCATCGATCAACTTTGGTGACTACGATTTAGGATTGCACTATAGTTGTCCATTTTGTGCAGGTATTTTCTATCGCCTTTCATGAATCTTCATTTTTCTTTGAGTTATAGTCATATTAGAAGACCACTCGTGTATGAGTTTTTGTGGAACATCGATGAACTTTGGTGACTACGATTCTGGATTGTATTGTAGTTGTCCATATGTATGCGTATTTTCTATTGCCTTTAGCGAACCTTCATTTTTTGTTCAGTTATAGCCCCATTTAGGAAACTGCTCATGTTTCAGTTTTCGTGGGCCATCGATCAACTTTGGTTAGTCCGCTTGTGGATTACACTGTAGTTGTGCATTCTATACACAAATTTTGTATTTCTTTTCGCTAACGTTCATTTTTTTTGAGTTATAGCCGCATTTAGGAAACCAGTCATGTTTGAGTCTTTTTGGTGCATCTATCAACTTTGGTGAATACGATTGTGGATTGTACAATAGTTGTGCATTCTGTATGCATAATTTTAATCAGCTTTCATGAACCTTCATTTTTTGTTGACTTATAGCCTCATATAGGAAAACACTCATGTTTGAGTTTTCGTGGGCCATAGATCAACTTTTGGGGCTACGATTGTGGATTGCGTTGTAGTTGTGCATTCTATAAGTGCATTTTCTATCACCTTTGGTGAACTTTCATTTTTCATTAAGTTATAGCCACACTTAGGTAACCGCTCGTGTTTGAGTTTTCGAGGGCCATCGATCAACTTTGGTGACTACAATTGTGGGATTGCACTGTAGTTATCCATTTTGTACGGGTTTTTTCTATCGCCTTTCGCGAACCTTCATTTTTTGTTGAATTATAGCCGCATTTAGTAAACTGCTCATGTTTGAGTTTTTGTGGGCGATCAATCAACTTTCGTGTCTACGATTGTGGATGGTATTGTAGTTGTTCATTATCTATGCATATTTTTAATTACTTTTC
Source organism: Sequoia sempervirens (assembly GCA_007258455.2). Lineage (NCBI taxonomy): Eukaryota > Viridiplantae > Streptophyta > Pinopsida > Cupressales > Cupressaceae > Sequoia > Sequoia sempervirens. The sequence goes on from VDFB02281492.1 coordinate 162,599,189, forward strand.
ACGAATTTTCATTTTTTTGTTGAGTTATAGTGGCATTTAGGAAAAAACTTTGTGTTTGAGTTTTCGTGGGCAATCAATCAACTTTACTGACTACGCTTGTGGATTGTGCTGTAGTTGTGCATTATGTACACATATTTTTAATCGCCTTTCATTAACCTTAATTTCTTGTTGAGTTATAGCCACATTTAAGAAAACCCTCATGATTATGTTTTTTATTACGCTTGTACGCATTTAGGAAATTGCTCATGTTTGATTTTTTGTGGGCCATCGATTAACTTTCATAACTACAATTGTGGATTGTACTGTAGTTGTGCATTTTGTACGCATATTTTTAATTGCCTCTCACGAACATTCATTTTTTGCTCTATTATATCCGCATTTAGTAAAAACACTCGTCTTTGTGTTTTCGTCGGCCATCGATCAACATTAGTGACTACGATTGTCGGTTGCACTACAGTTTTTTCCATTTTATATGTTTTTTTTCTCACTTTTCGTGAACCTTAATTTTTTGTTGAGTTATAGACTCACTTAGGAAATCACTCATGTTTGAGATTTCATGGGACATCGATAAACTTTGGTGTCTACAATTGTGGATTACACTGTAGTTGTGTGTTCTATATGTGTATTTTCTATCACCTTTCATGAATCTTCATTTTTGTTGAGTTATAGCCGCATTTAGGAAACCACTCATGTTTGAGTTTTGGTGGGCCATCAATCAACTTTGGTGACTACGATTGTGGATTGTACTCTAGCTGTTCGAACATTTTGTACACATATTTTTAATCACCTTTCATGAACCTTCATTTTTTGTTGAGTTATAGGCTGCATTTAGGAAAATGCTCGTGTTTGAGTTTCCGTAGGCCATCGATCAACTTTGGTGACTACATTTGTGGATTGTACTATAGTTGTCCATTTTGTACGTATATTTTCTATCGGCTTTCCAGAACCTTGATTTTTTGTTGAGTTATAGCCGCATTTAGGAAACCGCTCGTGTTTGAGTTTTGTGGGCCATCGATCAACGTTGGTGACTATGCTTGTGGATTACACTATTGTTGTGCATTCTATACATTTATTTTCTATCGCAATTTGTGAATCTTTAATTTTTGTTGAGTTATAGCCGCATTTAGGAAACCGCTCATGTTTGACTTTTTGTGAGCCATAGATGAACTTTGGTGACTATGATAGTGGATTGTACTGGAGTTTGTGCATTTTCTACGCATATTTTTAATTGACTTTCACGAACCTTCATTTTTTGTTGAGTTATAGGAATATATAGGAAAACGTTCGTGTTTGAGTTTTGCTAGGCCATCGATCCACTTTGCTGAATAGGATTATGGATTACTCTGTAGTTGTCCATTTTATACATATATTTTGTATCACCTTTCATGAACCTTCATTTTTTTCTTGAGTTATAGCTGCACTTAGGAAACAACTCGTGTTTGAGTTTTCATGGGACATCAACCAACTTTGGTGACTACGATTGCATTGTATTTGTGCAATATGAATGCTAATTTTCTATCGCTTTTCACAAACCTTCATTTTTTGTTGAATTATACCCGCATTTAGGAAATCACTCATGTTAGAGTTTTTTTTGGGCCATCAATACACTTTGCTTACTACTATTGTGGACTGTACTGTTGATGTACATTGTGTACACATATTTTTAATCACCTTTCATGAACCTTCATTTTTTGTTGAGTTATACCCACATTTAGGAAATCGCTCATGTTAGACTTTTTTTTGGGCCATCGATACACTTTGGTGACTACTATTTTGGATTGTACTGTTGATGTACATTTTGTACACATATTTTTAATCGCCTTTCACGAACCTTCCTTTTTTGTTGAGTTATAGCCGCATTTTAGAAAACGCTCTTGTTTGAGTTTTTAGTGGACCATCGATCAACTTTGATGACTATGATTGTCGATTACACTATAGTTATCTAGTCTATACGCATATTTTCTATCACCTTTCGCGAACCTTCATTTTTTGTTTTGTTATAGCTGCACTTAGGAAACTGCTCGTGTTTGAGTTTTCTTTAGCCATCGATCAACTTTAGTGACTATGATTGTGAATTGCACCATAGTTGTGTCCATTATGTACATGTATTTTCTATCCCCTTTTGAGAACCTTCATTATTTGTTGAGTTATAGCCGCATTTAGGAAACTGCTCAAGTTTAAGTTTTCGTGGGCTATCGTTCAACTTTGTTGACTATGCTTGTTGATTACACTGTAGGGTTGCATTCTATACAAGTATTTTTTATTTCCTTTCATGAACCTTCATTTTTTGCTAAGTTATAGCCGCATTTAGAAAACCGCTCATGTTTGAGTTTTTGTGGGCCATCAATCAACTTTGGTGACTACGATTGTGGATTACACTGTAATTGTGCATTCTATACATGTATTTTCCATCACCTTTCACGAAGATTCATTTTTTGTTGAGTTATAGCTGCACTTAGGAAACCGCTCGTGTTTGAGTTTTCGTAGGCCATTGGTCAACTTTGGTGATTACAATTGTGGATTAAACTGTAGTTGTGCATTTTATATGCATATTTTCTATTGCCTTTTGTCAACATTCATTTTTTGCTGAATTATAGTTGCATTTAGGAAGTCCCTCATGTTTGAGTTTTTGTGGGCCATCGATCAGCTTTGGTGACTATTCTTGTGGATTACACTGTAGTTGTTAATTCTATACACGTATTTTGTATCACCTTTCACGAACCTTCATTTTTCTTTGGGTGAAAGCCGCATTTAGGAAACCGCTTGTGTTTGAGTTTTTGTGGCCCATCAATCAACTTTGGTGACTTTGATGGTGGATTTTAATGTAGTTGTGCATTTTGTACACATATTTTGAATCACCTTTCACGAACCTTCATTTAATGTTGAGTTATACCCTCATTTAGGAAAATGCTCGAGTTTGAGTTTTCATGGGCCATCGATCAACTTTGGTGACTATGATTGTGGATTACACTATAGTTATGCATTTTGTACGTGTATTTTCTATTGCCTCTCGTGAACCTTCCTTTTTTGTTGAGTTATAGGAAATCGCTTGTGTTTTAATGGGCCATCGATCAGCTTTGTTGACTACGCTTGTGCATTACACTGTAGTTGTGCATTCTATATGTGTATTTTCTATCGCCCTTTGTGAACCTTGAATTTTTTTGAGTTATAACCGCATTTAGGAAACCGCTCGTGTTTGAGTTTTTTGTGGGCTATTGATCAACTTTGGTGACTACAATTGTGGATTGCACTGTAGTTGTCCATTCTTTCCATATATTTACTATTTCCTTTCGCAATTCGTGATTTTTTTTCAAGTTAACTAGCGGCATTTAGGAAACTGTTCATGTTTTAGTTTTCGTGGGCCATCGATCAACTTTGGGGATTATGATTATGGATGGCACTTTTGTTTTCCATTTTGTACACATATTTGCTATCGCCTCTTATGAGCCTTCATTTATTTTTGGGTTATATCTGCATTTCAGAAACCGCTCTTGTTTAAGTTTTCGTGGGCCACCGATCAACTTCGGTGACTAAGATTATGGATTGCACTGTAGTTGTCCATTATCTCCATGTATTTTCTAGTTCCTTTCGTGATCCTTAACTTTTTGTTGAGTTATAGCTGCATTTAGGAAATGACACGAGTTTCAGTTTTCGTGGGCAATCAATCAAATTTGGTGACTAAGCTTGTGGATTACACTGTAATTATATAGTCTATATGTTTATTTTCTATCGCCTTTCGTGAATCTTCTTTTTTTGTTGAGTTATATAGCCACTTAGAAAATTGCTTGAGTTTAGTTTTTCTCAGCCATCTATCAACTTTGGTAACTACTATTATAGATTACACTGTAGTTGTACATTCTATACACATATTTTCTATCAGCTTTCGACAACCTTGATTTTTTTTGAGTTATAGCCACATTTAGGAAACCTCTCATGTTTGAGTTTTGTGGGCCATCAATCAACTTTGGTGATTATGATTATGGATTGTACTGTAGTTATTCATTATGTGCTTATATTTTTAATTGCCTTTCACGAAGCTTCATTTTTTGTTGAGTTATATCCGCATTTAAGAAAGTGCTCGTGTTTGAGTTTTCGTTAGCCATCGATCATCTTTGGTGACTACGATTGTAGATTGCACAGTAGTTGTACATTCTATACACCTATTTTCTATCGCCTTATGCAAACCTTCATTTTTTGTTCAGTTATAACTGCACTTAAGAAACTGCTCGTGTTTCAGTTTTCATGTGCCATCCATCAACTATGTTTACTACGATTGTGGATTGCACTATAGTTTCCCATTTTGTACGTTTATTTTCTATCCCCTTTTACAAACATTTTTTTTTTTTTGAGTTATAGTTGCATTTAGTATACCACTTGTGATTGAGTTTTCATGGGCGATCAATCAACTCTAGTTACTATGATTGTGCATTGCACTATAGTTGTGAATTCTATACACGTATTTTCTATCACCTTTCGCGAACCTTGATTTTTCGTTGAGTTGTAGTTGCATTTAGGAAACCGCTCTTCGTTGAGTTTTTGTGGGCCATCAATCAAATTTGGCAACTATGATTGTGGATTCTATTGTAGTTTTCCATTTTGTACTCGTATTTTCTATCACCTTTCGATGGCCTAGAAAAACTCAAAATTGAGCAGTTTCCTAAATGCGGCTATAAGTAAACAAAAAATTAAGGTTCGTTAAACGTGATAGAAAATATGTGTACATAATGGACAACTACAGTGCAATTCACAATTGTAGTCATTAAAGTGGATCGATGGCCAAAGAAAACTCAAACACGAGTAGTTTCCTAAGTGCAACTATAAATAAATGAAAAATGAAGGTTCACGAAAGGTGATAGAAAATATGCATATAGAATGCACAACTATAGTGTAATCCACAATCGTAGTCACCAAAGTTGATCAATGGCCAACGAAAACTTAAACAAGAGTGTTTTCACAAATGAGGCTATAACTGAACAAAAAATGAAGTATTGTGAAAGGCGATTAAAAATATGCATATAGAATGTACAACAATAGTGCAATGCACAATCGTAGTCACCAAAGTTGATCGATGGCCCACAAAAACTAAAACATGAGGGGTTTCCTAAATGTGGCTATAATTCAACAAAAATGAAGGTTCACGAAAAGCGATAGAAAATATGCATATAGAATGCACAACTACAGTGTAATCCACAATCCTGGTCACCAAAGTGGATTGATGGCCCAGGAAACCTAAAAAATGAGCGTATTCCTAAATGTGGCTATAACTCAACAAAAAATGAAGGTTTGTAAAAAGCAATTAAAAATATGTGTACATAATGCACAACTATAGTACAAACCATTATTGTAGTCACCAAAGTTGATCTATGGCTCGCAAAAACTAAAACATGAGCGGTTTCTTAAATGCAGCTATAACTCAACAAAAAATGAAGGTTCGCAAAAGGCGATATAAAATATGCGTATAGAATGCACAACTATATTGCAATCCACAAGCATAGTCACCAACGTTGATTGATGTACCACAAAACTCAAACACGAGCAGTTTCCTAAATGCAGTTATAACTCAATAAAAAATGAAGGTTCGCTAAAAGCAATAGAAAATATGTGTATAGAAAACTCAAACACGAGTAGTTTCCTAAATGAAGCTATAACTTATGAAAAAATGAAGGTTCATGAAAGGTGATAGAAAATACCTGTACAAAATGGAAAACTACAATGCAATCCACAATCGTAGTTACCAAAATTGATCAATGGCCCACAAAAACTCAAACGCGGGTGGTTTCGTAAGTGCAGCTATAACTCAAAAAGAAATGAAGGTTCGTGAAAGGCGGTATAAAATACACATATAGAATGCACAACTACAGTGTAATTGACAATCATAGTCACCAAAGTGGATCGATGGCCAAGGAAAACTCAAACACGAGCATTTTCCTAAATGCATCTATAACTCAACAAAAATGAAGGTTTATGAAATGCGTTGAAAAAATATGCATACAAAATGCACAACTATAGTACAATCTACTACGTTTGTGGTGTACAATGGATTTGTGCATTCTACAAGCATATTTTTCATTTCCTTTCACGAACCTTCATTTTTTGTTGAGTTATAGCCACATTTAGTAAACCGCCCATGTTTGAGGTTTTGTGGGCCATCGATCGACTTGGTGAATACTTTGTGGATTGTACTATAGTTATGTATTCTGTACTCATATTTTTAATCGCCTTTCACAAACTTTTTTTTTTGAGTTATACCCAGATTTAGGAAAATGCTCATGTTTGAGTTTTTGTGGGCCATCGATCAACTTTGGTGATTACGATTGTGGATTACACTGTAGTTGTGATTTCTATACACTTATTTTCTTTAAATTTTTGCGAACCTTCATTTTTCGTTGAGTTATAGCTGCAGTTAGGAAACCGCTCATGTTAGAGTTTTCATGGTCCATGAATCAACTTTGGTGACTATGATTGTGGATTGCAGTGTAGTTGTTCATTCTCTAGGTGTATTTTCTTTCACTTTTCACAAACCTTCATTTTTTATTCAGTTATAGCCATATTTAGGAAACCACTTGAGTTTGATTTTTCATGGGAATCGATCAACTTTGGTGACTATGCTTGTGGATTATGCAATAGTTGTGCATTCCATACGCGAATTTTCTTTCGCCTTTTGTGAACCTTCATTTTTTGTTGAGTTGTACCCACATTTAGGAAAATCCTTGTGTTTGAGTTTTCGTAGGCCATCAATCAACTTTGATAAACTTTCGAGACTACAATTGTTGATTACACCGTAGTAGTGCATTCTATACACGTATTCTCTATTGCTTTTGGCGAACCTTCATATTTTGTTGAGTTATAGGCGCATTTAGGAAACCACTAATGTTTGAGTTTTGGTCGGCCATCATTCAACTTTGGTGACTATGATTGTGGATTGCACTATAGTTGTCCATTTTGTACATGTATTTTCTATCGCCTTTTGTGAACCTTAATTTTTTGTTGAGTTATAGCCGCATTTAGGAAACCGCTCATATCTAAGTTTTCGTCGACCATTGATCAACTTTGGTGACTACAATTCTGGATTACATTGTAGTTATTCATTCTATACATGTATTTTCTATCACCTTTTGCAAAGCTTCATTTTTTATTCAGTTAAAGCCACATTTAGGAAAACACTTGTGTTTGAGTTTTCATGGGCCATCGATCAACTTTGGTGACTACGATTGTGCATTACACTTTAGTTGTGCATTATGTACATGTATTTTCTATCACCTTTCGCAAACCTTCATTTTTTCTTTAGTTATAGGTGCACTTAGGAAATCGTTCGTGTTTGAGTTTTTGTGGGCCATTGATGACCTTTGGTGACTACGATTGTGGATTACACTATAGTTGTGCATTCCATAAACATATTTTCTATTTTTTTTCATGAAACCTTCGTTATTTGTTGAGTTATAGCCGCATTTAGGTAAACAATCATGTTTGAGTTTTCCTGGGCCATCGATCAACTTTGGTGACTATGATTGTGGATTAAACCGTGGTTGTTCATTCTATACGCATATTTTTTATTTCCTTTTGGGAACCTTCATTTTTTGTTTAGTTAGATTCATTTAGGAAACCGATCGTGTTTAAATTTTTGTTGGCCATCGATTAACTTTGGTGACTACGATTATGGATTGCACTGCAGTTCTCAATTTTGTACAAGTATTTTCTATTGCCTTTCGCGAACCTGTAATTTTTTTTAGTTATAGTCGCATGTAGGAAACCGCTTGAGTTTGAGTTTTCATGCACCATCGATCAACTTTGGTGACTACACTTATGGATTACATTATAGTTGTGCATTTGATATGCATATTTTCTATTGCCTTTCGTGAGCCTTCATTTTTTCTAGTTATAGCCGTATTTAGGAAACTACTCATGAATGAGTTTTTTTGGGCCATCAATCAACTTTGGTGATTATGATTATGGATTGCACTATAGTTGTGCATTTCGTACGCATATTTTTAATTTCCTTTGATGAAACTTCATTTTTTGTTGAGTTATAGCCGTATTTAAAAAAATGCTCGCGTTTGAGTTTTTGTGCTCCATCGATAACCTTTGGTGACTACGATTATGGATTGCACTATAGTTCTGCATTCTATACTCTTATTTTCTATCACCTTTCATGAACCTTTATTTTTCATTGAGTTATAGCAAGACTTAAGAAACCGCTCGTGTTTGAGTTTACGTGGGCCATCGATCAACTTTTGTGACTACAATTATGGATTGCACTATAATTCTACATTATGTACGTGTATATCTATCACCTTCCATAAACCTTCATTATTTGTTGAGTTATAGCCGCATTTAGGAAAACGCTCGTGTTTGAGCTCTCATCGTCGATCGATCAACTTTGGTGACTTCGATTGTGGATTACACTATAGCTGTGCATTTTGTATGCATATTTTTAATTACCTTTTGCGAGCCTTCATTTTTTGTTGAGTTATAGCTACATTTAGGAAAACAATTGTGTTTGAACTTTTGTGGACCATAGATCAACTATGGGGACTAGAATTGTGGATTGCACTATAGTTTTCCATTCTGTACGCATATTTTTTATCGCCTTTTGCGAACTCTCATTTTTTTAAATTATAGCAGCACATAGGAAGCCGCTCGTGTTTGAGTTTTTGTGGGCCATCGATCCACTTTGGTGAATATGATTATGGATTGCACTGTAGTTGTCAATTATATAAGCATATTTTCTATCCTGCTTTCACAAACCTTCATTTTTGGTTGATTTATAGCCACATTTAGGAAACCACTCATGTTTCAATTTTTGTGGCAGATGATAGAAAATAAATGTACAGAATGAAGAACTACAAGGCAATCCACAATCCTAGTCACCAAAGTTTATCGATGTCCCAAGAAAACTAATACACGAGTGGTTTCCTAAGTGCGGCTATAACTCAACGAAAAATGAAGGTTCATCAAAGGCCATAGAAAATATGCGTATAGAATGCATAACTACATTGTAATCCATAATTGTAGTCACCAAAGTCGATTGATGGACCATGAAAACTCAAACACGAGTGTTTTCCTAAATGTGGCTATCACTCAAAAAAAAATGTTCATTAAAGGCGATAAAAAATATGTGTACATAATGCACAACTACAGTACAATCCACAATTGTACTCAAGAAAGTTGATCGATGGCCCACAAAAGCGCAAACATGAGTGGTTTCCTAAATGTTAGTATAACTCAACAAAAAATGAAGGTTTGGAAAAGGTGATAGAAAATATGTGTATAGAATGCACAATTATTGTGTAATCCACAAGTGTAGTTACCCAACTTAATCGATGACCCATGAAAATTAAAACTCGAGCAGTTTCATAAATGCTGCTATAACTCAACAAAAAAGGAAGGTTCACAAAAGGCGATAGAAAATACAAGTATGGAATGTACAACTATAGTGTAATCCATAATCATAATCACCAAAGTTGATTGATGGCCCAGAAAAACTCAGACACGAGCAGTTTCCTAAATGTGGCTATAACTTACCTAAAATAAAGGTTCGTGAAAGGCGATAGAAAATACGTGTACAAAATGGACAACTATAGTGTAATCCACAATTGTAGTCACGAAGGTTGATCGATGGCCCACAAAAACTCTAGTACAAGTGTTTTCCTAAATACGGCTATAACTATACGAAAAATGAACGTTCACGACAGGCGATACAAAAATACGCTTATAGAATGGATAAATATAGTGCAATCCACAATCGAAATTGCCAAAGTTGGTAGATGGCACATCAAAATTCAAATAGGAGCGGTTTCCTTAGAGCGGCTTCCTAAATGTAGCTATAACTCAAGCAATGGCCCACAAAAATTGAAACTCGACCGGTTTCCTAAATGCAGCTATAACTCAAAAAAAATGAAGGTTCACGAAAGGCCATAGAAAATACAATTACAAAATGGAGAACTATAATGCAATCCACAATCGTTGTGGCCACAGTTGATCAATTGCCCATGAAAACTCAAACACGAGCGATTTCCTAAGTGCAGCTATAAGTCAACAAAAAATGAAGGTTCGCCAATGCCGGTAGAAAATATGTGTATAGAATGCACAACTATAGTGTAATCCATAATCGTAGCCACCAAAGTTTATCAATGGCCCAAGAAAATTCAAACAAGGTCATTTTCCTAAATGCGGCTATAACTAAACAAATAATTAAGGTTTGTGAAAGGCGATAGAAAATAAACGTACAAAATGGACAACTATCATGCAATAAATAAATCTTAGTCACCGAGATTGGTCGATAGCTCACAAAATCTCAACCACGAGCGATTTCCTAAGTGCGGCTATAACTCAATGAAAAATGAAGGTTTGCGAAAGGTGATAGAAAATGAGCTTATAGAATGCATAACTACAGTGCAATCCAAAATCTTAGTCTCAAAAGTTGATCCATGTTCCACTAAAACCTAAACATGAGCATTTTCCAAAATGTGGCTATAACTCAATAAAAAATGAAGTTTCATGAAAGGTGATTAAAAATATGCATACATAATGCACAACTATAGTACAATCCGCAATCGTAGTCACCAAAGTTGATCGATGCCTCAAAAAGACTCAAACATGAGCCGTTTCCTAAATGCAGCTATAACTCAACAAAAAATGAAGGTTCGTGAAAGACGATAGAAAATACGCGTATGGAATGCACAACTACAGTGTAATCCACAAGTGTAATCACAAAAGTTGATCGATGGCCCACGAAAACTCAAACTCGAGCGTTTTCCTAATTGTGGCTATAACTCAACAAAAAATGAAGGTCCACAAAAGGCAATAGAAAATACATGTACATAATGGACAACTACAGTGCAATCCAAAATCGTAGTCACCAAAGTTGATCCCACAAAAATTCAAACATGGGCGGTTTCCTAAGTGCAGCTATAACTCAAAGAAAAAATAAAGGTTCACGAAAGATGATAGAAAATACGTGTATAGAATGCACTACTGCATTGTAATTCACAATCGTAGTACCAAATTTGATCGATGGCCCACAAAAATTTGAACACGAGTGGTTTCCTAAATACGGCTATAACTGAACTAAAAATAAATGTTTGCAAAAGGCATTAGAAAATACAAGTATAGAATGCACAACTACAGTGTAATCCACAAGCGTAGTCACCAAAGTAGATCTAAGGCCCACAAAAACTCAAACTCGAGCATTTTTGTAAATGTGGCTATAACTCACTAAAAAATGGAGCATCACGAAAGGCGATAGAAAATACACGTACATAATGGAGAACTACAGTGCAATCCACAATCGTAGTCACCAAAGTTGATTGATGGCTAACGAAAACTTAGACACAATAGGTTTCCTAAGTGCGCCTATAACTCAATGAAAAATTAAGGTTCACGAAAGGTGATAGAAAATGCGCTTATATAATGTACAACTTCAGTGCAAACCAAAATTGTAGTCACCAAAGTTGATCGATGTTTCGTGAAAACTCAAACAAAAGCGGTTTTCATAAATACTACTATAACTCAACAAAAAATGAAGGTTCGTGAAAGGCGATAGAAAATACTCATACAGATTGGACAACTATAGACCAATTAACAATGACAGTCACCAAAGTTGATCCATGGCCCACGAAAACTTTAAATAAAAATGATTTCCTAAATACGACTATAACTCAACTAAAACTGAAGGTTTGTGAAAAGCGATTAAAAATATGCATACAAAATACACAACTATAGTACAATCCACAATCGTAGTCACCAAAGTTGATTGATGGCCCACAAAAACTTAAACAGAAGTAGTTTCCTAAATGCATCCCATGAAAACTTAAACACGAGTGGTTTCCTAAATGCGGCTATAAGTCAACAAAAAATTAAGGTTCACAGAAGGCGATAGAAAATACCTATACAATATGGACAACTACAGTGCAATCCACAATTTTAGTCACCAAAGTTGATTGATGGCCTAGAAACACTCAAATACGAGCGGTTTGCTAAATGTGGCTATAAGTCAACGAAAAATGAAGGTTCGCAAAAAGAAATAGAGGTTCGCAAAAGGAAATGAAGGTTCGCAAAAGGAAATATAAGTCAACGAAAAAAACTCAAACATGAGTAGTTTCCTAAATGCGGCTGTAACTCACCAAAAAATAAAGGTTCATGAGAGGTGACAGAAAATACACATAAAAAATAGACAATTACAGTGTAATCCACAATTGTAGTCACCAATGTTAATTGATGGCCCCTAAAAACTCAAGTACAAGTGGTTTCATAAATAGGCCTATAGATCAACAAAAAATGAAGGTTTGTGAAAAGCGATTAAAAAAATGGGTATAGAATGCACAACTACAATACAATCCACAATCGTAGTCACCAAAGTTGATTGATGGCCCATGAAAACTCAAACATGAGCAGTTTCCTAAATGCGGCTATAACTCAACAAAAAATGAAGGTTCACAAAATGCGATAGAAAATATGCATACAAAATGGAGAACTACAGTCCAATCCACAATCGTAGTCACCAAAGTCGATTTATGGACCACAAAAACTAAAACATGACTAAATGCAGCTATAACTCAAAAAAAAATGAAGGTTCACGAAAAGGTTATAGAAAATACGTGTATTAAATGAACAAGTACAGTGTAATTGAAAATTGTCGTCACCAAAGTTGATCGATGGCCCACGAAAATTCAAACACAATCAGTTTCCTAAATGCGGCTATAACTCAACGAAAAAAATGAAGGTTCTAGAATGGCTATTGAAAATACACATACAGGGGTTCTTGCATGTTGGTGGAAAATTAGTTTTTCGAAAAAAGGATGATCTGGGTATACTCAGAACAACATTCTCTACAAAACCCATTTTATAGATTTTTCATAAAAATATTGAAATTTTTTGCCTCTATTACCTTTACTTCTACTTTTTAGAAAAATCTTTCTTTTTCAAGAACAAATAATTTCAAAAAATGGACAAGCTTGGTCTCTTTAGCACATGAACACCTATGAATCCCATATTTTTGATTTTCCATAAAAAATAGTTTCATAGATTCTATTTTTGAGGGGTTCTTGCATGTTGGTGAAAAATTAAATTTTCAAAAAAAGGACGATTTGGGTCTTATCAGAACGACATTCTCTACAAAACCCATTTATCAAAATTTTCAAAAAAATATTCAAAAAAATTTCCTTTGTTACCTCTACTCCTACTTTAAAAAAAAAAACTATCTTTTTCAAGAACAACTTATTTTTTCAAAAAATGGACAATCTGGGTCTCTTTAGCTCTCGAGCACCTATAAAACCCATATTTTTTATTTTCCAAAAAAAAAAAATTCATAGATTCTATTTTTGAGGGGTTCTTGCATGTTGGTGAAAAATTAGTTTTTCAGAAAAAGGACAATGTATGTCTACTCAAAGTGACATTCTCTACAAAACCCATTTCTTAGGTTTTTCATTAAAAGATTCAAAAAAATTACCTCTGTTACCTCTACTACTTCTACTTTTCAAAAAAATCTATCTTTTTTAAAAAAGGACAATCTGGGTCCCTTTAGCACACAAGCATCTATATAAACCATATTTTGATTTTCCAAAAAAAAATTGTTCTGTAGATTCTATTTTTGAGGGGTTCTTGAATGTTGTTGAAAAATTAGTTTTTTCAAAAAGAGGACGATCTGGTTTTACTAAACTTCTATGATCTAGTTCTACTAAGAACAATATTCTCTACAAAACCCATTTCTCAAAATTTTCATTAAAAGAATAAAAAATATTGTGTCTGTTACCTCCATTGCTTCTGCTTTTCAAAAAAATCTATCTTTTTTCAAGAACAACTTATTTTTTCAAAAACTGGACGATCTAGCTCTCTTCAGCACACGAGTACCTTTACAACCCATATTTTCAATTTTCCCAAAAAAAAATGTTTCATAGATTCTATTTTTCGAAAAATAGAATGTATGAAACAATAATGGATTCTTGCTTGTTGGTGCAATAATAGTTTTTCAAAAAAAGAATGATTTGGGTGTTCTTAGAATGACATTCTCCACAAAACCCATTTCTCATATTTTTCGTAAAAAGATTCAAAAAATTTGGCTTTGTTACTTCTATTGCTTCTACTTTTCAAAAAAAATTATCTTTTTCAAGAACTTAGTTTTTCAAAAAATGGACGATCTGGGTCTCTTTACCACATGCACACCTATAAAACCCATATTTCTGATTTGCCCAAAAAAAATTGTTTCGTAGATTCTATTTTGAGGGGCTCTTGCATGTTGGTGAATTATTAGTTTCTCAAAAATTCAAACATGAGCGGTTTCCTAAATGCGGCTATAACTGAACAAAAAATGAATGTTCGTGAAAGGTGATAAGAAATACGTGTATAAAATACACAACTACAATATAATCCACAAGCATAGTCACGAAAATTGATCAATGGCCCACGAAAGCTCGAATATGAGCAGTTTCCTAAATGCGGCTATAACTCAACAAAAAATGAAGGTTCGGGAGAGGAGATAGAAAATTATCATTCATAATGCACAACTACATTGCAATCCACAATTGTAGTCACCAAAGTTGATCGATGGCCCATGAAAACTCAAACACAATCAATTTCCTAAATGTAGCTATAACTCAACAAAAAATGAAGGTTCGTGAAAGGCGATATAAAATACGCGTACAAAATTGAAAACTACAGTGCAATCCACAATCATAGTCACCAGAGTTGATCGATGGCCCACGAAAACTCAAACACGAGTGTTTTCGTAAATGCGGCTATAACACAACAAAAAACAAAGGTTCGCGAAAGGCCATAAAAAATACTACTACAAAATGGACATGTACAGTGTAATCCACAACCATAGTCACCAAAGTTGATCGATGGCCCACGAAAACTCAAACACGAATGGTTTCGTAAATGCAGTTATAACTCAACAAAAACTGAAGGTTCACGAAAGGTGATATAAAATAATCATATAGAATGCTCAACTATAGTGTAATCCACAAGCGTAGTCACCAAAGTTGATTAATGGCCCATGAAAACTCAAACTTGAGTGGTTTCCTAAATGCTGCTATAATTGAACAAAAATGAAGGTTTGCGAAAGGGGATAGAAAATAAACTTACATAATGGACAACTACAGTGCAATCTAGAATTGTAGTCACCAAAGTTGATCGATGGCCCACGAAAACTCAAACACAAGCGGTTTCCTAATTGTGTCTATAACTGAACAAAAAATATAGGTTCGAGAAAGGCGATAGGAAATATGCGTAAAGAATTCACAATTACAGTGTCATCCACAAGCGTAGTCACCGAAGTTAATCAATGGCCCATGAAAACTCAAACACCAGTGGTTTCCTAAGTGCGGCTATAACTCAATGAAAATTGAAGGTTTGCGAAAGGCGAGAGAAAATACGCGTATAGAATGCACAACTATAGTTTAATCCACAATCGTAGTCACTAAAGTTGATCGATGGCCCACAAAAACTCAAACACGAGCATTTTCCCAAATGCGGCTATAACTCAACAAAAATTGAAGGTTCGTGAAAGGCAATTAAAAATATGCATACAAAATACACAACTAAAATACAATCCACAAACATAGTCATCAAAGTTGATCGATGCCCCAAAAAAATTCAAACATTAGTAGTTTCCCAAATGCGGCTATAACTCAACAAGAAAATGAAGGATCGCCGATTGTGGATTGTACTCTAGTTGTGCATTTTGTATGCATATTTTTAGTTGCCTTTCACAAACCTTCATTTTTTGTTGAGTTATAGCCACATTTAAGATAAAGCTCATGTTTGAGTTTCCTTGGGCCGTCAATAAAGTTTGGTGACTACGATTGTGGATTGCATTGTAGTTTGTCCATTTTGTACGTGTATTTTCTATTACCTTTCGCAAACCTTCAATTTTAAGTGTTAGCCCCATTTGGAAACTCCTCGAGTTTGATTTTTCGTTGGCCATCAATCCACTTTGCTGACTACACTTCTGGATTACACCATAGTTGTGCATTCTATACGCGTATTTTCTATTGCCTTTTGTGAACCTTCACTTTTTGTTGAGTTATATCCGCATTTACGAAACCGCTCATGTTTGAGTTCTTGTGGGCCATGAATCAATTTGGTGACTACGAGTGTGGATTATAGTGTAGTTGTGCATTTTGTATGCATATTTTTAATCTCCTCTCACGAACCTTAATTTTTTGTTGAGTTATAGCTGCATTTAGGAAATTGCTCATGTTTGAGTTTTCGTGGGCCATCTATCAACATTGGTGACTACGATTGTCAATTATTGTAGTTGTGCATTCTGTACGCATATTTTGAATCGCCTTTCATGAACCTTCATATTTTGTTGATTTATAGCCACATTTAGGAAAACTTCATGTTTGAGTTTTTGTGGACCATCGATCAACTTTGGTGACTACGGTTGTGGATTACATTATAGTTGTGCATTCTATACACGTATGGTCTATTGCCTTTCACGAACCTTCATTTTTTGTTGAGTTAAAACCGCATTAAGGAAACCTTTGGTATTTGATTTTTCATGGGCCATCGATCAACTTTGGTGACTACGATTGTGGATTGCATAGTAGTTGTCCATTCTATACGTGTATTTTCTATAGTCTTTTTGGAACTTTCATTTTTTTTTAGTTATAGCCGCATTGAAGAAACCGTTTGAGTTTAAATTTTTGTCGGCCATCGATCAACTTTGCTGATTGTGTTTGTAGATTACACTATAGTTGTGCATTTTATGCGCATTTTTTCTATTGCATTTCGCAAACCTTCATTTCTGGTTGATTTATAGCCACATTTAGGAAACCGCTCATGCTTGAGTGTTTTTGGGCCATCTATCAAATTTTGTGACTACGATATTGGATTGTACTATAGTTGTGCATTCTATACGCATATTCTTAATCGCCTTTCACGAACCTTCCTTTTTTGTTGAGTTATAGCACTATTTAGGAAAACGCTTGTGTTTGAG
The DNA here is from genome assembly GCA_007258455.2 of Sequoia sempervirens. Classification (NCBI taxonomy): domain Eukaryota; kingdom Viridiplantae; phylum Streptophyta; class Pinopsida; order Cupressales; family Cupressaceae; genus Sequoia; species Sequoia sempervirens. The sequence continues at coordinate 162,616,128 of VDFB02281492.1, forward strand.
TTTTCGTGGGCCATCGATCAACTTTGGTGACTACGATTGTGGATTACATTGTAGTTTTGCATTTTGTACGTGTATTTTCTATCGCCTTTCGCAAACCTTGATTTTTCGTTTAGTTATTGTCACACTTAGGAAACCACTCGTGTTTGAGTTTTACTAGGCCTTTCATCAACTTTGGTGACTACGATTGTGGATTTCACTCCAGTTGTCCCTTTTGTACACATATTTTCTATCGCCTTTCGTGAACCTTCATTTTTTGTGAAGTTATAGCTATATTTAGGAAACCTCTTGTGTTTGCGTTTTCGTGGACCATCAATCAACTTTTGTTACTAAGCTTGTGGATTATGCTATTGTTGTGCATTGTATATGTGTATTTCGAATTGCCTTTCGGTAACCTTCAATTTTCGTTGAGTTATAGGTGCACTTAGGAAACTAGTCGTGTTTGAGTTTTCGTTGGCCTTCGATGAACTTTGGTTACTACGATTGTGGATTGCACACTAATTGTCCATTGTACGCGTATTTTCTATAGCCTTTCACAAACCTTGATTTTTTGTTAAGTTATAGACGGATTAAGGAAACCACTGGAGTTTGTGTTTTTGTGGGCCATCGATCAACTTTGGTGACTACGCTTGTGGATTGCATTGTAGCTGTGCATTCTATACGCGTATTTTTCTATCACCTTTCGTGAACCTTCATTTTTTTTTAGTTATTGGCTCATTTAGGAAATTGGTCATGTTTGAGTTTTTCGTAGGCCATCGGTCAACGTTGGTGACTACGGTTTTGGATTACACTATAGCTGTGCATTCTATACTCGTATTTTCTATCGCCTTTCGCAAAACTTCATTTTTCGTTGAGTTATAGCTGCACTTAAGAAACCACTTGTGTTTGAGTTTTTTGTGGGCCATTGCTCGACTTTGGTGATTGCAATCTTGTGGATTGCTCTATAGTTGTATACCTGCATTTAGGAAACCACTCGAGTTTGAGTTTTCTTATTCCATCAATCAAATTTGGTGACTACACTTCTGGATTACACTATAGTAGAGCATTCTATACGTGTATTTTCTATTGTCTTTCGCAAACCTTCATTTTTTGTTGAGTTATAACCACATTTATGAAACCGCTCCTGTTTGAGTTTTCATGGGCCATCGATCAACTTTTGTGACTACGATTGTGGATTGTACTATAGTTGAAAATTATTTACGCATATTCTTAATTGCCTTTCATGAACCTTTATTTTTTGTGAAGTTATATAAAGTCGTATTGAGGAAACCACTCATATTTGAGTTTTTGTGGGCCATCGATCAACTTTAGTGACTATGATTATGGATTGCAATGTAGTTGTACTATCTGTATCCATATTTTCTATCGCCTTTCATGAACCTTCATTTTTCGTTGAGTTATAGCCACCTTTATGAAACCAATCGTGTTTGAGTTTTCGTGGACCATCAATCAACTTTGGTGGAAACGCTTGTGGATTACACTATAGTTGTGCATTCTATTATTTTCTATCACCTTTCATGAACCTACATCTTTTGCTGAGTTATAGCCGCATTTAGTAAACAACTCATGTTTGAGTTTTTTTGGGCCATCAATCAGCTTTGGTGAAAAGGATTGTGGATTGTACTTTTGATGTGTGTTCTGTAAGCATATTTTTTATCGGCTTTCAAAAACCTTCATTTTTGTTGAGTTATAGCCACATTTAGGAAAAAGCTCTTGTTTGAGTTTTCATGGGCCGTCAATCAACTTTGGCGAGTACGATTGTGGATTACACTATTTTTGTGTATTCTATACACATATTTTCTATCGCCTTTCACGAACCTTCAGTTTTCATTGCCTTATAGTTGTATATTATGAAACCACTTGTATTTGAGTTTTCGTGGGCCGTCGATCAACATTGGTGAGTAATATCCACATTTGGGAAACCGCTCGTGTTTGAGTTTTCGTCGACCATCAATGAACTTTGGTAACTACACTTGTCGATTACACTATAGTTGTGTATTCTATATGTGTATTTTCATTTCCTTTAGCGAACATTCATTTTTTGTTGAGTTATAGCCATATTTAGGATAGCACTCGTGTTTGACTACTTGTGGGCCATTGATTAACTTTGGTGACTACAATTGTGGATTGCACTATAGTTGTCCATTCTGTACGCGTATTTTCTATCGCATTTTGTGAACCTTCATTTCTTGTTGAGTTAAAGCCGCATTTAGGAAACTAGTTGTGTTTGAGTTTTTGTGGGCCATCAATTAACTTTGGTGACTACAATTGTGGATTGCACTGTAGTTGTGCATTATGAATGCTAATTTTCTATTGCCTTTTCTAAACCTTTATTTTTTGTTAAGTTATAGCCAGATTTAGGAAACCTCTCATATTTGAGTTTTTGTGGGCCATCGATCAACTTTGGTGACTAAGCATGTGGATTACATTGTAGTTTTGCATTCTATAAGCGTATTTTGTATCGCCTTTTGTGAACCTTCATTTTTTGTTGAGTTATAGCTGCATTTAAGAAACAACTTGAGTTTGAGTTATCATGGGCCATCTATCAACTTTGGTGACTATGATTGTGGATTGTACTATAGTTGTGCATTTTGTACACATATTCTTAATCACCTTTCACACACCTTCATTTTTTGTTGAGTTATAGCCGTATTTAGGAAACCGCTCGTATTTGAGTTTTTGTGGGTAGTCGATCAACTTTGCTAACTACGATTCTAGGTTGCACTGTAGTTGACTAATCTGTACATGTATTTTCTATCACTATTCGTGAACCTTCATTTTTCATTGAGTTATAGGCGCATTTAGGAAACCGCTCGTGATTGAGTTTTCGTGCGCCATCGATCAACTTTAATGACTACGATTGTGGATTGTGTTGTAGTTGTTGATTTTGTACGCATATTTTCTATCACCTTTCATGAACCTTCATTTTTTGTTGAGTTATAGCTGCATTTAGGAAAGCGCTCGGGTTTGAGTTTTCGTTGGCCATCGATCAACTTTGGTGACTATGATTCTTCATTATGTTGTACTTGTGCATTTTCTACATATATTTTCTTTCGCCTTTCACAAACCTTCATTTTTTGTTGAGTTATAGCCACATTTAGGAAAAATCTCGTATTTGAGTTTTTATGGGCCATCGATCAACTTTGGCGACTACAATTGTTTATTGTACTGTAAATGTGCATTTTGTATGCGTATTTACTATCATGTTTCAGGAACCTTCATTTTGTGTTGAGTTATAGCTACATTTACGAAAACACTCGTATTTGAGTTTTTATGGGCCATCGATCAACTTTGTTGACTACAATTGTGTATTGCACTGTAAATGTACATTTTGTACATGTATTTTCTATCACCTTTCAGCAACCTTCATTTTTTGTTGAGTTATAGCCACATTTAGGAAACTCTTCGAGTTTGAGTTTTTGTGGGCCATCGATCAACTTTGGTGGCTATGGCTGTGGATTACACTGTAGTTGTGCATTCTATATGTGTATTTTTGATCACCTTTCGCTAACCTTATTTTTTGTTGATTTATAGGCACATTTAGGAAACCGCTCATGTTTGTGTTTTTGTGGGACGTCGATCAACTTTGATGACTATGATTCTTGATTATGTTGTAGTTGTGCATTTTGTACACATATTTTCAATTGCCTTTAACAAACCTTCATTCTTTGGTAAGTTATAGCCGCATTTAGGAAAACGCTCATATTTGAGTTTTTATGGGCCATTGATTAACTTTGGTGACTACGATTGTTATATTGCACTATAAATTTGCGTTTTGTACGTGTATTTTCTATTGCATTTCGCGAGCCTTCATTTTTTGTTTAGTTATAACCGGATTTAGAAAACCATTTGAGTTTTGATTTTTTATTAGTTATAGCCACATTTAGGAAACAGCTCGTGTTTGAGTTTTCGTGGGCCATTGATCATCTATGGTGACTACAATTGTAAATTACATTTTAGTTATTCATCTATATGTGTATTTTCTATCGCCTTTCGCGAACCTTCATTTTTCATTGACTTATAGCCGCTGTTAGGAAAATCTTCGTGTTTGAGTTTTCATGGGCCATCGATCAACTTTGGTGACTACGATTATGGATTGCACTGTAGTTGTTAACTCTGTACGTGTATTTTCTATCGCCTTTCACAAACCTTCATTTTTCGTTAAGTTAAAGCCGCATTTATTAAACTGCTTGTGTTTTAGTTTTCGTGGACCACGGATCAAATTTGGTGACCACGATTGTGGATTACACTATAGTTGTGCATTCTATACATGTATTTTCTATCGTCTTTCTTTAACCTTCATTTTTTGTTGAGTTATAGCCGCATTTAGGAAACAGCTTATGTCTGAGTTTTTGTGGGCCTTCAATAAACTATGGTGACTATGATTGTGGATTCTACTATAATTGTGCATTCTGTACGCATGTTTTTAATCGCCTTTCACGAATCTTCATTTTTTCTCACTTATAGCAGCATTTAAGAAAACACTCATGTTTGAGTTTTGTTTGGCCATTGATCAACTTTGGTGACTAGAATTGTGGATTACATTGTAGTTGTGCATTCGATGCGTGTATTTTCTATCGGCTTTCACGAACCTTCATTTTTTGTTGAGTTATAGCCGTATTTGGGAAACCACTCATGTTTGAGTTTTCGTCGGCCATCGATCAACTCTGATGACTACGATTTTGGATTGCAATGTAGTTATTTATTCTATACACGTATTTTCTATCGCCTTTTGTGAACCTTCATTTTTTTTTTAGATAGCCGCATTTAGGAAACCATTCATGTTTGAGTTTTTTTGTGCCATCGATGAACTTTGGTGACTACGATTCTTGATTAAGCTATAGTTGTGCATTTTGTACACATATTTTCTATCGCCTTTCATGAACCTTCAATTTTTGTTGAGTTCTATCCGCATTGAGGAAAACGCTCGTATTTGAGTTTTAGTGGGCCATAGATTATTTTTGGTGAATACGATTTTGTATTGCACTTTAAATGTGCATTGTGTACATGTATTTTCTATTGTGTTTCGCGAACCTTCATTTCTTGTTGAGTGATAGCCGCATTTAGGAAACCGCTCTAGTTTGTGTTTTCGTTGGCCATCAACCAACTTTGGTGACTAGGATTGTGGATTACACTGTAGTTATCTGTTTTGTACGTGTATTTTTTATTGCCTTTTTTGAATGTTTATTTTTTTTTGAGTTTAGCCGCATTGAGGAAACAACTTGTGTTTGAATTTTTGTGGGCCATCAATCAACTTTGGTGACTACAATTGTGGATTACACTGTAGTTGTGCATTGTATACGCATATTTTCTATCGCCTTTCGTGAACCTTCAATTTTCATTGAATTATAGCTGCACTTAGGAAATCGCTCATTTTTGAGTTTTAATAGACCATCGATCAACTTTAGTGACTACGATTGTAGATTGCACTGTAGTTGTCTTATGTACACATATTTTCTATCGCGTTTTGCGAACCTTCATCTTTCGTTGAGTTATATCTACACTTAGAAAACCGCTTGTGTTTGAGTTTTCGTGGGCCATCAATCAACTTTGGTGACTACGATTGTGGAATGCATTGTAGTTGTCCATTCTCTACAAGTATTTTCCATTGCCTTTTGCGGATGTTGATTTTCTACTAAGTTATAGCCACATTTAGGAAACCGCTCGAGTTTGAGTTTTTGTAGGCCACCAATCAACTTTGTTGACTAGATTGTTGATTACACTGTAGTTGTGCATTTTGTATGTATATTTTTAATCGCCTTTCACGACCCTTCATTTTTTGTTGAGTTATATCTACGTTTAGGAAAACGCTCGGGTTTTAGTTTTTGTGGGCCATCGATCAACTTTGGTGACTACGATTGTGGATTGCACTGTAGTTGTCCAATCTTTACACGTATTTTCTATCGCCTTTTGTGAACCTTTATTTATCATTAAGTTATAGCCTCATTTAGCAAACAGCTTGTGTTTGATTTTTCGGGGGCCATCGATGAATTTTGGTGACTACGATTGTGGATTGCACTATAGTTTTCCACTATGTACATGTATTTTCTATCCCCTTTCGTGAACCTTCATTTTTTTGAGTTATAGCTGCACTTAGGAAATCGCTCATGTTTGAGTTTTCATGGGCCATTGATCAACTTTGGTGACTATACTTATGGATTACACTTTAGTTGAGCATTATATATGTGTATTCTCAATTGCCTTTTGCAAACCTTCATTTTTTGTTGAGTTGTAGCCGTATTTAGGAAACCGCTTATGTTTGAGTTTTTGTGAGCCATCGATCAACTTTGCTGACTACGATTGTGGATTGCACTCTAGTTGTGAATTCTATACGCGTATTTTCTATCCCCTTTTGTGAACCTTAATTTTTCTTTGAGTTATATTCGTATTTAGCAAATCACTTGTGTTTGAGTTTTTGTGGGACATCGATCCATTTTCGTGACTACGATTGTGGATTGCACTATAGTTGTCCATTCTATTCACATATTTTCCATTGAATTTCATGATCTTTCATTTTTTGTTGAGTTATAGCTGCATTTAGTAAACCACTCGTGTTTGAGTTTTCATTGGGTATTGATAAACGTTCGACTATGCTTGTGGGTTTCAGTGTAGTTGTGCATTTCTTTATGCGTGTTTTCTATGACCTTTCGCGAACCTTCATTTTTTTATTAGTTATAGCCTCATTTAGGAAAGTGCGTATGTTTGAGTTTTTGTGGGCCATCGATCAACTTTTGTGACAACGATTATGGATTACACTGTAGCTGTGCATTCTATACACATTTTTTCTATCGCATTTCGCGAACCTTTATTCTCTGTTGAGCTATAGCCGCATTTAGGAAAATGCTCATGTATGAGTTTTCGTAGGCCATCGATCAACTTTGGTGACTACAATTGTGGATTACATTGTAGTTGTGCATTGTATATGTGTATTTTCTATCATTTCATGAACCTTCATTTTTTGTTGAGTTATAGCTACATTTAGGAAACCGCTCGAGTTTGAGTTATCGTGGGCCATCGATCAACTTTGGTGACTACAATATTAGATTGCACTCTAGTTGTGCATTCTATACTTGTATTCTCTATCACCTTATGCAAACCTTCAATTTTTGTTAAGTTATAGCCTCACTTATGACACCGCTCATGTTTGATTTTTCATGGGCCATCGATAAAATTTGGTGACTACGGTTGTGAGTTACATTGTAGTTGTGCATTCTATATGCTTATTTCTATCACCTTCCGTGAACCTTTATTTTTTGTTGAGTATTTGTGGTCCATCGATCAGCTTTCGTGACTAGGATTGTGGATTGTACTCTAATTGTGCATTTTGTATGCATAGTTTTAATTGCCTTTCACAAACCTTAAATTTTCTTGAGTTATAGCCACATTTAAGATAAAGCTCGTGTTTGAGTTTTCGTGGGTCATCGATCAACTATGGTGACTAAGATTGTGGATTGCACTGTAGTTTTCCTTATTATATGTGTATTTTCTATCACTTTTTGCAATCCTTCATTTTTTAAAAGTCTTAGCCCCATATAGGAAACTCCACGAGTTTAAGTTTTCCTGGGCAATCAATCGACTTTGCTGACTACGCTTCTAGATTACGTTGTAGTTGTCCATTCTATATGTGTATTTTCTACGAGTGTGGATTATAGTGTAGTGCATTTAGTATGCATTTTTTTAATCGCCTCTCACGAACCTTAATTTTATAGCTACATTTAGGAAAATGCTCATGTTTGAGTTTTCGTGGGCCATCTATCAACTTTGGTGACTACGATTTTGGATTGTATTATAGTTGTGTATTCTGTCAACCTTGGTGACTATGATTGTGGATTGCACTGTAGTTGTGCATTATGAACGCTAATTTTCTATTGCCTTTTGCAAAAAATTCTCTTTTGTTGAGTTATAGGAACGTTTAGAAAATCGCTCATGTTTGAGTTTTTGTTGGCCATAAATCAAGTTTAGGGAACCATTCGAGTTTGAGTTTTCGTGGGCCACTACGATTATGGATTGCACTGTAGTTGTCCATTCTGTATGCGTATTTTCTATCGCCTTTTGTGAACATTCATTTTTTGCTGAGTTATAGCCTCATTTAGGAAAACGTTCGTGTTTGATTTTTCATGGGTCATCTATCAACTTTGGTAACTATGATTGTGGATTACATTGTAGTTGTGCATTCTATACATGTATTTTCTATCGCCTTTCATCAACCTTCATTTTTTGTTGAGTTATAGCCGCATTTAGGAAGCCCCTCATGTTTGAGTTTTCACGGGCCATCGATCAACTTTGGTGACTACGATTGTGAATTGCACTATAGTTGTCCATTCTATACGTGTATTTTCTATTCCCTTTAATGAATCTTCATTTTTTGTTGAGTTTTAGCCGCATTTAGGAAACCGGTAGAGTTTGAGTTTTTGTTGGCCATCGATCAACTTTGTTGTCTACAACTATGGATTACACTATAGTTGTGCATTTTATACATGTATTTTCTATAACCTTTCATGAACCTTCATTTTTTGCTGATTATAGCTGCATTTAGGAAACGAATGTTTGAGATTTTGTGGGCCATCGATCAACTTTGGTGACTACAATTGTGGATTGTACTGTAGTTGTACATTATGTATGCATATTTTTAGTCACCTTTCACGAACCTTAATTTTTTGTTCAGTTATAAGTGCATTAAGAAAAACACTCGTGTTTGAGTTTTCGTGGGCCATCGATCAAATTTATTAACTACGATTGTACACTATAGTTGTGCGTTCTATATGCGTATTTTCTATCGACTTTCGCGAACCTTCATTTTTTGTTGAGTTATAACTGCACTTTGGAAACCACTCATGTTTGAGTTTTCGTGGGCCATCGATCAATTTCGGTGACTAGAGTTCTGGATTTCACTGGAGTTGTCCATTTTGTACGTGTGTTTTCTATAACCTTTCACGAACCTTCATTTTTTGTTAAGTTATAGCTACATTTAGAAAACCGCTCGAGTTTGAGTTTTTGTGGGCCATAGATGAACTTTGGTGATTATGCTTGTGGATTACACTGTAGTTGTCCATTCTATACGTGTATTTTCTATCACCTTTCGCAAACCTTTAGTGACTACGATTGATCAACTTTGGTGACTACAATTGTGGATTTCACTGTAGTTGTCCATTCTATACATGTATTTTCTATTGCCTTTTATGAACCTTCATTTTTTGTTGAGTTATAGCTGCATTTAGGAAACTGCTCATATTTTTGATTTCATGGGCTATCGATCGATGAGGTGACTACGATTGTTGATTATACTGTGGTTGATCATTCTATACACGTACTTTCTATCACCTTTCGTGAACCTTCATTTTTCGTTGAGTTATAGCTACATTTAGGAAACCGCTCGTGTTCTAAAGAGACATGGATCATCTATTTTTTGAGAAAATATGTTCTTGAAAAAGACTTTTTTGAAAAGTAGAAGCAGTTGAGGTAATAAAGGGAAATTTTTTGAATCTTTTTATGAAAAATGGGATAAATGGGTTTTGCAGAGAATTTCATTCTAAGTAGACCTAGATCGTCTTTTTTTCAAAAAACTAATATTTCACCAACATGCAAGAACTACTCAAAAATAGAATCTACGAAACAATTTTTTTTGTGAAAATAAAAAATATGGGTTTTATAGGTACTCGTTTGCTCAAGAGACCCACCTCATCCGGTTTTTAAAAAAATAATTTATTTTTGAAAAAGATAGATTTTTTTGAAAAGTAGTAGTTGAGGTAACAAAGGTAAAAAAAATTTATCTTTTATGAAAAACCTAATAAATGGGTTTTGTAGAGAATGTCATTCTGAGTAAACACAAATTATCCGTTTTTGAAAAATAAATTTTTGACCAATATGCAAGAACCCCTCAAAAATAGAATTTATAGAACATTTTTTTTTGGGAAAATAAAAAATATGGATTTTATAGGTGCTCGAGAGCTAAAGAGACCCAAATCATCCGTTTTTTGAAAAAATAAGTTTCTCTTGAAAAACATAGATTTTTTTTTAAAAAATAGAAGCAGTAGAGGTAACATAGGAAAATATTTTGAATCTTTTTATGAAAAATCTGAGAAATGGGTTTTGTAGAGAATGTTGTTCTGAGAACACCGAGATCATTTTTGAAAAAAAAAAAAATCATCAACATGCAAGAACCCCTCAAAAATAGAATTCTTCAAAACAATTTTTTTTGTGAAAATAAAAAATTAAGGGCTTTATAGGTGCCTGTGTGCTAAAGAGACCTAGATTGTCCGGTTTTTGAAAAAAATATTTAAAACTAGAAGCAGTAGAGATAACAGAGACAAATTTTTTGAATCTTTTTATGAAAAATCTAAGAAATGGGTTTTGTAGAGAATGTTGTTATGAGTAGACCCATATCTTCCTTTTTTTGAAAATCTAATTTTTCACCAACATGCAAAAACCTCTCAAAAATAGAATCTACGAAACTTTTTTTTTTGGAAAATAAAATATATGGGTTTTATAGGTGTTCGTGTGCTAAAGAAACCCAGATCGTCCAGTTTTTGAAAACATAACTCTTTGAAAAAGATATATTTTTTTAAAAGTATAAGCAATAGAGGTAACAATGGCAAATTTTTGAATCTTTTTATGATAAATGGGATAAATAGGTTATGTAGAGAATTTCATTCTGAGTACACCCAGATCGTCCTTTTTTCAAAAACACTAATATTTCACCAACATGCAAGAACCCCTCAAAAATAGAATCTAGGAAACAATTTTTTCTCAGAAAATTGAAAATATGGGTTTTATAGGTACTCATGTGCTCAAGAGACCTAGATCATCTGGTTTTTGAAAAAATAAGGCGTTTTTGAAAAAGATAGGTTTTTTTGAAAAGTGGAAGTAGTGGAGGGTAATAAAGCCGAATTTTTTGAATCTTTTTGGGAAAATTGAAATATGGTTTTCATAGGTGCTCATGTGCTGAAAACACCCAGATCGTTGTTTTTTGAAAAAATATGTTATTATTGAAAAAGATAGATTTTTTTGAAAAGTAGAAGCAGTAGAGGTAACTGAGGTAAATTTTTTGAATCTTTTTATGCAAAATATGAGAAATGGGTTTTGTAGAGAATGTCATTCTAAGTAGACTGAGACCGCCCTTTGTTTGAAAAACTATTTTTCCACCAACATGCAGGAACCCCTCAAAAATAGAATCTACGAAACAATTTTTTTGGGAAAATAAAAAATATGGGTTTCATAGGTGGTTGACAACTAAAGACACCCAGATCGTCCATTTTTAAAAAAAATAAGTTGTTCTTGAAAAATATACATTTTTTGAAAAGTAGAATCAGTAGAGGTAACAAAGGGAATTTTTTTGAATCTTTTTATGAAAAATCTGAGAAATGGGTTTTGTAGAGAATGTCATTTTGAATAGACCAAGATCGTCCTTTTTTTGGAAAACTAATTTTTCACATGCAAGACGCCCCAAAACCAGATTCTACGAATCAATTTTTTTTTAGGGAAATCGAAAATATGGGTTTCATAGGTGTTGGTGTGCTGAAGAGATTCATATCGTCTATTTTTCAAAAAACTAAGTTGTTCTTGAAAAGGATAGATTTTTGAATCTTTTTATGGAATATTTGAGAAAGGTGTTTTGTAGAGAATGCTGTTATGAATAGACTCAGATCGTCCTTATTTCAAAAAATAATTTTTCACCAACATGCAAGAGCCCCTCAAAAATAGAATCTAGGAAACCATGTTTTTTGGAAAATCAAAAATATGGGTTTTATAGGTGTTCATGTGCGAGAGAGTAACAGAGGCAAAAATTTTGAATCTTTTTATGAAATATTTGAGAAAGGTGTTTTGTAGAGAATGTTGTTCCTAGTAGACTCAAATCGTCCTTATTTCAAAAAAGTAATTTTTCACCATCATGCAAGAGCCCCTCAAAAATAGAATCTAGGAAACCATTTTTTTTGGAAAAAAAAAAAAATGGGTTTTATAGGTGTTCATGTGTGAGAGACCCAAATTGTCCATTTTTTGAAAAAATAACTTCTTCTTGAAAAGGTAGATTTTTTTGAAAAGTAGTAGTAGAGGTAACAGATGCAAATTTTTTGAATCTTTTTATGAAAAATGGGATAAATTGGTTTTGTAGAGAATGTCATTCTGAGTAGACCCAAATCGTCATTTTTTCGAAAAAACTAATATTTGAAAAACGTGCAAGAACCCCTCAAAAATAGAATCTACAAAACACTTTTTTTTTGGAAAATAAAAAATATGAGTTTTATAGGTACTCGTGCGCTCAAAAGACCCATATTGTCATGTTTTTGAAAAAATAAGTTGTTCTTGAAAAAAGATAGACTTTTTTCAAAAGTAGAACTAGTGGAGGTAACAGAGGCAAATTTTTTGAATGTTTTTATGAAAATTCTGAGAAATGGGTTTTGTAGAGAATGTCGTTATGAATAAACCCAAATCGTTCTTTTTTCGACAAACTAATTTTTCAAAAACATGCGAGAACACCTCAAAAATAGAATCTACGAAACAATTTTTTTGGGAAAATCAAAATATGGTTTTTATAGGTGCTCATGCACTAAAGAGACTTAGATCGTTCATTTTTGGAAAAAATAAGTTATTCTTGAAAAAAATATATTTTATTGAAAAGTAGAAGCAATAGAGATAACAGAGGCAAATATTTTGAATCTTTTTATGAGTTATAGCTGCATTTAGGAAAACACTTTTGTTTGAGTTTTCATGGGCCATCGATAAACTTTGGTGACTACGATTGTGGATTACACTATAGTTATGCATTCTATACACGTATTTTCAACCACCTCCTACAAACCTACGTTTTTCATTGAGTTACAGTCGTAGTTCAGAAACCGCTCATGTTTGAGTTTTTGTGGGCCATCGATCAACTTTGGTGACTACGATAGTGGATTGTACTGTAGCTGTGCATTATGTACGCATATTTTTAATCTCCTTTTACGAACCAATTTTTTTTGTTGAGTTATAGCCACATTTAGGAAAATGCTCGTTTAAGTTTTCCTAGGCCATAAATTAACTTTTTTTACTACGATTATGGATTGTATTGAAGTTGTGCATTATGAAAGTTAATTTTCTATCGTCCTTCGGTAACCTTCATTTTTCGTTGAGTTATAGCTGCATTTAGGAAACCAATCATGTTCTAAAGAGAGACAAATCATCCATTTTTTGAGAAAATAAGTTCTTGATAAATATTTTTTTCAAAAGTAAAACTAGTAGAGGTAACAAAGGCAAATTTTTTGAATCTTTTTATGAAAAATGGGATAAATGGGTTTTATAGAGAATGGAAGATCCCCTCAAAAAAATATCTACAAAACAATTTTTTTTGGAAAAATAGAAATATGGTTTTTATAGGTGCTCGTGTGCTAAAAGGACCCAAATTGTCCATTTTTTGAAAAAAAAAAAAGTAATAGAGGTAATAGACGTAAATTTTTTGAATCTTTTTATGAAAAACCTAATAAATGGGTTTTGTAGAGAATGTCACTCTGGGTACACCCAGATTGTGCTTTTTTCAAAAAACTAATATTTCACCAACGTGCAAGAACCCTCAGAAATAGAATCTACAAAACAATTTTTTTTGGGAAAATTGAAAATATGGGTTTTATAGGTACTCGAGCACTCAAGAGACCCAAATTGTTCGGGTTTTGAAAAAATAAAGTGTTGTTGAAGAAGATAGAGTTTTTGGAAACGTAGAAGCAGTGGAGGTAACAAAGCCAAAAAAATTGAATGCTTTTATGAAAAAATTGTGAAATGGGTTTTGTAGAGATTGTCGTTTTGAGTAGACCTAGATTGTCTTTTTTTCGAAAAACTAAATTTTCAACAACATGCAAGAACCCCTATAAAATAGAATCTACAAAACAATTTTTTTTAGGAAAATCGAAATATGGTTTTTATAGGTGCTTGACAGCTAAAGACCCAAATCTAAGAAATGGGTTTTCTAGGGAATGTCGTTCTAAGTATACGCAAATCATTCTTTTTTTGAAAAACTAATTTTTCACCAACATGCAAGAAGCCCTCAAAAATAGAATCTACGAAACATTTTTTTTGGGAAAATAAAAAATATAGGTTTTATAGGTGCTTGACAGCTAAAGACACCCAAATCGTCCATTTTTTTAAAAATAAGTTGTTTTTTGAAAAAAAATAAAAAATTTGGAAAGTAGAATCAATAGAGGTAACAAAGGTAAACTTTTTGAATCTTTTTATGAAAAATCTGAGAAATGGGTTTTGTAGAGAATGTTGTTCTAAATAGACCCAGATCATCCCTTTTTAGAAAAAACTAATTTTTCAACAACATGCAAGAACCTCTCACAAATAGAATCTACGAAACAATGTTTTTTTGGGAAATTGAAAATATGGGTTTTATCGGTGCTCGAGAGCTAAAAAGACCCAAATCATTCATTTTTTTCTTTTTAAAAGATGTTCTTGATAAATATAGATTTTTTTGAAAAGTAGTAGTAGAGTTAACAGAGACAAATTTTTTGAATCTTTAAATTATGAAAAATATGAGATATGGATTTTGTAGAGAATGTCATTCTAAGTAGACCCAAACCGTCTTTATTTCGAAAAACTATTTTTTTACCAACATGCAAGAACCCCTCAAAAATAGAATCTACGAAACTTTTTTTTTTGGAAAATAAAAAATATGGGTTTTATAGGTGCTCATGTGCTAAAAAGACCCAGATAGTCTATTGTTTGAAAAAATAACTTTTTTTTGAAAAAGATAGATTTTTTTTGAAAAGTAGAAGTAGTAGAGGTAACTGAGGCAAATTTTTTGAATCTTTTTATGGAAAATGGGATAAATGGGTTTTTGTAGAGAATGTCATTCTAAGAAGACCCAGATCATCCTTTTTTCAAAAAACTAATATTTCACCAACATGCAAGAACACCCTAAAAAATAGAATCTACGAAACACTTTTTTTTTTGGAAAATAAAAAATATGGGTTTTATATGTACTTGTGTGCTCAAGAGACCCAAATTGTCCAGTTTTTAAAAAATAAGCTGTTTTTGAAAATGATAGATTTTTTTTTGAAAAGTAGAAGTAGTGGAGGCAACAGAGGCAAATTTTTTGAATCTTTTTATGAAAAATCTAAGAAATGGGTTTTGTAGAGAATATCGTTCTAAGTAAACCCAAATCGTCCTTGTTTAGAGAAACTAATTTTTCAACAACATGCAAGAACCTCTCAAAAATAGAATCTACGAAACAATTTTTTTTGAAAAATCAAAATATGGTTTTTATAGGTGCTCGTGTGCTAAAGAGACCCAGATCGTCCGTTTTCTAAAAAAATAAGTTATTGTTGAAAAAGATATATTTTTTTGAAAAGTAGAAGCAGTAGAGATTACAGAGGCCATTGATCAACTTTGGTGACTACAGTAGAACCTTTTTTTTTCTAGTTATAGTCACATGTAGGAAAACGCTCATGTTTGAATTTTCGTAGGCCATTGATCAACTTTGGTGACTACAATTGTGGATTGCATAGTAGTTGTGAATTCTATACATGTATTTTCTATTCCCTTTCGCGAACCTTCATTTTTCATTGAGTTATAGCCACATTTAGGAAACTGCTTGTGTTTTAATTTTCATGGGCCATTGATCAATTTTGGTGACTACGATTGTGGATTGCATTTTAGGTGTCCAATTTGTACATGTATTTTGTATTTCCTTTCGTGAAACTTCATTTTTTGTTGAGTTATAGCGACATTTAGGAAAACGCTCGTGTTTGAGTTTTTTTGGGCCATCGATCAATTTTGGTGACTACGATTGTGGATTGTTCTCTAGTTGTGTATTCTATACGTATATTTTAAATTGCCTTTGACGAACCTTCATTTTTGTTTTGTTATAGCCCCATTTAGGAAAACGCTCATGTTTGAGTTTTCATTGGCCATTGATCAACTTTAGTGATTACGATTGTGGATTGCATTGTAGTTGTGCATCTATATATGTATTTTCTATCACCTTTCACGAACCTACAAATTTTTGAGTTATATCCGCATTTAGGAAACCGCTAGAGTTTGAGTTTTCATGGGCCATCGATCAACTTTGGTGACTACGGTTGTGGATTACACTATAGTTGTCCATACTATATGCGTATTTTCTATCGCCTTTGGGAATCTTCATTTTTTGTTGAGTTATAGCCGCATTTAGGAAACCGTTCATGTTTGAGCTTTTTCGAGTCATCAATCAACTCTGGTGACTAGGATTTTTGATTGAACAATAGTTGTGCATTATGTACGGATATTTTTAATCGCCTTTCAAGAAACTTCACTTTTTGTTGAGTATAGCTATTGAAGAAAAAATGAGGGTTCGTGAAAGGCAATAGAAAATATGTGTATAAAATGCATAACTACAGTGTAATCCACAAGCGTAGCCAGTAAAGTTGATTTAAGTCCCTTAAAAACTCATACACAAGTAGTTTTTGGGCCATCGATCAACTTTGGTGATCAAGATTGTGGATTGTACTGTAGTTGTGCATTTTGTACACATATTTTTTATCGTCTTTCATGACCTTGATTTGTTCTTGAGTTATCGCTGCATTTAGCAAAATGCTTGTGTTTGAGTTGTCGTAGGCCATTGATCAACTTTGGTGACTACGATTGTGGATTACACTGTAGTTATACATTCTATACTTGTATTTCTATCATCTTTTGCAAACCTTCATTTTTTGTTGAGTTATAGCTGCACTTAGGAAACTGCTCATGTTTGAGTTTTCATTGTCGATCGATAAACTTTGGTGACTACGACTCTGGATTGAATTGTAGTTGTCCATTCTCTACATGTATTTTCTATCGCCTTTCAAGAACATTCATTTTTTGTCGAGTTATACCTGCATTTGGGAAACCGCTCATGTTTGAATTTTATTTGGCCATCAATCAAATTTGGTAACTACGATTGTGAATTACACTATAGTTGGGTATTCTATACATGTATTTTCTATTCACATTCGCAAACCTTCATTTTTCATTGAGTTATAACAACACTTGGGAAATTGCTCGTGTTTGAGTTTTCATGAGCAGTTGATCAACTTTAGTGACTACAATATTGGATTGTACTGTAGTTGTCCATTTTGTATGTGTATTTTCTATTTCCTTTCATGAATGTTCATTTTTTGTTGAGTTATAGCCACATTTAGGAAACCTTTCAAGTTTGAAAAACTAATTTTTGAACATGGAAGAATCCCCCAAAAATAGAATCTACAAAACATTTTTTTTTGGGAAAATTGAAATATAGTTTTTATAGGTGCTCATGTGCTAAAGGGACCTAGATTGTCTGTTTTTTCAAAAAATAAATTATTTATGCAAAAAATAGATTTTTTTTAAAAAGTAGAAGCAGTAGATGAGGTAAATTTTATGAATTTTTTATGAAAACCCTAAGAAATGGGTTTTGTAGAGAATGTCATTCTGAGTAGACATAGATCATCCTTTTTTCAAAAAACTATTTTTTAACCAACATGCAAGAACCCCTTAAAAATAGAATCTACGAAACTATATTTTTTGGAAAATTGAAAATATGGGTTTTATAGGTGTTTGTGGGCTAAAAAGACCTAGATTGTCCATATTTTCACAACTACAACAACAATATTTTTTGTCAAATCAAAAAATAAGCATATGGAACGCACAACTAAAATGTAATCCACAAGCATAGTCACCCAATTTGCTCGATGACCGACGAAAACTCAAACTCGAGTTGTTTCCTAAATGCGGCTATAACTCAACAAAAAGTGAAGGATCGCGAAAGGTGAAAGAAAATACATGGACAAAATGGACAACTATAATGCAATCCAAAATCGCAGTCACCAAAGTTGATCGGTGGCCCACGGAAACTCAAACACGAGCGGTTTCTGAAATGCGGCTATAACTCAAAAAAAAATTAAGGTTCACGAGAGGCGATAGAAAATATGTGTGCAAAATGGAAAACTACAGTGCAATCCACAATCATAATCACCAAAGTTGATCGATGGCCCATGAAAACTCAAACACGAGCAGTTTCCTAAATGCAGCTATAACTCAACGAAAAATGAAGGTTCACGAAAGGGGATAGAAAATACATGTATATGATTGACAACTACATTGCAATGTATAATCGTATTCATCAAAGTTGATTGACGACCCATGAAAACTCAAATATGAGCGGTTTCCTAAATGTTGCTATAACAAAAAAAAAATCAAGGTTTGCGAAAGGCAATAGAAAATACACGTATAGAATGCACAACTACATTGTAATCCACAAGTGTAGTCACCAAAGTTTATCGATGGCCCACAAAAACTCAAACACGAGCGATTTCCTAAATACGGTTATAACTCAGAGAAAAATGAAGGTTCACAAAAGGTAATAGAAAATACACATATAGAATACACAACTATAGTGCCATCGACAATCGTAGTCACCAAAGTTGATTGATGGCCCACGAAAACTCAAACACAAGCGGTTTTCTAAATATAGCTATAACTCAACAAAAAAATGAACTTTCACGAAAGGGGACAGAAAATACGTATATAGAATTCACAACTATAGTGAGATCCACAATCATAGTCACCAAAGTTGATCAATGGCCCACGAAAACTCAAACACGAGCGGTTTCCTAAATGCGGCTATAACTCCATAAAAATCAAAGTTCACGAAAGGAAATAGAAAATACGTGTATAGAATGCACAACTACAGTGTAGTCCACAAGCGTAGTCCCCAAAGTTGATTGATAGCCTATGAAAATAAAAACATGAGTGATTTCCTAAGTGCACAATAAAAAAGAATGTTTGCGAGATGCAATAGAAAATACACGTATAGAATGCACAACTACAGTGTAATCCACAATCGTAGTCACCAAAGTTGATCGATGGCCCATGAAAACTCAAACACGAGCATTTTCTTAAATGCGGGTATAACTCAACACAAAATGAAGGTTCGTGAAACATGATTGAAAATATGTGTACAAATTGCACAACTACAGTACAATCCACCATCGTAGTCACCAAAGTTGATTGATGGCCCACAAAAACTAAAACATGAGTGCTTTCCCAAATACGGCTATAATTGAACGAAAAGTGATGGTTCAAGAAAGGCGATAGAAATTATGCCTATAGAATGGACAACTACACTACCATCCACAATCGTAGTCACCAAAGTTGACCGATGGACCACAAATCAAACACGAGCAGTTTCTGAAATACGATTATAACTCATTGAAAAATGAAGGTTCGCAAAAGGGGAGAGAAAATATGCTTATAGAATTCACATCTATAGTGCAATCCACAATCGTAGTCACCAAAGTTGATCAGTGGCTAACGAAAACTCAAACACGAACGGTTTCCTAAATGTGGCTATAACTCAACAAAAAATGAATGTTCGCGAAAGGCGATAGAAAACACGTGTATAGAATGCACAACTACAGTGAATCCACAATTGTTGTCACCAATGTTGAACGATGGCCCACGACAACTCAAACATGAGCATTTTCTTAAAAGCAACTATAACAAAACAAAAATTGGAGGTTCATGAAAGGTGATTAAAAATATGTGTAGAAAATGCACAACTAAAGTATAATCCACAATTGTAGTAACCAAAATTGATCGATGGCCCACGAAAATTCAAACATGAGCGGTTTCCTAAATGTAGCTATAACTCAATAAAAAATGAAGTTAGACGTAAATGTGATAGAAAATACCCATATAGAATGGACAAGTACAGTGCAATCCACAACCTTAGTCACCAAACTTGATCGATGGCCCACTAAAACTCAAACATAAGCGGTTTCGTAAGTGCGGCTATAACTCAATGAAAAATCAAAGTTCATGAACGGCGATAGAAAATACGCGTATAGAATGCACTACTATAATGTAATCCACAATCATAGTCACCAAAGTTGATTGATGGCCCATGAAAACTCAAATACGAGCATTTTCCTAAATGCGGTTAGAATTGACCAAAAAATGAAGGTTCGCGAAAGGTAATAGAAAATACACGTATAGAATGTACAACTATAGTCTAACTCACAAACCTAGTGACTAAAGTTGATCAATGGCCAATGAAAACTCAAACACGAGCATTTTCCTAAATGCAGCCATAACTCAGCAAAAAATGATGGTTCATGAAAGGCAATTAAAAATATGCATACAAAATGCACAAGTACAATACAATCCACA